>CM066291.1:315534-612200 GCA_033816765.1 Nothopassalora personata
AAATCGGCAATCACGTTGAGACGCGAGTTGGTTACTGCACATCGCTGGAATATGATGTTATCCTCGGCCGTCCATGGCACGACGAGCATCAGCCTGTGTTCCACTATGCGTCAGGAACTATGACCCTGTTTTCACAATACTGTCGAGAGAACTGCATACATGGCGACGAGCCTGTGTGCGTGCAGTCTATCAACGATAAGGGCGTTACGCCAGTGGGCATCCTGCAGATAGAGATACCCGTGCCAGAGTCGTCACCAGCTTCGACAGGATACGTCAAGCCCTATGTCGAAGATGAAGAGCCAGCAGTAGTGCAAGAGACGCACTCCACGAAAGCCGCTATGAGACATGCGCCACCGGTGGAGATGCAAGACGAGTCGGAGCCATCACACCACGTCCGACAACCATTGCCAGCTGATAGCCCGGAGACCTTGAAACGACCAGCACGCCGCACTGACAAGAAGGCGTCAGTGCAGCCGGAGCCGGAGATCGACATCCAACCTATCACTGCCGAGGCATTGAGGCGCATGAGTAGGCGCAAGGGTTTCAAGGGATGTGAGATCCACATGATGTGGATGTTTGATCCGAAGGAGGACTTGGACAGACAGGTGGCTCGCGATCCCCTGTCCGCCTGCGCACTGAATGCATCCGCCATCTCGGCCGACGACTACCAACGCTTCATGAACCCAAAGGACAAGGACCAGGACCCCATACCTTTGTTGCCACCAGAGTTCCGAGAGATGGCCAGGCTATTCAGTCGCAAGGAAGCAGACAAAGTGCCACCACGGCGACCGGGCGTAGATCATGAGATCAAACTCAAGGCTGGCCAGACTCCACCGTTTCGACGACCATACTCCTTCTCTGCACGAGAGAACGAGGTGATCAAGAAGTGGCTCGATGATCAGCTCGAGAAAGGCGCAATACAGCGCAGCGTGTCACCAGCAGCAGCACCTGTCCTAATAGTCAAGAAACCAGGAGGTGGGCTGCGGGTCTGTGTCGACTACCGAGCATTGAACGCGATCACAACGAAAAGCCGGTATCCTATCCCCCTCTTCCAAGAAACACTGGATCGCATTGCAGGAGCGCAATGGTTCACCAAGCTGGATGTCATCGCCGCATTCAACCGCATCCGCATCGCAGCGGGTGATGAATGGAAGACAGCCTTTACAACGAGGTACGGGCAGTTCGAATGTGTTGTTATGCCTTTCGGCCTGTGTAACGCCCCAGGCACATTTCAGTCGTTCATCAACGACACGCTTCGTGAGTTCCTAGATGACTTCGTATCATGCTACCTAGACGATGCGCTCGTTTTCAGCAAGACTCGTGAGGAACACGTGGAGCATGTTATGAAAGTTCTTAAACGACTGGACAAAGCAGGCTTACAGCTTGACATCGACAAGTGTGAGTTCTTTAGACACGAGACGACATACCTTGGTGTCATCATCACAAATGAGGGCATCAAGATGGATCCTAAGAAAATCGAATGCGTCAAGAACTGGCCCACACCCGCCAATGTCACCGACATTCTGTCGTTCACAGGGTTCGCCAATTTCTATCGCAGATTCATCAAGAACTTCAGCAAGATCTGCTTACCGATGACCAAGTTGACCCGCAAGAACGTACCATGGGAATGGTCAGAAGCTTGCCAGAAGTCGTTCGATGCCCTAAAGCAGGCATTCATCGACGCGCCCACGCTGAAGCACTTCTATCCAGGAAGAGAGACGATCCTTGAAACGGATGCATCAGACTACGTAACAGCAGCAGTCCTGTCGCAGCGTAATGAGAACGGCGTACTGCATCCTATTGCATATATGTCCAAGAAAATGGACCCACAACAATGCAACTATGACATCTACGACAAAGAGTTGCTGGCCATTGTGCAAGCCTTTGAGGAATGGCGCCCAGAGCTCACCGTCAATGAGTTCGGCACGGACGATTACGAGAACCTGCCTGACCCAGAGTCAGCAGAAGACAAGCCGACGCTCGTGTACTCTGACCACAAGAACCTAGAGTGGTTCATGAGCACGAAGCAGTTGAATCGCCGCCAAGCAAGGTGGGCCGAGTTCCTCTCTCAGTTCTTCTTCAAGATCGTGTATCGACCAGGGGTGCAAGGCACCAAGCCTGATAGCCTCACCAGGAGATCTCAGGACTTGCCAATCCACGGTGATCTGAGCGACCCGCGCAATCAGCAGCAGCACCAGGTGCTACTAGGACCAGACCGCATTCTCAACCTGTCGTCGTCGCGAGTTCTGAACATTAGTGCGAACGACGTGGTCACTCCGTTGACGACTGCGATCCGAGAGCTGTACGCACAGCCAGAGACCGAGGAAGCAGTACGGCAGCTAGAGAACGACTTACCCTGTTCTTTGCTACGCAAGCACCGTCTGGATGACCGACACGCCGTGCCAGTAGGAGGCATGATCTACATGAAGAACGTGTACGGTGGGTACAGTCTCTTTGTGCCTCCTGAGTCAGAAGAAGCACTCGACGACGGTGAAGTGCCAGTACGCACCCGCATCACCCAAGCCTTCCATGATCACGCAGTTGCAGGTCACATAGGTGACGAGAAGACGTACGAGCTGGTAGCCCGCAACTACGTCTGGCCTGGCATGGCACGTTTCGTCAAGTCCTATGTGCGAGCCTGCCGCATCTGTCGCACGAACAAGAGTACGAACATCCAATACCCAGGGCTGTTGAAACCCTTGCCAGTTCCCTTTGCAGCATGGGAGGATGTTGCGATGGATTTCGTGACTCATCTGCCACCAGGCAAGAGTGCGCTGGATGGGCAAACGTACGAAGATGCCCTGACCGTCACATGCCGACTTACCAAGGAGAAACACATGATCCCAGTTCAATCGATGACTGCAGAGCACACAGCCCTCGTGTACCTGCGATATGTGTTCAGCAGGCATGGACTCCCGAAGAGCATTGTCTCTGACCGTGGCACACAATGGGTGTCCGCATTCTGGAGACGTCTCTGCGCCCTGTTGGGAATCAAGCAGAAGCTTTCGTCAGCATATCACCCTGAGACTGATGGACAGTCCGAGAACACGAACAAGGCTATGGAGCAGTATTGGCGCATGTTTGTCAACTACGCTCAGGATGACTGGCCAGACTGGACTCCCCTCGCTGAGTTCACAGCCAACAATGCCGTGTCAGCTACAACAGGTGTATCGCCGTTCTATGCTAACACTGGCCGCAACCCAAGGTTCTCTGAACTCGAGCTGGATCTTCCAATGCCACTCATGCCCCACAAGCAACGCTTGGATGCTGAAGCAGCGGATCGCTTTGCAACAAAGATGCACGACATGCAGCAATATCTTCGCCAACAGATGGCTCTCGCCCAAGCCGTGCAAGCCGAGTATGCTAATCAGAACCGCACACCAGCGCCGCTCTACAAGGAAGGCGATGAGGTGTGGATTAGCACCGAGAACTGGACCATGGAGAGACCTTCACGAAAGATGGATGTCAGGTGGTCGGGCCCGCACGTGATCACGGAGGTGCTTCCGGGCAATGCTTACAAAGTGGATCTCCCACCCACCATGAATATCGACAACCACTTTCATTCGCACCTTCTTGCACCAGTACACCCGCCAGTCCAGGGACAAGTACAACCAGCTCCTCCGCCGATTCGCATTGTCGACGATGAACAGCACGAGACCGACCCCGCCGAACCCGACCACTGGGAAGTTGAGCAAATCCTGGATTGCAAGAAGAGATGGCCGTGCGGACGCGCACCAGCAGGAGGGAAGCAGCCGTATTGGGAATACTTGGTGAAGTACGTTGGATACAATCGGCCATCCTATGAAGCTGCGGATCAGGTTATTGAGGGTGCCGCCGCCTCTGTGGCCGACTTTCACCACAACCACCCGCGAGCGACCAAACCACCTGGTTTTCAACCACCTGCAGACTGGGTTGCAAATGAGAATGCCACAGGCATGCGAGTAGCACGCACAGCACCCACGTCGTCAGCAGCGATGACTCTAATGCCGGTGGGACCAGGCCTCCGGACTTGTGAGAAAGAGAGCGATACGCGTCGCGATAACGATCCTTCTCGACAAGCAGACCGAGTCCCTGAAGCTGAGCGCTTGCGTGGCGCGAGTCACAATGGCAGCAACACTGCCGATGGTCATCAGAACACAGTGTGCAGCCGCCTAGATGGCGCGAGTCACTATGGCACAGGGCGCCTGTGCGACGAGCTCAGTACACACACCGAAGAGGACACCGTCCGGACAGTAACTGAGGTTGCTGTGCCGTGTCGCCGCGACAACCCACCTGCGTTACGTAGCATCATGGATGGTCACGAGGTGGGTACAACGACAGTGGTTACGAATGACGATGAGATGGACGTAATAGATAACGACCTGATGGATGATGAGACATTTGCAATGGCAATGATGGATGTGAGAGGAAAGAGTGCTCCGGAGCGCACTCTGAAAGGGGGGGGTAGTGTCACCGTACCGGCGCCCATCATTCACTTGGACCCGCGCGCACGTGCGTGGATCCCGCGCGCGCCGCTGACTAAGCCGGCCCGAGGGCTTGGCGCGTGTATATCTACCTCGCGCCCTCCGCGCCTCTCTTAGATAGACCGTCTATTCGACTTGTACCTTATCCGACCACGTGCTTGCACCTGCTTGTGACATCTAAGAAGCTATCCGTGTCCGGTGGAATGTTAGCATCGCGTATAGTAACCTTATTTAGGAGCATAGCTAAGTTAATTAACCGATATAGCACATCGCTTCTAGAGGCATTAACCTTCTTTACGACTAGGAACCAGCTATTGGAATATGCCCCTTATAAGTATTCCAGGATGTTGTTCTTAATCCGGGCTCTAATTATGCGTTTAACAATTGCCCTAAGACTTGGGTGTAACCGGATAGGGCGTGCCTACTATAGCCTATAAGGGACCGTGTTAATCTTCTAAGGTAGTATAACGTCGTACCTAATTTACCTTATGTAACTAAAATCCTAAGCGAGGACTGCCTCCCGGTTATAGAGCATCTCATCGAATAAGGCCCGCTCTATTAGCAATAGCTTAATGCTAACCTTAATTAAGGTAAGTCGTTCTAGAGTGATCCGGCTACCTCGCTTAATACTTAAGAATTTCTTAGTTAAGTACTTCCTATCGAACGGACCTTATCCTTTAGGCATCTTAGATTCTAGGTACAGTGCCCTACGCTTCTATTCTATATCTCCCTTAACTCGTGATTCTAGGCGTTCGTGAACGCTCGCGTCTACTAGCTTCTTCTTGTCCGCCTTACGCTTATATATCGTAAAGACCTGCGGCATCCTAATATTAGCTATATGCTAGCCTACTTATTGCTTCCGTGCCTAAGCATTTAATATAGATTGCCTTAGGATCTCGGAGGGCTAATCCCCTTAAACTAAATAAACGTTAGTAATAGAATCTCCCTCGAACGCGCCTATTCCAATTTCTGCAACTCGTTCCTTTATTCTAGCAGTCCTAAGCAATCCTAATAAGTGAGCTGAATGGTTACTAGGCGTTAGAGCCTTACCGGGTTCCTATAGATACGTCGTGTCGTAGGCGTACCCGTTTTCCTTACTATAGCTATTTACCGGTCCCGGGACCGGTAAATCAAAGTCCGAGGTTTCTCCAAGATAGTGCGAGAACCTTACCGATTTTATTAAATCCGGCTTTAGCAAGTCGGTAGGTTAAGCACCGTAACTTAACCTACCCTTCCATTTCCCGATGCTTTTAACAGTTCTTAAAGGGTCTTGTACCTGTCCGAGCTAACTAGGGCAGTAAACATAACACTTTCACCTTTGCGGCTAGTAATAGTCCCCTCCTATAAACTATTATTGCAGTTACGGGCAGTAAGTCGCACCTTACGGGCCTACGGACGTCCTAGGATTGTTAGTAAGTTTAGATCCGAGGAGATAAACATGTCCATTTAGTAGTAAACCCTAAATACCTAAATATCTAAATTGCCTACAACACCTTTAAACTAGGCCCGCCCTCTAGCACCTCGAAAGGTAAGCTAAGTACTCGACATTACCGGTAACCTAAATCTATAAGCGTTCCTCTAGCCGATAATATTCACCTCGGAACCCTCGTTAATTAGGCACCTAATCTAGTTCTTATTTATCCCGAACTCCGCTACTACCTAAGGACTAGGGACTATAGTAAAGTTGTTAAGGACACTAGAGAGCCCAATTTTCTTAACGTCCTTATAGAGCTTAGTAGTAGGGACCGCTCCTTTAGAGTAAAGTATAGTTAAATACACTCCAACATACTAGGCCTAACTATCTTCGCGGAAGACCTCCTTATTATACTTAGGTTCATCTTTATAGGTGACTACTTGTCTAGTGCGGACCTTAGGGTCCTTTCCTACAAGGCGTCGTACTATAGCGAGCTTCTCCTAAAGAGCAGGGGTGTGTTAGGAACCGCTGTACGTTATCACAACTCGGACTTGGATCTTTGCAGGGATGTCTCAATCAGTTATGAAGGTAGTGGTTCCAAACAGTATATAGTGTATACTTAAAATGAGTTGAGCACGAGGCTCCTATCTACTCGTAAAGAAGCGTCGTCTATATAGTGCCATGTCTTGGCGTGATCTGTCCTGCTCTGCCCTGAGCGAGTCTGATCAACTGATCAAGAGTGATCAGGACCGATCAGTCCTGATCGCTCTGTCACGTGACTCCCCAGGCATCCATGTCTGCAGCTTCGTCTGGTTTCCTGCTCCGTTGTCCAACCATTTGCACCGATAACACTGTTCCGTAACAGGGTGTTAGTAACGCGACCGAAGAGGGTAGCCTCGAACTAGCAACTATATCGAAACTAATCTTAGGCGTTTACATTAGGAAACGTTGTCTAGAGGATCTAATTAATCTAGTAGATGATACCCTCTTCCTTTATAACCTAGCTATTACTAGCTAAACTATATTGTCGGACGTAGTTATTAATCCTTATAGTCTTAGCATTCTATATATGCTTCCTTTATACGAAGGGGGCGTTTACGGGACTAATAGGCATATCCTTAGGCAGTCCTTTGTTAGCATCGTTCCCTAATCTATTCACTTAGGTATTATTTCTCCTTCCTAGGGTTACCCCGGATTTAGCTAATAATTGAGTTTCGCTTATTTAAGCACTAACTTCATTAATCATTTCAACCTCCTACTAGTTAACCTCAGCTTGCCGGATCTCCTATTCTAATTGTAGGCGAACTTTCTTAGTAGCCTTAGCTCGGGCTCGTAGATCCTAGGCTAAGGACCGGGTCCTCGGGTGCGGATTCTTTAGAATGCCTACGGGTGCCTTCCCTTTCACTTTATTAGACTACATAGGATAGGTAGATACCTCGTTAAGCTCGCCTAAGTCGACCGCCTACTCCACTTCACTTTCTCCGAATAAGACCTAATATATACTAGTAGCCTTCTCCGTTTAGCTAGACCGTACGTCCTAAGGGCTATACTCTATTAAATGCCTAAAGTTAGGAGGGGGCTTAGAATGATTAGGAGGCGTGACCTTTGTTACCCTAGTGTAGTCCCTACCTATCTATTACTTACGTAGTGCGGGAATCTTATACTAGTTATTAAACTCGATTAGTCTATAATGTTCTTCGAGTAGAGGGAGCATGTAGAGCAGTTTCGGTTTACTATAGTCCCTCCAAAAGTTGAACTTAGTAGGACGTAGATCGCCTTCTTTCCCTAGATACTACTAGTTATTCGGGGCGAGGTATACGTAGCCCCGGGATATTAAGGACCTTATCGCCCTACAATTGCTAGCCTAATGCTTTGAGCTGCTACATGTTACGGTTCTAATCTAGGGCTGAAGGAAGCTAACTAATTAGACCTCCACAATTGGCGGGCGCTTTCGCCCGAGAAGTACTCTCTTACCTGTAGGAATAAAACTAAGGAACCGAGAGAGTAACTGAAGTAATCTCCTTAATCTCGTTAATCTCGGTAATCTCGAGAGAGTATAGAGAGCATAGAGAGCACGGAGAGCAAACGCTCTATCTCCTTTGTATTTAGGAACGCTAGAAACCCTTATAGTTCTAATACGTTTAACTTATGTTACTATCTCACTAATTGGAATATAACTCTTATTCCTATCATTATCTTCGCTTAGCTTGCTTTAGCCTCTCTAAAGAATACCGCCACGTGACTTGACTTATCTCTCTTTTAAGACTAGCCCTAGAACGAGACAATAACACTTTAAACGCCCTTAGGATAAGCGCTACTTAAGTAGCTAGTAGGGGAACACCCGCCCCTAGCGTAGGAAGCATCCGCCGTGCGCTACTATAATAGACCACTACGAAGGACGATAAGTCTAATAACGACGACGAGCCTACTCTGAGGAAGAACGACGTTAAGGCTACTAAGCTAGACCTCTTCTATAGAGACAGAGCTAAGTTCGACGACTAGATTAATTAGATGGATATGTACCTTATGTTTAACCTAGTCGATGCCGATAAAAGAACTATCTTCGCTATTACGTACCTTCGCGGAAGCGCGTAGAACTAGATTAAACCTTACCTTAAGGAATACCTTAAAGGTATAGGACGATTAGACCCCACTAGAATGTTTAGGAGCTACACCCTTTTTAAAGAGAAGATGAAATTAATCTTTAGAACCTCGAACGAAGTCCAATAGGCTATACGAATCATTCAACACCTAAAGTAGAAGACGTCTACTTTAGAGTATACCGCCAAATTCGAAGAATACGGACAAATTACTAGATAGGACTAGACGGCGTTAATAACTATGTTCCGACGTGGACTTAAGGACTCCGTTAAGGACGAGTTAATAAGACACGGGGGACAGATTACTAACCTCGAAGAGCTAATAAAGGCGTCGATTAACATCGATAACTAGCTCTAGGAACGACACTAGGAGAAGAAATACGACTCTAAAGTAGGAGGAATAGTAGGATATACTCCGGACCGTAGACCCTTAGGAGGATACGTTACGAAGGGAGAATTCTCACGATAAAGCTAGCCCTACTATAGACTACAGCTAATAGAACTAGACGTTACCTAACGAGGACGGAGGATCGATAAGAGTAGGGGCCACGGAAAGCCCTTTAAAGGAAAAGGAAAACTTACATGTTATACCTATAGTAAAGAAGGCTACATAGCACGGGATTGCCGCGGTAAGAATATAGTGCGCCGCGAGCAATTTAATATAATGCAACCCCGAACTAGTAAATCCGAGAGTAGCGTTAGATCTCGGGGAGATACCGACTATACTCGGAGAGTAGGGGAGAGAGCTAGTAATAGAAGCACGACGCCTCTCCTAGACCCCTTAGAAGGACGAGGAGGATACTATAGGCAGCAAATGGTAGTCATTCCATTTAATGCGAAGAACCAACTACGACAGTTTAACATAATAACACGAAGAGTCGACTACGAGATCGAATCCGAGTCTCGAAATGGTTATAGAAGCCTTTATTAGCGATTCTGTTACTAAGACTCGTGTTAAATCCACTACGCCGCGAAGTTAGGCGTAGGGTATTAGCCTTAGTAACTACGAGGAACCCTAGGAGCGACGCATAGGTAAGACGCTACGCTCCGAGAAGTGGACATCGATAAATCCTACTTTAACGAAGATGGAAGCGATAAAGAAAATCAGGACCTAGGATGGAACGGATTATAGTTACTAGAACTATAAGAAGAAAGTTAAGAAACCACCGGGCTAAGTACCATCGAGGAAGACTAGGATCCGGAAGAATTAAGTAAAGAAGATTCCTCCGAAGGAGAAGAGAGCGGCACTAACGACGATAATGAACAACTTACCTTTACGGTAGATGCACCTAAGAAACTATACGACATAATTATCTACCTATAAAGAAGGTACGAGGAATTCCTACCTAAGATAGGTAGACGAAGGAGGCTATATTCCATTGAGTTTAACAAGACACTCGACACCCTACGAGGCATAGCCTAGGGATACCCACTTATAGAAACAACCGAGAATCTAGCAACTACCGTTATAGAACGACTACCGATAGGAAGCCGAATAACAGAAACCGGATATCTTATACCGTTAGGAACATTCGTATCGAATAAATTACGTAACATAGTGCAACACGCACGCGCACTCTACTTAGAAACGCAAAAGATCTAGGAACGTAATAGATTACAAGTATAGACATAGGGTAACGGGCTATAGGTTCTAGCCGAAGCCTCTAGGCACGAAGTATAGCGAACTACATACTATTCGGGAAAAGGATTAGCTCCCTAGGAATGAGCGACCGGAGGGAGTTATATAATACTTAGGCTTATGTATTGACATTAAACACAGTTTTCTAGACATAAGTAATCGTTAACGGATACAAGACTAGTGTTATAATCGACTTAGGAGTAGCGGGGAATTTTATCTCCGAGTCTTTTATAAGAAGAAACGGGTTAGCTACCCTAAAGAAGAAATGGGGTTACGAGTTAATTACGGTAAACGGATTATCGTTACCTAGCGTAGAATGGGAGACGACACTATTGCTACTAGCTATCTAACAGCACTACGAGAATATTACCTTAGATGTTACTAATATAGCTAGTTATAACAAAGTATTAGGTATGCCTTAGTTAAGAAAGCATAATCTAGTAATCGACTAGAGAAAAGGAGTACTTACATTTAGGGAATGCGATTGCGTTATCGACATTTAGCCTACGTAGTAGTAGCGTTTACTAGTAGATAAGGCAAGGAAATAGCTAAACGAGATATAGCTTACGCCAAATAGAAGGATAGAAGAACTACCTTCGACCGGGACAGACACTAGCGTAGGGCCGCCGGGTTACGAAGTTACTAGAAGTAATAGAAGTAACGCACTATCGAAGAATACTAACATCTTAGAGTTAAGTATTCCTAAGGAGTATCGTAAGTAGTCGCGACTCTTTAAAGAGGAGAGAGGCAAAACCGCCTTACCTAAGCACCGCCTATAGGATCACAAGATTAACATTTAGCTAGGGAAAGAGCCTCTATAGGGACCCCTGTATCAAGTGTCTAAGAAAGAGCTACAGACCCTACGAGAATAGCTAAAGGAGAAGCTAGCTAAAGGATAGATAAGAAGATCTACCTTAAGTGTAGGAACTCTATGTATGTTCGTTCTAAAAGCAAACGGGAAGTTACGACTCGTATAAGACTATAGGAAGTTAAACGAGATTACGATTAAGAACCGATACCCGCTACCTAACATCGAAGAAGCACAAGATAGATTAACCGGATTAGACTAGTACACGAAGATTAACCTACGAGATGCCTTCTATGCTATACGAATAGTAGAAGGAGAAGAATGGAAAACCGCTTTTAGAATAAGATACGGACTCTACGAATTCTTAGTTATACTAATAGGATTAACTAACGTACCCGCATCCTATTAGGACCTTATTAACGAGACACTTAGAGACCTACTCGACGTATGCGTTATCGCATACATAGACGACATACTAGTCTACACGAAAGGATCCCTATAGAAACACATAAGACAAGTCTAGGACGTCTTCGAACGACTCGCACATTTAGGATTTAAGACGGTACCCGAGAAATGCGAATTCTATAAGAAAGAAGTTAAATTCTTAGGCTTCATTATTAGCACTATAGGGATAACGATCGACCCTACGAAGACATAGTTAATTAGAGAATAGCTAGAACCGAAAACAGTTAAGGACGTACAATTATTCCTTAGACTAGCAAACTACAACCGGAAATTTATTAAGGACTATTTAAAGATAGTAGCACTAATGACGATGCTTATAAGAAAGGACGTCACCTAGAAATAGGGAAAAGAATAGATTAAAGCATTTAAGAAACTTAAGGAACAATACGCTTCAGCCCCCACGCTTCGACTATTCGATAGTAGTAAGGAAGTCCACATCGAGACCGATGCGTCTAATATAGTAATAGGCGCGTGTTTAATATAGACACACGATAGGTAGAGACACCCAGTAGCCTATTACTCCCGGAAAATGACTATAGCGGAACAGAACTACGACATCTATAATAAAGAGCTTCTAGCCATTGTTGCTACTATGCAACATTAGAGAGTATATGTCGAGGGCCTACCGAAGTTAACGATTCTTTCTAACTATAAGAATCTTACGTACTTCACGACGACGAAAGAACTTACCCGAAGGCAAGCCCGCTAGTCGGAGCTGCTAGGACAGTATAAGTTCGAAATTAAATATACTCTAGGAAGAGAGAATAGCCGCGCCGACGCGCTAAGCCGAAGAAACGACTATATAGAAGGAAAAGAACTAGTGTAACATAAGATATTAAAGATAAACCCCGACGGAAGTCTTAGTGTAAACACGAGAGAATTTAATAACATCGTACGGATACTAGGCGACAAGGACGAACAGTTCCCTATATCGTAAGGGAAATACCAAGTACCGAAGGATCGAGAAGAAGAATGCATACGACAACATTACGACGGACTAACTTATAGACACCCTAGAACTTTAAAAACTATAGACCTAATATAGCGCAGTTTCTTATTTCCATAGATAAGACTTAAGGTGTCACGCTACATTAAACAATGCGTACACTACTAACGAAACAAGGCTACGAGACATGTAAAATACGGTTACCTACAGTTTAGGACACTACCGACGAAACCATAGAACGAAGTTATAATGGACTTTATTACGAAACTCCTACCGTTAAGAGATTAAGTTACGAAACAACTATACGACATAATACTAGTTATGGTTAATAGACTCACGAAATACGTACACTTCATTCCTACATCGGAAACGTACAATGTAGAGTAGCTCGGATACCTCGTACTAGATAGACTTATCCGATACTACGGATTCCCTTAAGCGTTTATAACGGATAGGGATAAGCTATTCACATTAAATTACTAGAAAACGCTTATAGGAACGATCGGAATTAAACATAAGCTATTAACAGTATATCATCCGGAAACAGACGGATAAACCAAAAGGATGAATTAAACGCTAGAACAATACCTACGACACTATATCAACTATGCATAAGACAACTAGGTTTTATTACTACTAATAGCGCAGATTGTACTAAATAACTACAAATCGGAGATAACTTTAACGACGCCATTTTATGCGAACTTTAGTAAAGATCCTAACCTATTCGGAACACTTAGATCCTATCCATAGGCCGAGAGAGCAATCGTAACGACGGATACTCTTAAGGAAGTGCATAAAGAAACACGCAAGGCGATCGAAGATGCATAACGAAAACTGTCTTAATAACGGTAGGACACGAGAAAAATAGTACCTCTACTAAAAGAGGGGGATAAGGTCTATCTCCTTACAAAAAACTTAAGAATAAGAAGACATGTTAAGATGTAGCATCTTAGGGGGAGCTAACAGTTAGGTTGTGATCTAATAGCCTAAGGCATCTACGATAACTTAGCTTATCGGAAGACACCTTCTCTCCCCTTTAGCTTAGATAGACATCTAACACAATTAACACATTGGTTCCTAATATATTGCTGTATGCCCTATAGCTGTTAGCTAGTTGAAGATTGATCTCTTAATCCACTCCGCTGCTAACTACGTATCCTGTTAGGTCTTAACTTAATAGGTTATAAGCCCGAGTTTGTATAGAAGTAAGAGTAACCTATATTAGTATAGGTTACTTGTATCCCTTACTATTATAGTAGAAAACATCTAGCAAGCAGAAGTCTACCCTATCTATCCTATTAAGGAGCTTAGCTTAATACTAAGTAATAGGTAATCTAGAAAAGGACTCTATACGGCTTACTATAAGCTAATACCTTAAAGACACTCTATAGGTAGAACTGCATCGAGATACTATTAAGAAGGACTTTAAGTAAGTTATTTAGAACTCTGCTAGGAGAGATAGACCTGTGTCCTAGCTCCGAGACTATACCGCTCTTTCTTTACCCTACTAAGTAGGCCTTAGTATCTACACCTACGAACCTTACTATTCTACACTAAAAGCCTTAGCAGGACCTAAGCCACGACCTTAAAGCATATACACCTTGTTTTATTACATTCAATTTATTATAGATTTATACTAAGAGAAAGGAGAAGAGAAGGGAACTAAAATCCCAATTCTTAGGAGAGATAACTAGAAGAGATAGTTCAACCTTTAGAGATACAAGATAGAGAGCTAGTTAGCATTCTTTACAATTAATGACCTGTTAGAAGTGTTATTTAACAACATTAAGGGCAAGAACCTAAAACTCTAGGAAGAGACTAAGATTAAAGAGATTCTTAATACACTAACATAGACAAAACAAAATGCAGCTTACTGCTTTAGTATCCTAAGTAGGATTATAGAAGAAGATGAATTTAAGCTTAAGGGCTCTTACGAATCTAGAAAAGCTACTAAGATATAGGTACATCTCTAGAACAAGTATAGCTAGGTGTTGCTAACCTATGCACATAAGCTTACAAAACAGTTTATGAACTTTAAGATAAGTAAAGAGTTCACTATTAGATCTACATAGGCACACCTAGTGTCTCTTAGAAGGAGGATTGCTAATGTTAACCTAGAGGGCTAGCACTATAGGAAAGCTAATATAAGAATAACCTAGCTTTTGAGCTCACTGCTACCTAACTACTATATAGCTAGGGATACCATTATAGCTTAGCTAAAGATAGATCATAAAAGGACCTTAAAGATCCTTAAGGCTTAAGAGGCCAGATTGAATCCCTCTAAGGCTAAGTATAGTATAGCAGCTACCTAGGTTAGGCCCTTAGGTTAGGCAAGATCACTTTCCTACCTTCTCTATAAGAAGGACTATCTCATTAAGGACTGCCCTAGTCTCTCTAAGGTAAAGAAGGTCCTTAGATCTTATTCCTAAGCACTATCCTCCTAGAATGTAATACATGTTAAGAAGAGAAGATCTCTACTACTATCTTTAAGAAGAACACTAAGAGAGAAGTCCTCTATAGAGGAACTTAAGAAAATAGTAAAGAAACTTAGCTCTAACATACTATTACTCTAGAAGAACTAGGCCTAGTCTCCTTCCTCTAAAATAAGGAAGACTAGGAAAGGTTTCTCTACCTAAGAGCTACCTAACTTATATAACTCATCCTAGAAGACAATGTCTAATAATAATAAGTATAATAAAGTAGCTTACTTAACTATAGAAGTCTAAGGCAAGTTCCCCTTATTAGAGTAGTTACTTAATTCTTGTGCTTTATCCTATATAACTAACTAGAACTACCTCTTTAGATCTATAACTCCCTTAACAAAGAAGAAATAGATCAAAGTAGGAGGTAGGCATTTGTTAGCCACTTATATTAGGACTGTAGAGATAAGTAGGAGATCTAGTAGGAAAGTTATTTTAGAAGATGTTCTACTTATACCTAAGCTAGGGGTAAACCTAGTTTCTTAGAACTAGTTTAGTAAGTAGTTTAGTGTCTAACCTCCTTTATTTTCTCTTATATCCCCCTCTAGCTAAACTATTGTCTAGACAAGGCTTCTTAGGGGGGTTCTATTCATTAATAAGATTTCTCCTCTACTATAAGAAAGGGTACATTACTTATTATGTGCACTACTAATAGAGAATGCCTTTGTAACTACTAAATTAGAGACTAACCTAAAACAGTAGGAGCTTTAGCATAGAAGATTTGCACACTTTAGAAAGAACTTACTCTAGAATCTTTATAAGGTAATAGACTTAAAAGAACCTATTCCTATTCCTAGGGATGGCTTCTACTAGTGTAGAGTGTGTTTAATAGTAAAGATAAAGAAGTATAAAGGCAAAGTTACTAAGAGAAGACCTAAAAGACTTGCCCTTGTATCTATTAACATATATAGTCCACTACTAACATTAAGGCTAGGGTTTAAATACTAGCTTAAGATTGTTAATAACTTCTCTAGAAAAAAGTGGACCTGTCCTCTTAAGAAAAGAGAAGATGCTCTAGTTACTCTCTAGAACTAGAAGATTAAGGCAGAGAGGAAATTATTAGCATAGTTAAAAGCAGTTAGGCTTAATAATGTAAGGGAACTTATTATATTAGTTAAGCAGTAGGAGAAGGATTTAGGAATTAGGCTAGAGTATACTAAGGCATACAACTCGCTCCAAAATAGACTAGTTAAAAGGTTAATACAAACCTTAGAAGACTCTATAAGGGCAATGCTTAAAGAGGCTAAGATGCTAATTAAATTCTGGCCTAAAGCACTAGAAGCCTAAACCTATATAAGGAACAAACTACTAAATAGTCTAGACTATAATAGGTTTAAGGTTTCACTAGATAAAGCCTTTAATAGTATTAAGCCAACTATTAACCATTTAAAGGTTTAGGGATGCAAAGCTATTGTCTACATAGACATAAGATCCTAGCCTTAATAGGCAAGAAGTGATAAACTAATAAATAGAGGCAAAGAAGCAGTATTTGTTAGATACGTTAAAAACATAGCTAAGGCCTAGCTCTTTTAGGAACTAGACATAAAAGCTGTTAAACAACATATATATATAGACTTCTTTAAGGACTAACCTAGAGGTAATATGGATCTTAATGTTACAAAATTGAATCTATTAAGCAATGCACTAGCTAGGAGACCCTTAGGGAGGCTAAGGAAGGACATATCCTTAGAGCAACCTGTTTACCATTTAATTATTTAGTAGAGTAGCCTAGTAACAGCCTAGCTAGGAAAGCTGTTTATGCAACTTCCCTAGCCTCTAAAGAATATAGGGGAATTTTAGCAAATCGATAAGCTAATTAAGATAAGTTTACTAGATCTCTAGGAAAAGAATGTTACTAGGACACAAGTGACTACTCTTAGATTATCCCTTAGTAAGAGGAGGGCTAACTATAATGTTAAGGGCTATAAATAGAAATAGAAAGCCCTAAGATCTATAGTCCCTATACCTAAACTAGCTACTAAAGTAGGAGAAGCAATAGACCTCTTAGAGAACCTTGCTACTTACTACTAAGCTTTCTTTATAGCTATGCAATTAGTAGATAATTTAGTACTATAGGATAGTAAATTCCTAGAAGAAGTTAAGGAGATAGCCTTTGTAGTAACTATAGAAGTCATTGTATATAAGTAAGAGATCCTAATTCTAAAGTCCTATAAGGATGCTATAAATAATAAGAAATAGGGACACCTTTAGAAGGAAGCAATCTAGAAGGAGCTAGATACTCTATAGAGTAACAATACCTAGGAGAATGCTATTCTACTAAAAGGAGCAAACTTAGTTACATTAAGATAGGTCTTTAATGTTAAAAGAAGCATTAGTAGAGCTATTAAAAAGTTCAAGGCTAGGCTAGTTATAAGGGGCTTTTTATAGAAGTTTAGTATTAACTTTATAGAGACATTTACGCCTATAGTTAGACAGGATACCCTTAGGGTGTTTATAGCTATTGTATACAAGAAGGATCTCTATCTTTACTAAGTAGATGTAAACAATATATTTATAGAAAGTACCCTCTATAAAGACATCTTTATGTTACTACTACTAGGAGTTAAGCTTCTACTAAACATAGTGTTTAAGATCCTTCAAAGCTTGTATAGACTTAAGCAAGCAGCTAGAGATTAGAATCAACTCTATGTGTTAAAGCTTAGAGAGATTGGATTTACATAGTTAGAGGTAGATCTATGCCTACTTATTTATAAGGAAAAAGAGATTATAATTCTTATATATGTAGATAACATTCTAATTGCTACACTAAAGTTAATAGATGTTCTCTAGTTCAAAAGAGAACTTAGCAAAGTCTTTAAGATTAAAGATCTTAGTAAACCTAAAAAGATCCTTAGTATAAGAGTTATAAGGGACAGGAGGAGAGGAATCCTAAAACTTAACTAGGGACACTTTATTAGGGACAACCTTGCTAATATAGGGATAAACTATAAGAAGGCAGCACCTACACACTCACCTATAGACAGCTATAAGGCTCTTAAACCTTTAAGCTACATAGATAAGAGGTGTAACAAGGCAGAGTACTAGAGTATTAATAGTACATAGATGTAGCTAGCAACAATTACAAGGCTAGACATTGCTTTTGCCCTAGGAAGGATAAGCTTATTTATAAGTGACCTATCCACCTACTACATAAAGGCTTTAAAGAAGATTATAAGATATCTAAGGTTATATTCTAATCTTAGCCTTGTCTTCTCTAGGTATAGAGAAGGATGCCTAGTTAGATACTATAACTCTAATTATGCAATAGACAAAGTAGATAGAGTCTCTATCCTTAGGTATGTCTTCTTCCTCTATAGGACACTAGTCTCCTAGATAAGCAAGAAGCAAAAGTCTATAGTAACATCTACAATAGAAGCTAAATACATAGCTATAAATGCATGTGTAAAGCAATCCCAATTCCTAGCTTTACTGCTAAGGGAAATAGACTGTCTAGAGTTAGTAGGAGACTATTCCTATTAACTAAGGATTACTAGAAACTAGGAGACTATGTTAAGCTTAAGACTAGTCTAATTAAGAGGTAATAACTAAGCTGCCCTTACCCTAGTAAGGGATGCATATGTTTATAACAAGTTAAAGTACATTAACATTACCTACAATGCTGTTAGGAAACTTTAGTAGAGAAGGCTTATTACTGTTAAGTATACCCTAACATCTAAGATAGTTGTAGATAGGTTCATAAAGCTAAAGACTAGTCTATACTTCTAGAGGTTTGTAAGCTAGCTTAACCTGTCATAGAGGTCTAAATACTACTAATAGGAGAAGAGTAGACTGTGACCTCCTATGTAAGATAAGTAGGAGTGTTAAGATGTAGCATCTTAAGGGGAGCTAACAGTTAGGTTGTGATCTAATAGCCTAAGGCATCTACGATAACTTAGCTTGTCGGAAGACACCTTCTCTCCCCTTTAGCTTAGAT
This sequence comes from Nothopassalora personata, assembly GCA_033816765.1. Classification (NCBI taxonomy): domain Eukaryota; kingdom Fungi; phylum Ascomycota; class Dothideomycetes; order Mycosphaerellales; family Mycosphaerellaceae; genus Nothopassalora; species Nothopassalora personata. The sequence goes on from CM066291.1 coordinate 334,287, forward strand.
AGACATCTAATACAATCAACGCATTAATTCCTAATATATTGCTACATACCCTGTGGCTATTAGCTAGTTGAAGATTGATCTCTTACTCTACTCCGCTGCTAACTACGTATCCTGTAAGGTCTTAACTTTACAGTTCTAATTCTAGTTCTAATTCTTCGGGTACAGGTACTTCTAGTCCTTAGATCTTACTTGTTTCTTATAGTTACTTATCTTCCCTTGACTTACTTTCTAGTTACGCGGTAGACTCGTCTTTAGATTTATTAGGTTACTAGTACTAACGCTCACTTGTCTTATAAATGGCGTTTACGTTATTCGACTATCTAGCCCGCTCGATTAATACTAATATAGCTATCTATTCCCTCGCTAGTTTCGTAGTATACGTTAGTATAGTGCGACGGATGCGAGTCGCGGTTATTAACGTTATTATTACGGTCTCTGTTAGAAGGATCCTTTCGATCTTTATAAACTGTCGCTAGTAGACCCTAGGATTGCCTAATATCTTATATATTAAGCTAAATAGTAGGGTGAGCTACTATGCTACTATAAGACCACCTTAGCTTATAGCGACTAACTACGCTACCTATGTTACCCGGGCTTAGTACTTTAGAACCTAAGGATGGTGTTACGGTTCGGTTCAGGAAGAACCCACAGCCACTCATTCTTCGGGAAGGACCGAAACTGAGCAGGTCAACTTCGCTCAGACTGATCAGCTCAGTGATCAGTTCGCTCAGTCTGCTCAGTGATCAGTCTGCTCAGTGATCAGTCTGCTCAGTGATCAGTCTGCTCAGTGATCAGTCTGCTCAGTGATCAGTCTGCTCAGTCTGATCAGTTACGCCAAGACATGGCACTATATAGACGACGCTTCTTTACGAGTAGATAGGAGCCTCGTGCTCAACTCAAATCAACACTCTTGTGTTAAGTTGCAACCTTGTAGTGAACTCTCGTTCACACTACTTTAGAGACATATCGAGGATCGACACTTCCTAGGCCACCCACGTGACGAGGGACAAGGCCCAACCGCAACAGATAGGTTCGTAATAGGGGAGGATATATTAACGACTAATAGGTTATGTTAACCTTAGGTTTAGAGGGGGGGTCCCTTAGGTCTAACTTACCCTAATTTTATTTAGGTTTAATTAGACATTTAGGTAAGCTAGTAGGACCTAGTATAGCTATTAAGATATATAATACGTAGCTAAGCATTTTAAGCGTAGCATTAAGGTAACAATTCAATTTATACCTCTCGAGTAGAGGGTATAGGGGTTTAGGGTCCGCCAATCCTCTTGTTTTATCTAGCTACTGCGCTACTCGTCACGTGACCTAATTTCCCGGTCCCGGGACCGGCAAATACCCCTACTTACGTAAGCACCGCTCTATACCACTACAACTCGGATAGACCTACATAGGGTAGTTAGTAGACGTTAGTAGGACGCGGATTGCCTTCTTTCCCTAGATACTACTAGTTATTCGGGGCGAGGTATACGTAGCCCCGGGATATTAAGGATCTTATTACCCTACAATTACTGGCTTAGTGCTTCGAACTACTATAGTTATAGTAATAACTATCTATCGCTTTAGACTGTTTACGATTCTAGGATAGGGGACGCTATATTACGTAAACCTATAGCTTAGTGTCTAGGTCGTACCTCTCTAGTTATATAGAGCGTTAATTCTCGCTCGGGTAGAAGGAACCCGCGTCCGCGACGCGACCGCGCTAGTATGCACGTATACTTATTTTAGCTACCTTCTAGATTAGGTTATTATTAATAATAGTCCTAGAGGTAGCCTTCTTAAGCGTGTTAATCTTAGGCTTAAGGCGCGGCATTTACTTTACGACTAAGCGGTATAGCTAAGGCAAAGTAAGAGGGAAATCTATATATATAGCTTTCTATCCCTCCTTACTATCTACGATACTAGTAGCTTTATCGAGAATCCTCTAAAAGTCCCTAAACTTCTTAGGTTACTTTAGGTAAAGCCCGTAAGCCTTATAGACCGCTTTCGCGACTGCCTCTAGCAATTCCTAAAGGAGGAGGCGACTCCAGGAGCTATTATCTAAATCCTTAGGTTCAATTAGGTTACTTAAGGATATAAATAGGCGGATAAATTCCTTTACATTCTATTCTTCGGGCCTCTTACCTTACTACGCCCTAATAATCTCCTTAAGATATTCCCGACTCCCTAATATCGAGTAGGTGTTAAACCTTAAGAACTCTAATAAGAACGCCCTCCTAAAACGTGCCTTATTAGTAAGCTACCTAGGTAGTCTTATAACTATATGCCGGATAGTAGTTTCGCAATTACGCTTAAACCTACCCTAGAAATTATCCTTCTTAATAGATGCCCGAGGCGGATACTAGTCTATTAGGTCGCTAAGCCGCTCCTAGAACTTAGTAGCATTAGTGCTATCGAAGAACGGATTCTTAGCACCTCCTAGAGGTAGAAAGCGAGGGCTAGCGTTTTCTATTGCTACTACTAATCGTCTAAAGAGGGCAGTTATAGCATCTATTCTAATTATGCTATTCGTTCCTACACCTATACCTAATTTAGCGGCGTTAGTTCCGCTTCTCCCTTCTTTACTAGATTTAGGTGTTTCCCCTTTTCTTCGATTCCTCTATCCCCTTATAAGGGACAGAGTCCCTATAGACCCCTTCTATTTTCGTAGGGTTTATAGGCTACTCGTAGCCTCTACCTATATCGGTAAAGGTGCTAAGTTTTTCTAGTAATGCAGCCATATCTATTATTACGTAGTGCTTACTTTAGAATGCACTAATACTAGTTGTTACTTAATAGGACCTTATAACCGTAATTGTTACTAAATACCTTAGACCTTAAGTGTTTTCGACCTTAGTCGACCTTAACCGTAAACCTTAACCTTAAGTAATAACCTTAACCGTAAACCTTAGACCTTAAACCGTAATTTTAACCTTGTAAACTAGATACTAATACGCTACCGGGTGTACACTTAATACCCCCCCTTATTAACTACTAAAATAATGTCTACTAACTACCCTATGTAGGCCTGTCCGAGTTATAGTAGTATGGAGCGGCGCTTATGTAAGCAGGGGTATTTGCCGGTCCCGGGACCGTGAAATTAGGTTACGTGACGAGTAGCGTAGTAGCTAGATAAATAAGAGAATTAGCGGACTTAAACCCCTATACCCTCTACTCGAGAGGTATAAATTGAATTGTTTCCTTAATGCTACGCTTACAATGCTTAACCACGCAGTATATATCTTAATAGCTATACTAGGTCCTACTAGCTTACCTAAATGTCTAATTAAACCTAAATGAAATTAGGGCAAGTTAGACCTAAGGGACCCCCTCTAAACCTAAGGTTAACATAACCTATCAGTCGTTAATACTACTACGTCGTATAGCTAGAAACAAGGTAGTATAAGAGTAGAATAACCGAAGGGTAGAGGAGTAGATCCTCGTCCTTAGGGTTAAGTAGATACCTATATAGTCGTACTTCTTTTAACTCTAGGTAGTTATATAGGATATCCGGTATACCGTTTATATACGATTCTAGATTATAACGACGGATATAATAGCGGTTCTACTCGTTAACGAATAATAATATAATACTTCGAAGGATTAGAATATAGATAGTAGCGTATACTATCCTATCTACGGCTAGTACTTCCTTAAAGAGTCTTATTATAATATACTAATTAAAGAGGTCTCTCTAGTAATTAAATGTAGCCTTAGTGCCCTCGCCCTACTAGTATTCGATAGTTTAATTACCCTTACTTAAGGTATACTAGAAGGCCTTATTAAGCGTAAGTAGATTACTAGCGAGTCGCTCTTAGACTCGTAGATAAGTATCGGCTAGTATAGGCGTCTTAACGCCCTAACTAGATTATATACGATTTAGTACCCTACTACTATAATATATTACTATAACCTATTAAGTAAATATAGAGAACTTTATCTTCGCTATAGGCCCTATATAGTACTAGATAATCCGCCGAGAGTAGACGTTAATATAAGCGTAGATCTATATCTTAAAGCGCTTATATTTTAGAAAGGTGTTGAACAGGTACGAGTTGCGCAGCCACTGGAAGATGGAATCTTGCCTTAGGACGAAGAAGGACCCAATGGGATAGCGTGTCTCTATGAACAAGTATCGCGGATGTGGATGTAAAGGATAAGAGGCAGACTCATCTGTTCGGATGAGTCTTATACCCCTGATCCAGCCACGTCACCCAGCCACGTAATCCTGTTGCGGGGCAACCACATGTTAGGGTCCGGTAGACCCCAACCTCTTTAACCCGATGACCTGCATATTCTCAACAAAAGATATCGATTAAATAGATGTTATTAGGACCTTTTACTTTTAGCCTCGTATACTGCGGTATTATAGAGTCTCGTATTATAGGATTACGAGAGATAAAAGGGATAGGGTTAATTGTACGAGCGAGTGTCCTAACACGGTCGCTAATAAAGTTAGCGCGTCTAGTCTATAAGTCTATAGATACTAAGTCTATCCTACCGTCTAATAATATAATAACTCTTACATAGCTCTCTTACTAGCTTACGATAGCCCTAGTCTTACTAATAGCTACTACTTATAACTTCCTAAAGGACTCGCTATATCTTAGGCTCTATAGCTAGAGCTTATTCTTTACTAAGACTATACTTTAATCTAATTCCTCTTCGTAGCTCTTAATACTAGCGAAGGGTAAGGTCGAATCTATCGAGGCGGAGAATAGTATAAGACTTACTATTATTAAGGCTATATTTCTAGAATAGTTCCTCGACTTACTAGCGTAGCTTAGGCTAGCGAACCTAATTATAAGCCTAATTATCCTCGCGAGTCCCTCGCTACTCTACGAGTCGCTAGCGGAGGGTCCGTTCGCTAATTCGAATACCGTAGAGATTAAAGAGGTTATCTTAAATAGCTACCTATATAAATCTAGCGGTAGTCTATAGCTCGATATCGATACGAAAGGGCTCTAGATCGATCGCTAGACGTAGTATTATATATAGTGAGTATGCTAATAGACAAATAGCGAGTCTATAAGACAAATAGCGAGTCTATAATAATAAGGATAGAGGATTGCAAATTTTGAATACGGGTATTTGCCGGTTTTGTAAGCCTAGGCCACTGCCCGAAGCCCGCTCGGACCGACTAGAAACTGGGGACGTCGGCCTCATTGTTGATCAAACGGCATACTGTATGGGGTGGGGTCTTCATCACAAGATAACTAACCTTTTGCGACGCTGGAAGAGTCTCGGTGCTAGCTGCCAAGTACAGTCCTGCGTTCACAACTTCAATGACTGCTGTCAATGGCACTGCTCCCACTGCAGACGCTCTAGACGCTGGTGAGCTCCCGCAACCAGGAAACCTTGTCCGTTCATAGCATTGATGGTATGCAGTCGCCTACGACCCAATTGACCACCTGAACGCGCTCTTCTCCCACCCGTCGAGTCTCTCGTCTGTTTCTGCCGTTTCCACCTCGCTGCGACGACACCAACATGACCTCGACAACGACATCGCGTCGCTCGTCACAGCGCAGACGACATCAGACTCGGACAGCGTCAGGCGGATACAAGATGCAAAGGCGGAGCTGGCAGATATGTTCGCCAAGATCGAGGGAGTGCGCGAGCGGGCGCTGGAGACGGAGCGGGCGATTACAGAGATGACGGCGGACATCAAGCGGCTGGACAGCACCAAGAAGAACCTCACCCTGTCCATGACTGCTTTGAAGAGGCTGCAGATGTTGACGACGGCATACGAACAGTTGCGCGGACTGAGCCAGAGCAGGCACTACCGAGAATGTGCCCATCTCCTACAGGCTGTGATCCAGCTGATGGCCCACTTCAAGAGCTATCGCAGTATTGATCAGATTGCTGCCTTGAGCAGAAACGTGGCAGAGGTGCAGAGAGAACTGCTGGAGCAGGTCTGCGAAGACTTCGAGATCGCTTTCGCAAAAGCCGAGGTGCAGCAGAAGAGAGGCATGCTAAGTGAAGCGTGTCAAGTCATGGATGCTCTAGGCGAACACGCGCGGGCGAGATTGATCACATGGTATTGCAATACACAGCTACGGGAGTATCGCCAAGTCTTCCGTGGCAACGACGAAGCCGGATCACTTGACAACATTGCGAGGCGCTACTCATGGTTCAACAGAATGCTGAAGACCTATGATGCGGAACATGCCATGCTGTTCCCTTCGACTTGGCGAGTCAATGAGATGCTGGCGAATGCATTCTGCGAAAGTACCCGGGATGACTATAAGGGGATACTGCAGCGATCCATGAGACGAGCAGATGGTCAACCACCTGATGTAAACCTGTTGCTATCGTGTCTACAAGAGACGTTGGACTTTGAGCACAGTCTGGAACGACGCTTCTCCGCAGGCGAATCAAGATTATCAATGGACACGATCGCATCTGGCGAAGACAAACGTCATGGCTTCAGTCAAGCGATATCTGAGGCTTTCGAGCCATACCTCAGCATCTGGGTCGAGTCGCAGGACAGGCAGCTTGCGACCTTGATACCCAAGTATCGCCAGCAACACATTCGAAACCCCGAAGAAGAGTTCCATGCTCAGCTGGTTATACCATCTTCAACAGAGCTGTTCCACAGCTATCGTGTGACCCTTGCACAATGCGCCAAGCTATCGACAGGTGGCCGACTTCTGGAACTCTCCAAAACCTTCGCCAAGTACCTAGATGCCTACGCACAGCAAGTGCTGTTCTACTTCTTGTCTGAGAAGACAGGTGGACCGAGTATAGAAGATGCTGTCATCATTCTCAATACCGCAGACTACTGCTATACTACCACGAATCAACTGGAGGAGAAGATCCGACAGCGCATTGATGAAGATCTACGAGAACAGATCGACTTGCAGTCACAAGCAGACACATTCATGGGCGTCGCCTCTGCTGCTGTCCGGGGCCTGGTCCACAAGACAGAAGCTGACTGCGAGCCAGCCTGGCGTAGCATGCGAGCAGTATCGTGGAGCAGGATGGACAGTGTAGGAGATCAGACTGAATTCGTCTCGACGCTTCTTTTACGCGTCAAGGAACGTAGCAAGGACATCCTGCGCTATCTACAAAAGCCGCATTATGCACGAGCGTACTGCGACAACCTGGTCGATGCATTGGTCAACACCTACCTGAACAACATCGTGGTCTGCCGACCAATCTCCGAGACAGGTGCTGAGCAGATGCTGCTGGACTCATACGTCTTGAAGAAGGGCCTTTCCGAGCTCGCCACCCTGAACGCAGATCCCGGCACTCCACCAAACGCATCTTTCGTCAAGCGGGTCAATCAGAGCACATCGAAGCTTGACCCCATCTTAAAGACTCTGCAAGTCCGCTCCTCACCGCCCGAAGGCCTGGTTCAGGCGTACCTCATCCACATCCGCGATCGATCAGAGCCCAACTTCCGCAAGATCCTCGAACTCAAAGGAATTAGGAGGAACCAAGACCAGAGCCACTTGATTGAGCTCTTCAATGCCCACAAAGCCAGCGCCTCCAACGATACTCTGCAGGTCAGCAATCCGACTGTGGCTGGGCTGCAAATGACCGCTCAGCCAGCGCCTTCGTCCACCAGTCTCGGTTTGGCGGCTCTGAAAGACAGTGCGGCTCATGCATCGCCCACACTTCCAGGTCGCTTTGACCCAGCAAATTTCGGCACAACGTTGATGAATGCTGCTCGCGAGGCGGGTGATAGATTCGCAGCTGGAACGCCGAATTTGCCACTTCCTGGTCGTGATGGTGCTGGCTCTAGTAATGTCGCAAGTCGAGCTACCTCGCCTCCGTCAGTGGGGAGTCCTATTGAGCGTGAACCTACGCCGAGCTTGAACGAGAATTTGAAGAATCTGGGCCGCTTCTTCCGGAAAGATGGTGGAACGTTTGGTGGCTTCGGTAAACCTTACACGTAGCATTCAAGCAATGTCTGTCAGTCTCTTAGCTCGTAGATTGCTGGCATGCGCTATTGTCTGTTGTGGCAACCGGTGCAAGCTCCAGCGCATAGCCGTGGGGTCATGCTTTCATGCTACGCTCTAGTTCCTTGAGGTGCGTTCACGCCATTCATCCTTCAAGTTCGTGGACTCGCGGTACGGAACCTTGTTACCTTGTACCTCCAGCTTCCTCCATCTACACCCGCCTCTCACTGGCAGCCAGCTCACTCCCTGGAACGTCCTTATTCAAGCCTGCCCACAAAAGAGTCGGGACGATTTTGGTGGGGTCGAGAACTAAATCGATCTAAAGTACCTATACTCTTTCGTTCACGCACAACGTATAACTTAGTTCCTTATGTATGACGACAAGTATAGCGCTATACTACCTATACGACGAGGAATCTAGCGCCTCTACTTTTACCCCCGAGTTCCCTACGACCTTCTACGCGCGTATTACGATTACTATCTTCGAGTACTCTTCTCTCTACTTTCGATCATAAGCGCGCGCGCTATACACTTTATATATATATATATATATATATATACATACTACCTACCTATACCGATCGAATGTCTCAGGCCCAAGGGCAGTCTATAGAATCCAATCTCAATCTCAGGGCGACTGGACTCCTAGGACCGTTGGTGGAGGGACTCTGGTCGGTCACGGTCTGTGCATCATATGATGCTCACATCTGCATGGTCCATTGGCACCTCGAAAGGCAGCCACAGCGCAAAGCGAATGGTATCCCAAAGCTTCCGGCCGAAAAAAATCGCTTTCTGGTGGCATGGATTGCTGGAGCTCCTATAGCACCCGGATCCCTCAGCGGCCCTGCACTTTGAGAATAGAACAAGCTGACGCCGAACAGGCTCTTCTGGTTCGCGTGGACTGCAAGACCGGTCCCCGGAGATCGACTGGATACCCCCCCCCCCCCCCCGCCCTGGTGCAGCTGAGGCGTTCTTCGCTTGGGAACTTGTTGGTCTTCACCACGGCGACTTTGGACTTGACGGATAATAGCTATGGCGTACTCTATGGTGCCTCCGCCTGGTCATCGAACATATTTCTGAGAAATCTATTTTGCGGTCATAGTCCCTTTGTTCGCGGTCCAGATGTATGAAGGACTTGGCGTGGGGCAGGGCTGGGCGACGTTGCTGCTCAGGCGGCCTTCTGCGAGCTGGCTCTAGTGCCAATACCGTTTCTTTTCATGGGATATGGTCCGGGATCGCGGCAAAAGAGCTCATATAGTTTCTGGACAATGAAGGTCTTTTCAATGTTTCTCGAAGTCGTCCATGTTGCTGGACAAGATCGTGAAAACCCTGTGGCACTGTCTTGTGCCAACGGCGATGAGGTGCCTCGTAGCAGTGCATAAGTTCGATCTCCTTTACGATTCTTCGAGGCTCATAGCTAAAACATCCCTGCTCAGTATGGCGGTACAGGGACTTTTTGACCTCGCATGATGTTTGCACCAGACCTAGAAAGCAATAATGGTCAGATGGAGTGCTGTACCCAAGAAGGGAGGCCGAATTTGCGATGACGAGAGCTATGTCGATTAATGACCATTTCCCACAGGCAATGTAGAGGCACAACAGCGTGCAGATGTTTAAAATCAGCGAAAAGGCAGCGCAGAGCTATCCGGGTGTAGTGATGGCGTCATTGGAATCAAGGTATGGCCGAAGGCTATCGGTAGCATTTGTTGTACGATGTCCTGCCGCGTGGACGTCGATGTTGCTTTTGGATTCATGATCGAATTTATGCTGGTGTGGCGACACTACCGACATAACCGGTTCATGAGGGTGCAGAAGTGGAGGGGCGAGAATCACTGTATCAAACTGCACTTCTAGTCCAAGAGCGAAGCCTCTTACTCATTCTGTTATCAAAAGCATTATGGATTCATGACAATTTGTCGGTCCATGAGAAGTCGACGGTACAAACGCCAAGAAAATCCCTTGCTGATATATGCGGCTGACTGATACTGAGCTGTGACTAGTCCATCCACGATGTACATTGATTATCGCTCGACCAGCTTTATGGTCGCGTTGTACCAAGAGCCAGCTGGCAACGAGACGCGGCCGCCTGATTGACTATGCAGAACGCTCCGTCGCTGCTCATTCGCCATCAGTCAATGGCTTTTCATCATGACCCTCCGAACTGCCTGCCTCGTTGACAGCCGCTTCGGGCTTGGGGGTCTTTGGCCGGAGCCTTAACCAGCAGATGAGTGCGAGTATCAAGCCGATTAAAATGTGAACGAGCATCACGGTGGCGCGGTATGGCTTCATTGCCCATCTGGCTTCAAAAGTGTCCATTTCTGGCTGTAATGCTGCGTAAATGACCGTGCCGCATGCAGCGACGGCTGGAGCTGCCGCAAGCAAGACGGTCCAAGTACCATGCACTCTGAACAGGCATGCAGAGGCCATGATATGAACAACTTGGGCCGCGATAAAGATCAGCGTCATTCAGAGTACGGTATGTGGTTGTGAGTTCACACTTAGATCAAATATCATGCACAGCAGCACGCGTAGTTGTGTATGGTTGGCGTTGATCTTCAGTGGCGAAGCGGAAGGTCTTGAAGATGGCGTGGGATGCATTTGGTCGGTCGATGTGACGCCGTTCTGGCTGGATGGAGTTGTCTTCTGCAAGGTCTCTCCAGCCTTTGTCGTGCTGGTCTGGCCTGATGATGTGTTCATGGCTTTTGCTTGTATGCTAGAGGGCATGTCGAGGTCCTTGAACGCGTTCTCCGTATGGCAGATTGGCGATGGTGGTGTGGTACGTATAGAACGAGGCACGTTATTAAGTACAGCGCGGTGCTCATCGTCTTGCTCCGGATTGTGGCAGTGATAATATAAGCCTTCGAGTGCCGGCAAACTGAGCATCGAGATTTCACGCTGAAAGCGAAATCATCAGTCCTGTAAAAGATCCACGCCAACACCTCCAAGAGCTTCAACAGCCCAAGCCGGATACTTCTGCTTGTCGCCCGCATAGAGCTTGCGGAAGTAATCCTTCAAGAAAGTCGGGTATTGATCAGCCACAATAGCCTCGCGCGCTCTTCGTACGAGACCCAGCAGATAGTGCACATTGTGCATGCTTAGTAGGTGCGCTCCAGCCGTCTCCTTAGCCGTTGTGTGGTGGATATATGCTCGCGTGATGCCTAAGCCACCCTCAGATGGCGGTCTGCAGCAGACGCACTGGCAACCTTCTTCAACGGGTCGGAAGTCATAAGCGTACTGCGCATTCTTCAGGTTGAAGCAACCCAAGCTAGTGACGGCGTTGCCGAAACGTGCTGTGCGAGTTGGCCACACGCAGTCGAACATGTCAGCGCCCAAAGCGACGGACACCAGGATATCTTCCGGAAAGCCTACACCCATCACATAGCGTGGCTTGCGTGGTGGCAACATGTCAGTGCAGGTAGACACCACTTTGCAGAACTCAATCTTGGCTTCACCGCCACTGAGACCTCCGATCGCAATGCCTGGGGTATCGCGAGCGACCATCTCCTTGCAGCATTCGCGGCGGAGATCGAGGTCAAGACCGCCTTGAACGATGCAGAAGAGGTTCTGAGTCTCTGGCTTCGCGTGGGCGGCGATACATCTGTCAAGCCAGCGTACACTCCTGTACATGGCCTCTTTGATGCGGGCGTGGTCTGGCGACGTGGTCGCAATGACATCGTCCAACTGCATGATGATGTCTGAGCCGATAGAGTTCTGAAGCGAGATGGAGTGCTCTGGCGTCAGTAACCTGTGGTCTGTCAATAGCATGTTTGCATAGGTGCTCCTTCGACACATACATAGGCGTGCCATCATGTGGGCTCAGAAAGCGGACGCCTTCTTCGGTGACCTGAGCGAGCTCCAGTAGCGATACCATTTGAAAGCTGTCGCGGTGTAGGGTGAGCATAATGTCCGACAAGCACTGCTGAGATGACGTACCCGCCGCTGTCTATGTCCAGTCAGCCGGATGGTGTCCAGTGTAGCTCCTCTCTTCCATACCTGTCAGGATGTTGTGCGGCCATGACTGGAGCTTATGTGCACCGCCAATCGCATCTAGTGTTGTCTGGCCAGGCTTCAAACCTCTACGACCTTCTTAGCCATTATTGTCCGCACGGCTTGTGGTTCGTGTTCCGTACAAGTGGTAGGTATTATTGAGGCATAGTCTGCAGCTGGTCGCTTCGAGTTGCTTCGGGGTGAGTCCCTTCAACGACGCCTGCGTGGCCACGGGCATGAACAGGGGCAACTGCACCGGTCCATGAGGGAGTTGGAGGGTCGCGGCGCGAGCTTTGGTGGTCTACGAGTGGTCAGAGACGCGTCTGTGATACTTACTGTATGGAGGGCATGTACTGAGCATCTTGCCGTGAGATCGAACTTCAGCGCCGACGGCATGGAACGCGGGATCATGGCATCCTCGTCAGACATATCGCGTTGGTCGCGTGTTCATGGTGTTGATCACAGAGAAAACTAGTTCATTGGAAGCGTTTCATGCGGAAACAGCTCCGTGACGCGAAAATGGCGCGGGAGATCAGAGTGGACAGTGCTACGCTCCCTGAACCAGTGCCAAGGGACACCAGTGTGGCCAGAACCTCCGCCGCATATTTTGTCGTGTACTTGAAACGATCTCCTTCGACCCAGTTTCCGATACAGTCAGATCCTCATCCCACCCCAAGACCTGGATAGCATGGATGTACTGGACGGCCCGATGCCTCGCGTGGTGCCGGATATGTGCTGATTTGCGAAACCCTGAAACCTGGATGACTTGACCTGTAAGCTAAGGTACCATATCGTAGACACGCACACGTAGTCGCAGCTCGGCGGGCAGGTCCACAAATCGAAATGGCTGACGCCTGCTTGCGTAGGCTTCGCAGTAGCGACAGTGCTTTACGGCGAATCTCGAGGCTGATGCGCTCCAGCATGTGAAGTTTGACGCTGGCTTGGATGAGAAACACGGCAGAGTATGATTGTTGGAGCTCGTTGAGATCAGACTCGAGCAATTTGCTGGAGATTTTGTCGATGATGGCATGCAGCTCATGCTGGCGGAGCAGATCGGGGATCTTGATGAGCCGTTCGTCATAGCCACCCTCGGAGAGATGATCGATGACCGCCAGTGCCAAAGGCAGTGCGGTCAAATATTGGGACGTAAGCCGTTCAAGGTTGTCTTCTTGCGCGGTCGTTCCATGATGGCCATCTTGCGTGGACGGTTGTATTGCTCTAAGGATGAAGTGGGCGGCTGTCGTGGAATCGAGAGATGTCGATGGTTTTGATAACTTATACCACTTCTTGATTCATGTTATGGTTGAGTTCGTGCCTCACAAGAAACCATCCAGCTCGAACAACGATAGACTAATGTCTCTCCCTCACTTCTCCATCGATTCTTCTTCACTTCTTCGATTAACACGCGCCGCGATCCATTCATGGCGCTTACCTAGAGGGGAGCATTGGCCACTCAGCTCATGCCGGGGGATTGACACTGCATTCACAACTACTGTAGAGCTCAGAACGATGGTCGTACCTCCATATGATTACTGAGCGAGTGCCCATCAGTGGTCTAGGCTGAGGCATCTCCTGCCAATGCTGATTAAATTCTGTCGCTTTTTGTTCTATACATACACTTCCCGCATCAACCTCTCGGGCCACCACTACCCTCTGGCTTTGCGTCTGTAGCAACATTCTGGCTCTTCCCTCGACCCGGCGCGAGAGTTCCCTGGTCACCACCAAAGTCATTCCTCTCTTTCACCGCACCATCTCCACTGCTGGGATTGATATGCGATTCTTGCCTGCCCCTTTGATTCGTCGCCTCTCCCTGTGCAGCAAACTTCTTCAAATCTTTGTAGTCCACCACATCGAGTGCCTTCTCGTGGCTGGCGTGTAAGTGTACCTTCGGTACCTTGTCGCCATCTAGCTCCTTCATGGCATTCGCCCAGTGTTGTGCTGATAAGCAAGTCTTGTCACCTGCGGACACGCTGGAGTACTCTTTGCCGTTGGATGATTTGAGGAAGTCGTCTGTCACGGTGGCGGCAATGGAGTGGTTGCCAGTGTCATCGGAGCCGGTTCGACAGTAGCCGTCCTTGTAGAAGCCTTCGCCTTTCTTGAACAGTGCGAGCATTCCGCCAGCAGCTGTACAGAATCAGGACAACTCTCTAAGCTATGAGGCGTTTCGTACATACCGCTCTTATTCTGCATTGTCGGCTTGGTCGACGTCTGTTCTCCCTTGGCGGCCATGATTGCTGTTTACGGTGGGTCAAGATTGATGGTCGTAGCTGAGGAGAACGTATTGTAGAGGTGAACTAGTGATTCAACAATGCCAGCCATCTCGAAAGTAACATTCTCCTGCCGGCAGTAAGTGACATCAACATGTCGTGAGCCGTCCATGACGAACTGGACCCATAGACAATCAACGCTAAGAGCTATATCGTCAGGAACAGGTCTAGCCCCGTGATCTTAGCGCGCCAACTGAGAATCACCATTTATCCATTATCACCTCCAACAGGAAGCCTTGTCAAACATTAACATTATCACCTCAATTACTGCCAAATCGCTGACCTGCCAAAAACATCTCTGCCGTCTGCAAGGTCTCCGAGGCGCTCTTGTGTAGTATCAACGCGTGCCCAGACTTTGGCATGCTCTTCCAATTGTACTCCGCCTTTGGGAACAGTTCTCCCGTGTCTTTCAACAAGGGACCGCATCTCGGATCCGCATCGATAGCAGAGCTTCCCGGGCCACAGAATGCTTGGTCTTGTTCTCCAGTTATCACCAGCACCCTGCCTTTGTATTGCGGCGCTGGCACGGGATTAATATAGGCTGAGATGAACTGGCCGACGCTCCCGACATCTCTCCGCGTGAAGAATCGATGCGCGACCTCTGGATCAAAGTCGACATACTTTGGATCACCGAAGAACGAGTATGTACGCGTCGTTTCGTTGGGAGGGATCAAGTAGCCCGGGTCGAGGTCGCCAAATTTTGAAGCGTCCACCTTTTGCGCGGGCATTGCGTTCATAGCTGCGACGCCTTTCAAGGAACCCAGCACTGACTTGGAGAAGCCTGTCAGGATCATCTCTTCGAAGTCGTCGGGATGACTCTTCGCCAGTAGTGCACCAATCTCCGAGCCATACGAGTTGCCGACCAGCACAAGATGCTCGAACGACTTCCCGAGAGTGTTTCCACTACACCGCAGTACTTTCACGAGGAAGTGATAGAGTTCGACTCTGCATATCCCGTCAGACGCCGTGTACCGTGGTATAAGAGATGTTTACTCACTCATAAGGCGCCTGAACCTCCTTCGTCGGGTCAGGCTTCGAGGACTTTCCTTGCCCAAGGTGATCCATTGAAAGGACGGCATACCCTTTGAGGGTCATGTATCGTGCCCATGAGTATGTGTCAGGCTGGTACGAGCCTCCATCTGCTAGATTGGTCCCTCCCAAAGCAGTCCACAGCTCTCGGTTGGTTGTGATGGAGGGCAGCAGGACCTGCAATTTCTGATTGTTGTCGTTGTCGGCCAAAGGTGGGCAGTACCATCCCGCCAATTGCTGCTCGCCAGATACCTATGCGATATGCTTCAGTCTCTCGCTCGCATTCTGCACTGCCGAGGCGGCGTCTCACCAGTATTCTGTTGAATTTGTCATCGTTCAACCGACCAGTCAGTGCATCCAGGTCGCTCATGTCCAGGTCCGTCAGATCCCGATTCATTGCAGATCCCGAAACATTAAACGTCACGCCTCTGCAGCCTGCGAAGCCATCAGTCGCACCTTTCGGTGTCGCCGCAGCCGCATCTTGCGCTGCAAGCAGCATCCACAGGAGCCAGCCTTTCATTGCGCCACACGGATGTCCTGGAAAACGATGAGTAGCAACAAAACACTCAACTGCGACAAGAACGAAATAACCCCCAACAGTATTCTTTTGAACATCGCCATTGCACCGTCGTTCAGGCCGTCAATATACAATGCTATATGGGACAAGTTCGCAAAATCAGGTTTCGCAGGACATTATTACCAGCTCACCATCGCCTAGCTCCACCTGCCCGAGCCCAGAAGGCAGGACAGGAAAACACAACTTCCTTCATATTGAGTTCTGGTCCATTTCCAAGCTGCTAGGAGAGAACGAGGTTTCGGTAACAGGTGACAAGCATTGCCTCGTACCGCATCGCATCTAGATCTGGTTTTCGCCTTGTTCCCTGCACTGCTGCGCTGATTTGGAGCATGTTGGACACAGGTCTCTCCTTTGTCATGGGAGTCCAGCATTGCAAGGTACTTGACTTTGAGCTTGATTAGGATATTTGCAAGGCAGCTATTGGCTCAGCGGGCAATTTGCTGGCATTAGGCGGCTCTGCAACCTCTGCCTAGATTTGGAATTCCTATCGCAGGGATGAAGACGATGTAACTGTACCAACACCTGCAGGGCAGCGACACCCAATCTTGGAGTATTCCGGACAAGGCAAATGACTAATCAAGAAGAAGGAGCGAGTCAGCGTGCTTACTTAGGTCAATGGGCAGATCCCGGAGAGTCAGTCGGACGACAAACCATGAGCGAGCCAAGTTGAGATGTTAAAGGCGTTGCTTCGCCACACTTTGCTTGTCCCGAGCGGCGGCCTTGAAATGGATTCCCTGGAAATCCCATCAGTGAAATGACAAATCGAAAAGAAGCAAAGTCAAGCAGCGGCAGGATCATAAAGCATCATGCATGTTGCGGAAAAGCTCGCTACAACTTCCATGGCCATAACAACAAGCTCAAGAGTCTATTGACCCTCTTGCGTCTTCGTCGCCGCGTCGGATTTAGCAGTCTCATACGCATCCCTTATCCCCTGTTCCAAGTCCGAACTGACTTTCCCAAATTGCTTCAAAATGGCATCAAACACCTGCTGGTTGTCCACGTTTACCAGCGTACCAGCAATATTGCTGTAGAGGTGATCCTTATCCGTCTGCGAGAAACCCTCGTAGAACGTTCTCGGCTGCTCGAAGTCAATGTCTTCGTCGATCGATGATTCCCAGTGGACGGTTTTGTTGCCAAAAGTTGAAAGATCGTCGTCGATGACTGTAGCCTCCTTGTCGATGACTTGAATGGAGTCGATGTATTCGGCTGGAAAGTTCTTCCTGCTGCCCTGGTTGCCGTGCTGCGTCAAGTGACCATCGCGATCGAAGTTGGCGACACTGGTAAAGGGGCAGTTGACGGGGACGTCGTCGACATTCACACCAACGCGGTAGCGGCCGGCATCGCCGTAG
Source organism: Nothopassalora personata (assembly GCA_033816765.1). Classification (NCBI taxonomy): domain Eukaryota; kingdom Fungi; phylum Ascomycota; class Dothideomycetes; order Mycosphaerellales; family Mycosphaerellaceae; genus Nothopassalora; species Nothopassalora personata. The sequence goes on from CM066291.1 coordinate 351,391, forward strand.
GCGAACAGGCGGGACTGGAGGACTGGGTCTGCACTAGGTTCCCAGCCTGGCACGGTGTGGCCGGGCGAGAAGTGGGATTGTTCGATCTCGGCAAAGTAGTTCTCTGGGTTTTGGGTGAGGGTGATACGGCCGATTTCTTGGTATTCGGCGTCTGGCCAGTCCTTGGTCAAGTCGAGTACATCGTAGCGATAGGCATTGGCCTCCTCCACAGTCTTGGTGGCGATGCCGACAGTCCATGATGGGTAGTCACCCTTCTCGATGGCGTCGTAGAGATCCTTTGTTGCCCAAGCATCGTTGTCGCCAGCTACAGCTGCGGCTTCGGAAGCAGTGAAGTTCTTGATTCCCTGATCGGTGGAGAGGTAGACTCTGCAATAGACCCAGCTGCCGTTTGCCTGGACGAGGCGGTACGTGTGTCCTGACCATCCATCCATGTGTCTCATGCCGTAGGGCGTTCCAAGATCACTGAACAGACGGATGAATTGCAGCATTGCCTCTCCGTACTGGGCGGGCCACGACCAAAAGGTGTTCCAGTCACGAACGTTGGTAGCTGGATCGGTCTTCTGGGTGTGAATGAAGCGTGGAAACTTGACTGGGTCTCTGATGAAGAAGCTGTGCATCGAATGTTAGTAGTAAGTCGATGGTGATGGGTACTTTCGAACTTACACAGGTGTGTTGTTGAACACCCAGTCCAGTATACCTTGCTTAGTTCTGAACTTGATCGCGAAGCCACGAGGATCTCTGGCTTCGTCTGCGGAGCCACGTCCACCACCGACTGTCGAAAATCGCAGCGTCACACTGGTCCTGGTGCCCTTCTTGAAGACATCCGCCACTGAGAACTGCTCAGCGTAGTCTGTGGTGGCCTCGAAAAATCCATGTGCGCCAGCTCCACGAGCGTGTACAATACGTTCAGGTATCCTTTCTCTGTTAAAGGCAGCCAGAGTATCCAGCAAGTGCGTGTCCTGAAGCAGTAAAGGGCCCTTCTCGCCAGCACGTTGGGCACCGAGCGGTTGAAAGTATTGTTTGCCTTGGCGGGTGGTATACCATAGTTCCGAGTTGTTGAGTACTGATTCTTGCTGCTTGAGGTTTGTGCCTTGGAAGAAGTCCGCCTTGTACGCTTCTGTCTGCTTCACTGGGCGAGTTACTCTGATCAAAGTGCTCGTGCCCGAAGTCGCATCCACCAGCAAAGGGCTCGCAATGAGAGCAAAAGCCGCGAACTTCATGATGAGAGGCTGTTGAAGAATAGAAAATGTGCGTGAGCGCGACATCCGAACATCGAGACGACACAATGGGTGGTGGCACTGTTATATGCTTACTGTACTGTAGTCGCCACCCTAGCCTGGCCGTTGTGCTATGGCAATTTCAAGCTACAAGCGAGACGCTAGCGATACCATGTACATTGTCTTCCATGCCTATGCCAAGTCCATTCAACATCCGTCAGACAAGGGCGAGATTGTTGGTCTAGGAGCAACTGAGCCAGTCCCAGACCGTTGATAAGTCAGCCCGATGGGCCCCACACTCTGATTTTGTAACAGTCCCTGTTTGGCTGTACATCGCGGTAAGTACAGTACTGTATGCGTTCGAGAATAGCATATTTCCATGCCAGGCTTTTTGCGCATGTGCATTCTTAGGATCTGTCGGCAATGCTCATAACTCGAGACCCGCAGCGTAGATGCCTGTCCACGCGGGGCCCCGGGGGAGCTGCCGGTAAGATCCGCCTTCCTGCTTTGTCACTCGAGGCCTCATCTCATCCTGAGACGCGGCCCCTTGTTTCACTTGCTAATGCCGTGATGCTGCTGCAGTTCAATCACAATTTCTACCCTGCACTATCTCCTCACGGGCAGCAACCACACACCTGAAGTTCTTGTAGATGTGCTGCTGCTTTGCGCTCACGGCTCCCAGCGGTCATCGGAGGATGTTGCCTATCGCGCGGCCCCTGCAGGTCTGCCGGGTGTCTAGCCTCTCGCATTGCTTGTTCGACGAATCGCGGTTGTTGCATTATTAAACTCCACCACAGGGTTCGGAGATTGACAAAGATGCTACAGTCTGCGTGCCATCCAGCATCCAGACGTGTCGCATGTTTGGCCATGTGCTCGGTCAACGCGTGGACCTATACAGGGAAATATCAACTCTCGCAGCGAAATTGCCTGTTTTGTAGCATGAGTGGGGCCTCGGACAGCAGGGCTTCGTGATTCGCATAGTCGCTGTAGATACACCTCTTGGCATGGGACTGCTCAACGTTGTTTATCACAACGCATCTTGCACAACCGACCTTGGCGATTGTGCGCTGCGCAGCGAGAGCATAAGCGTGGCGAATAAGACGTCCGTATCACACCACAACATGTGATGACAGAACGCACTGCCCTGCCACACGCGCGCCAGTGAAAGTGGCCCACCTCCCCAGCTTGGCTTGGCATGACTTCAAGGCTGCTTTGAACAACGAGACAGTAAGACAATTGAGACACATGTCAGACAAGTTAACGCGGTAGATGGCCTTGTTTCGTGAGCTATAAGTTATCCGTCGGCTTCGATAACTTGGCGAAGCCTTTCGGGGAGCGTACAGGCCAGGCAATAATCATATTAATCCCTTCTAAGGGGGGGGGGGGGTCCTTTATCTAAGCCGATATATAGATGTATACAAAACAATCCACTGTAACTTATCTACCACCTTGTATTATAACTACCCTCTGCTTTATTGACTGCATGTAGTTAGTCTTTCCTACTTAGTTCAAATTGCTGCAAGTACTTCAGCCTTTGTAGTTGGAAAGTGAAGCCCAATCCTATAAAGAGCCTATATCTGGCCCTTCTCGAAGGGTATGAATAGGCGGCCTTTGGCTATAATCACAGTGCAATAAGATAGGTATATAGTACTAGAGAAGCGTGTGTGTGTGTGTGTGTGTGTGTGTGTGTGTGTGTGTGTGTGTGTGTCTGTTGACAGAGTCCATACAGGAGACTGTTACCCACATATATCGATATATCGGGTTAGAAGAAGGACCTAGCAGTGGTTAATATACAGTATTAATTGCCTGACCGTGTATCGACCCACGCGTTACACGTTTTGGTGAAGCCGGCCGCGGAAGTGGGCCACTTTCACCGTCCGAGGAACCAGTGCTCGTGGCGCGGAGCCCGCGCCTTTAGTAGTACAGGAGGAGGCAATAATCATACTAATCCCTGCTAGTGTAGATCATTCATCTAACCCAATATATCTAGCATCTACCACCTTGTATGGCCACCCTCTGCTTCAATGACTGCTTTGCACCTCTCTCTCATACTTTGACAAGCCCTCAATATATCAGATGTAGTTAGTTTTGCCCACTTAGCTTAGATTGCTGTAACCACTTCAGCCTTTGTAGTTGGAAAATGAAGCCCAATCCTATACTTTAATAGGCTCCAGATATTCTCAATTGGATTGAGATCTGGTGAGTTAGCTGGCCACCACAATAGCTCTAGGCTATAGGCCTCAAACAAGGCAACTGTCGCCTTAGCCTTATGGGCTGATGCGTTGTCTTGCATAATGAGGCTAGGCTGCTGAAAGATAGACTTAGCTTGCTGCTTATAACTGCCCTCTTGTATTAGGGGTACTATCTTCTCGCGATAGGACTCCCTAGTTATAGACCTATTATCGAATATATAATAGATCTTTAGTCCACTAGCTGATATCCCACCCTGTATCATACAGGCTAAGTACTTCCTAAAGCGAGTGATTAAGCAGTCTTGGTTATAAGCCTCCTGTGCTGTCCGTGTAACATAGACCTGACCAAAATATCCGCATCGAATAGAGGCTTCATCTGTCCAGATAACGCGCTCCCACTGTCGATCTGACCAGTCGATATGCTCCCTTGCCTAGCGAAGGCGATCTTATGTTTCTCGGTGAGTAATGGCTTCTTTGTTGCTTCATAGCGACTATAGCCTTCTTTTGCAAAACCAGCTCGTATCGTACGGATATCGAAGGGTAGGTCCTCTTTAACTGCAATATGGTCAAACCGAAGCCTCCTATAGAAGGCATCAGCAGTCGCTCTTTCTATAAGACGACGTCGCTTGCGGGTAGTAAGTACGGGAGGTCGTCCCCTTCGTGGTGGTGTGCGTGGGTCTTGTTCTATGCGCAATATAACCTGAGAGATAACCCCTTTTGTAGTATTGAGCTTTTCAGCAATACGCTGAAGTGACTAGCAGGCGTGCTTATGAAGAGCCCATATCTGGCCCTTCTCGAAGGTTGTAAATAGGGGACCTCTAGCCATAATAATAAGCGTGTATGTGTGTGTGTATATGGTGAGTGTGTTGACAGAGTCTACTATATACAGGACACTGTTACCCCTATATCTATCGGGTTAGATGAATGATCTGCACTAGCAGGGGTTAGTATGATTATTGCCTCCTCCTGTACATATTGAGAAGCTCTTGGAGGAACAAGAGCCTCAAACTGCCCGCATTGGCGCTGTCTCCGACTCGACCAATAGCGACAACTCACCTACAAGGCACATCCAGGACGCTGCACGGCTCACCTTACTAAAAGCTCCTCACCTCCGACACTAGCGGCGAGAGCTCGGTCCAGTGAGCTCACGCTGTCAGGTGGTGAGGCCTCCAATGCGCATCCCTTCGACAGGCAGTCGAGACCTGATGAGCGTGTTGGGAGTATCGACGAGCCAAGGCGAACAGCACATTGGTTGCTGTGTACGGGCCACTTCTGGGTTTTCCGTGACAAGCCGCCGTAGCCGCGATTCGGTGAATGTGCCAAGTTCTGCGAGAGAGCCATCATGAGAGTGTCCATATCGTCATCGCTGAGCGCACTGTACGATCCGCATTTTCTGAGCACCACTGAGATGCCTCCACCACACGAGCTCAATCAGCGAATTTGATAAGCCGTGTGCCAGGCGCGACAAGTTTGGCGCGGTCCATCGAGTAGCAACAACGCTGTAATCATGGCATCCGGCGATTTTAGAGCTTGAAGGAGAAGTCGTCGGAAGCTTCGCAGCGTGAGGAGACAAGCATCTGGTGGTACCGTGGATGGATATCAAGCCATGTCGTGATACGGCGCGAGAAACAGATTCGGGCTGTATGCTCGGAACTCGCGGCGCAAAGGCAAAGACATACAAGGCTGCATTGATTGATGGAAGGCTGAGGTGCAAGGTGATATGTAGAAGGTGCGGAAGAGAAGGAAGTCATGGCTTGGAAGCGCCCTTGCCGCCGCTGTTGTGAATCAGGTGACCAAGGTCCATGTTAGTTAGGACTTGGCACACACACACTATATCACACTGTTTTCTGTAGCCAGATAGTCTCACACCTTGTGGCAATTTATAAGGGTTACTAATCCACCCTATCGTTTTAATCTAGAAGCTTATACTCGTTAAATACCTAATTATAACAGGTTATAAGCCCGGGTGCTCCTCTGCCTATCTAATTTAAAACCTGAATCGTTATCGAAGCTCTATTAAGGATTAGCTTGCCTTGCTAGTGGACTTAACCCTGCATTTGTTTTACGGACAACTACCTAATCGATTTAAGAACTACTATAGGAGATCGGCACTAAGCACTAGTACTATAGTATAGCATCTAAAAGAGCTAGACTAGGTATAGAGTTTAGAAACAATACCTTGTTACGGATCAGTTCTACGAGGTAGAAGGAATCCAGCACCGGAGAACCAATGACGGTGTGGGCCCGTGGGGGACACGTCAGAGGTCACGTGAGTCCGGACGACCAGACGACCAGACGACCGGACGACCTGGTCGAACGGTCGAACACGACGCCAAGACATGGCACTATATAGACGACGCTCCTTAGCGAGTAGATAGGAGCTTCGTGCTCAACTCATTTCAAGTATACACCATATACTGTTTGGGACCACTACCTTCTCAACGAGTCAGAGACATCACTGCAAAGATCCAAGCCCAGTTGGGATAACGTACAGCGGTTCCTAACATACCTCTAGCAACCTAGTAAGATCCGCTAAGGATAACTAGGTGCTTAGGAAAGGCGTGTAGTTCTAGGCATAGAAATCTATGCTAATTAGCGTACTGCTAGAGAAGGATCTAGTTAGATACGTAATCTATAATCTAGACTAGGTTAACCTAAAGTACGCTCTAAATAGGGCAGCTTATAATTAACCCTAAGATATAACTAAGAATGTCTAAGATAAGACTGCCTAGAATAAAGCCCCTTAGGACATTACTAGTAGTGTAGGATATAAAGCTGCCTACAAGCGATAGAAGAAAGAGGACATATAAGCATATAGCTGTTACGGTTCTGATCTGGGGCTGAAGGAAGCTAACCAATCAGACCTCCACAATTGGTGGGCGCTTCCGCCCGAGAAGTGCTCTCTCACCCGCAGGAATAAAACCAAGGAACCGAGAGAGCAACTGAAGTGATCTCGTTGATCTCGTTGATCTCGGTGATCTCGAGAGAGCATGGAGAGCATGGAGAGCACGGAGAGCAAACGCTCTATCTCCTTTGTATTTAGGAACGCTAGAAACCCTTATGGTTCTGATGCGTTCAACTCATGTTACTATCTCACTGATTGGAATACAACTCTTATTCCTATCATTCATCTTCGCTCAGCTTGCTTCAGCCTCTCCAAAGAATAATACCGCCACGTGACTTGACTTATCTCTCTTTTGAGACTAGCCCTGGAACGAGACAATAACAATAGCATTATTATAGCTAGATTGGATTCTACCCTAAGGCTAAACTTTAGAGATGTAGATAAGTTAGCTAAGGAATTATATAATTTGATTAAGGCAATATATAAGCTAGTTATTACAATTAATCTGTATAACACTCTAAAGGCAGTTAGGCACATTAAACTAGATACTACAAGATCTAATACATTAAAGTACTATAAAGACTTTTAAGCATAGGTAAATAACAATAAGACTGCTATAGAGCAATTTATTAGATCTTCCCTAGTTAATAACAAGTTAAGGCTTAAATCCTTTTTTGTCCTCCTAGATAGCATCTATAGATTGTACTTTATTAAAGGTCTAAACTATGTCGAATAGCTTAGGACATAGAGACACAACAATCCCCTAGAATTAACTACCCTAGAGAGAATGTTTACAACTCTTAGGAAGGAGTAAGTACCTGCTACCTATAAGCCTAGCAATAGCTTTGTTAGAGCATTCTTAAGTAAGAATAATAATAAGCAGTGCATATAGTGCTTACATAAGCACACTAACGCGAACTGCTATAAGCAGCATCTAGAGAAGAATCCTAGGAATAGGTCTAAGAAGGGTAAAGACACCCTAAAGGATAGGGTAAAGAAGGTGAAGGGCAGCAAATCCCCTAGTAAGAGGATTGCTATAGTAATTAATAACTAGTTAGACTTATTATGTAATTAGGAGCACAGCTCTAACAGTAATAGGGACTGGAGATAACTATATAGGAGGTCTAGAGTAGCTATTGCAGTTGCATAACTAGTGTGTATAGGAAGGATAGTAGCTACCGCATTAAACCTAATGTTAATAGACAAAGTCTATAACATAGGTACATCCTTCTATATCTGCAATAATCTTGTAGACCTTTAGAATGTTAGGCTAAGACTAAGGCCTATATACTTCTTATAGGCCGTTAGGTAAGGATCTCTTACGACTAAAGGAGAATTAGAGTAGGTTATAAAGAACTATCTTAGTTAAGAGACTACCCTCCTCCTTCGTAATGTGCTTTACTTACTAGAGTTAGATACAATACTAATCTCTATAGAACTCCTATATAAGAAACATAGAGTTTACCTAGATAGACTATCTAAAATGCTATTCTAGAAGGACAAGCCTATAGGCTTAGTTAAGATAATGAAAAATGTTATTGTCTTTAGGAACCTTAGGGTAAAGAGGGGTTCTAGGAAGGATAAAGATAGATTAGTACTAAAAGGACTTGCTGCTCTTGCATTTACTAAGCTAAGAACTAATACAGTTAGATAGCATTAAAGGCTTAGGCATATTAGAAGCATACTACTTAATACTACAAAAGGAGCAGTTAAGGGCCTAGAAAATATTAATACTATAGAGTTAGGGCACTATAAGACTTGTAAGCTTATAAGGTTATAAAGAGTTGTTTTAAGAATCCCTAGGAGACCTACACTAGAGGCATTAGATAAAATCTATGCTAACCTAGTTAGTCTAATTACTCCACTCTCCTATAATAGTTACGTATATTGCCTTATGCTTACGTGTGCTAAAACTAGGATAAGATAGTGCTTGCTACTTCTAAAGAAAAGTAATACTCTAATAGCAATTAAGACTTAACTTACTATAATGTGGAACTACTATAAGAAGAAACCTAAGATCTAGTTCTTAGATAGTAGTAGGGAATTTAATAACATTAAACTTAGAACACATGCCTAATATAAAGGAATTAGATAGGATTTTGCATTACTATATACACCTAAGTAGAATGGAATTGCTAAAGCTTCGAATAAAGTTATTATTAACAAGGCTAGAGCTATGCTTGTAGACTCTAGCTTACTACAGAACCTCTAGCCCTAGGCTATAGATTTTGTATGCTATATCACGAACCGCCTCTTCAACTTAACAATAAAAAATGTACTATAGATTAACTTTAAGAAGGACCTAGGCATTAATGTTAAAGAGATAGACTTAAGGAATATAAGGAGGTTTGGATGTAAAGCATATAAACATAACGACAATTATACTAAGTCCAAAAAGTTCTCTATAAGGGCGGACATATAGTAGCATATAGGATTCTAGGGTAGTTTATTAACTAACTACCTACTGTGGAAGCTATAGTAGGAGAAAGGAAAATAGGTCTATAAGATAACCTATTCCCCCTATGTAACTTTTAATAAAGATTTCTTATAGAACTCGCAATACTAAATCCCTATAGGCAAGCAGGTCGCTTAGGGGGAGTAGACAGGGTAGAATGTTAAGAGCTCCTAGCTTACTGCTAGTAATAAGCATACTGTCCTAGATAACGAGATCACCTTCCTTAGACATCCCTATAATAACCCTAAGGACCCTTACTATAAAGGTATTCATATGCCTTATAAAGGGCTACACGAGCTAGAAGCGAGTCACTAACCCTATAAACCTTTAAGGGGAGCTATGTAGCTAGAGGGGGAGCTACTGCAGCATAGTAACTAACCTAAAACATAAAGGGCTTCGTAACAAGACTCCCCTAACTAAGGTCAGTCTTAGGGGGAGCATAGGACAGAAGATTCACGTCTACTATTTAGAGACACATCCCCCTAGCTCTAGGAACAGTCTCCTATAGAGCATACCTAGCTCTAGGAACAATCTCCTATAGAGTACACCTAGCTCTAGGAACAATCCCCTATAGAGCATAAGCCTTAGACTTTATAGTCTAAAGAGCTATACTAAGAAGACACAGCCCTAGCTATGTAAGAAGACCCTAATTAGGCTATAACACCATTCTACCCTACCCTACACATTAGTAAGAGGAAGAGAGATAGGACTTATAAGCCTATAAAGACTAAATAAGCCAAGGTCTATCCTAAGCTAACTAGGAGAAGTTTAAGACAGAATAGATCCTATTATAATTATAGCAAACTTAAGAAAGTATTCGCTATAATAGCTATAGATAATATAAAGAAGGGGAAGCTTATAGATCCTACTACCCTAACTAAAGCATTAAACAGACCTAATAGAGCTAAATAGATTAGGGCAATTAGAAAGGAATTTAACTCCTTAGAAGACATAGAATATGTTGCATAGATCCTATTATAGAAAGTCCCTAAGGGCAGGAAACTGCTTATAGGAAAATAGGTCCTGCACTACAAGTATCTTCCTAATAGGTCTATTAAGAAGCGTAGAGCTAGATAGGTAGCAAAGGAGTTTACTTAAAAGTAAGGGACAGACTATGTTAAAACCTTTACTCTAACCCTAAGGCTACTAACAAGTAGGATTCTCCTAGCCCTATACACAGTTCTTAGCTAGAAGAGGAGACAGATTAATGTTAAAACAGCATTTATAAACCCTAACATTAATAGACCTTTATACATTAAACTACTAGAAGGGGTAGAACTTATTAAGAAAGATCTATCTAACAAAGTCCTAGAAATCAAGAAGGGACTATATAGATTGAAATAAGCTACAAATCTCTAGTACTATGATGCTAAGGAAGCTCTAGAAGAATTAGGCCTAAAGAGACTTAATTCTAATGTATATCTTTTTTAGGGGGAGAATCTTTTAGTTCTCCTATATGTAGATAACTTTTAGATCTTTAGCGACAGTAATTAGAAGATTAACAAGTTTATTACTAGACTAAAGAAGAAGTACTCTATTAAAACTGTTAATACCAATCTTTTCCTAGGCATGCAACTAAAGAGTAAAAAGAATAGAGATCTCTATGTCTCCTAAAAGCACTATGCTTTAGAGAAACTTTAGAAACATAGCCTAGACTTAGCTAAAAGTGTTAAGTATCCCCTTAACCGCCTATATAAAGCTTATAAAGAGCAATGCAATATATAGAATTACAATCTATTTAACACATTAATTGGGGAACTCTAGTACCTAGCTAACTAGACTAGGCTAGATATCTCCTATATAACAAACCACCTAGCTAAATTCTTAGCTAATCCTTTAGCAGAACATATTGCTATAGTAAAGCATGTTTAGAGATACATTGCTAGAACAATTAACAAGTGCCTAATCTTTAGAAAAACACAATCCCTAAAGCTAGAGATCTACATAGACTCTAATTTCTCTAGAGATCCAATAGGTAGATTAACCTTAGGACTCCTAGTTAAAATAGCTAGAAGTCCTATTATCTAGAAATCCAACCTGTAGAAGGAGATAGTGCTATTAAGCACTAAAGTAGAGTATGTAGCCTTGACTAAATGCTGCAGGGAAGTAATGTAGTTAAGAAATCTACTCTATAAAACCTAGAAAATAACTAACTATAAAGCTTAAGCCTTTAAGATCTTTGTAGACAACTAGTCTACTATTAAGCTAGTTAGAGATTACACTAACTATAGAAGAACTAAGCATATTAGACTAAGGAACCATTTTTGTAGACATGTTTATAAAGAAGACTTAATTGTAGTTAAGTATATCCCTACTATATAGCAGCTTATAGATTAGCTTACAAAGCTAAAGTTACTAAACTATATTCTCTAAGGGAGGCTTCTAGAGACTAACCACACTTTCATTTATACATAGCAAGACCTTTATTTATTCACAAGTATTTATAAAGCAATATCTCATTTGTTTAGAGACAGTAGAGGAAAGTTTTTATTTATTAGCCTTAAGGGCTAGATTCATTTAGGGTATTACATATCTTACTATGCTTATGCAACTAGACTATAGAGAGGCCTGCTTTAGAACCGCCTTTTAAGGCAAGATCTAGTTCATTATTATAGACTCCAATTTAGGGGAGCTATAGTAACAAAACAAAAGAAAATAGAGAAGTAGACCGCCCTTGCTTATAACGGCTATTTTATCCTTTAGCCCTAACTAAATTACTAAGACCTAATGCAAGTACACTATCTAGACTACTACTTGCTACTAAAACTACTAGAGCCTCTAGAACCCCTCTTATAGGAACTCGAGTTTAATATAGCACCCTCCTAAAAGTTATTATTAGTGCCTAAGCGCTGTAGGAACTAACGAATTAAGGTAGTAACCTTATCCTAAGAGAGGGAGTTAGAGAATAGGAGGCGAAGCTCTAGGAGGACAGTTCTAGAACTATTACTAGGAGCCCTAGAGATACTTAGGCGCTAGTCTATATCGCTAGGGATAAGCTAGGTAGGTAGCATCTAAAGACTATATCTAGAGGTACTTATGCTAGGAGAGTATAGAACTAGAGATAGGAAGCCCTTACGTAGAGGACTGCTACGTATAATAGGAGGAGATCGACTATACTATGCACTACCCTAGAATGCAGCACTAGCGGAGCGAGTATAACCTACACTAGGCTACTAGTAGGTTCTAGATAGACTAGCGGCACTCTGCTATAGGGTCCGTAGAGAAAAGAAGCTACACTTATCGTAATAATTGTTAAGAGCGTAGTTAGTATAGTAGCCCTTAAACTATCCTAGAATAGTGTAGTAGCTAGAAAAGGGAAGGTTAGATCTCTCCTTATAGCGGTTATAGGCGCTGCCAAAGTACTAAATAAGATAGTCTATAGCGGAAGCCTATAAGGTAGGAAGGTAGTTCTAACTACTATTAAGGTTTATAGTAATAATGTTAGAAATACGACCTTAAGGGTTAACTGTTATATAATCAAAATCCTAGGCAGCCGCGTTAATCTAACCCTAGTTCGGTAGATTAGTAATACTACCCTTAGTAGTTAGAAGCTTCTTCTTATAGAAGGTAACCTTAAGGGATGCTATAGTAAGCTACAAGGTTATATTCTTCTTAGTGATCTTACGCCTACTCTCGATAATCTGCTTAACTAGTCTAAGTGCCTTAATAAGGGTCTTACGCTTAGAGATTCTACTAGATATAGGTAGACCCTTTCTACTATTACTAGGAGAACGCTTATTAGGATCTTAATCGTTACTAGAGCTAGATCTACTACTAAAGACATTGCTAGTACTACTAAACTAGTTTATAGGAGTCCACTTAACAACATCTACTATAATGCTACTTATATATTAGCAATACCCTTAAAACACTATTATATATATAGCATACCTTACTAAAAGCTTCTTGAAAAGCTTTAAGAATAGGTGTGTAGTAGTTGTTAGGGTGTATAAGTGTATATAGTAGTCTAAAAAAGGTAGAAAGAGAGGTATAAAGTAGTATAAAGTAGAGAGAGTTGTTTAGTAAAGAACTAGCTTCTTTTATGCGTACCTACGAGGTTTGTGCGTTGCTGCCTAGCTAGACCTTCTTAAGCCGAGAGAACCTTCTATTCACTTCTAAAAGCGGAAAGATAAGGCCTAAGTATGTCTAAGAGTAGGTCTCTTACATATGCAAATCTAATAAGATTACTGTCCTTAGTATATGCTTGCTTATAGCAGAAACCTAGTATCTAGAACTAGTAAAAGTGTTCGAGACTAATATAGCAACATAGGTAATATCAAGTTAATTAGACCGTCTTTATAGTAGTCAGTCTAAAGGGGGAGTGTTGTAAATCAGGTGACTAAGGTCTATGTTAGTCAGGACTTAGCACACACACACACTATATTACACTGTTTTCTGTAGCCAGATAGTCTCACACCTTGTGGCAATTTATGAGGGTTACTAATCCACCCTATCGTTTCAATCTGGAAGCTTGTACTCGTCAAATACCTAATTACAACAGCCGCCACAGCCGTTCCCAAACAATGTGTCAGAGAGAGAGGTAGCGAACTCACACCGATCCAGCCACTTCTCGCGCCGAGTCACTGTCCATCTTCAGCTCTCCTCCATCTTGATACCATGATGCACAACGCTACGTGTATCATCTCCCGACAGGCATACAGCGACGAGTCCGACATGGCGACTACGGCCTGCCCGGACGTCGATGTGGCAACACAAAGCTTCGACCAGTACTTCATGTACCGGAGAATTCTGCGACTCTTCCCAGCTATGCCAGAGGAGCGCCTGTTACCACCTCCGGCACTGTGATGTCTGCCACTATCGCAGATGACATGGTAGCATCTCATTGCCTTGTGGCTTGGTGAGGCAACTTGGACAACATGAGAACAGAACTTGCGCCTTGGCAATATGAGTCGTCTCTTGTATACGTGCCTTCAACGAGAAACACGTTCCTCGAGCACCACAAGCAAAGCAGCGTTGAACGAAGCAGCACAAATGCAGCTACCTTACAATCGTCCGCGCGCAGCACCTCGTGCTACACTGCACCCCGCCCCGCATCCATTACCGCAGGATCGTGGAGAAATTGGAGATCTACACGCTGTCAATGTCAGTGGCTTCTTTCAATTGGCGGAGGCTCTGCTCTCTATGCCACCTCGAGACGGGTCCGAAGCGAAGAGCGGTGCCTATGGCGCGCACATGACTCTCACGCAGATGGCAAAATCGTGCGTCAGCCCAGCATGATCGGCTGCGCTGGCGGCATTGTCCATACGTGCAGTGAGCACTCATTGACGCGGGTCGGCGAAGACTGGATACAATTTCATCAATTTCGCACCTTTCTCCTCTTTCACTTCATTTTACGCACCACGGCCCATCATGGCCACCACGGAGAGCAAGGTAGAAAAGCCAACCAGAATCGAGCATGCCGATGACAGCTCCGACAACCTCGAGAAAGCGGTCCACGAAGGACGTGGAGAGCCGTGCGACGGCGACTTGCCCATTTACAACGACAAGGAGACTACTAGGATTCTGCGAAAGGTCGACTACCGTCTCGTACCGATGCTAACACTGCTGTACCTTTTGGCGTTCTTGGTATGTCCTCGAAGATGACATGCGCGTCCAATTGCGAGAGCAGTACAGCTGAATTCTCTTCGTACACCAGGATCGAGGCAATATCGGAAACGCCAAAGTCGCCGGCATGAACGAAACGCTAAAATTGACGGGCACACAATACAACCTCGCATTGACAGGTCATTGACAGCGGCCAGCTTCCGCCACCGCAACAGCTAACAACATACTAGTCTTCTTCTTCCCCTACGCGATCTTTGAGGTGCCGAGCAACATTGTACTTAAGCTTGTTCAACCATCGGACTGGATCATGATCTTAATGGTATCATGGGGCATAGTCATGACATGTCAAGGGATTGTCAAGGACTACAAACAACTCTACGTTACGAGAATATTGTTGGGACTCACCGAGGCAGGCTTCTTTCCAGCAGCCTCCTACCTCCTCACGACTTGGTATTGTCGCTTCGAAGTTCAGACCCGCCTTGCAGTCTTCTTCAGCGCTGCATCGCTTGCTGGCGCCTTTTCTGGAATCCTAGCTTTCGGTATCGAGAAGATGGATGGTGTTGCTGGGTTGGAGGGGTGGAGATGGATGTGAGTCTTCTCTTGACTCTCCTTGGCAGCGAGTGCAGTCCGACGCATGATCCCAATCTCTGACATCTCACAGCTTCATCCTGGAAGGTATTGTCACTGTGGCCGTGGGCTGCACGCTTCACTGGACCTTGCCGGATTCTCCCGAGACCGCATCATTCCTCACCAGTCAGCAGAAGTCAATCATTGAGCGCCGGCTTATGCAAGATGCTGGCACCAAGGCTGGCCACGTCAATACACGCGACGGCTTCTCGTGGCATTTCTTGAAGGAAGCACTTCTCGAGTGGAAGATATGGCTCGCCGTCATCATCTACTGGGGTAACTCGATCTGTCTCTACGGCTTCACGTTTACCGCGCCCACGATCATTCTCGGACTTGGCTATGAGACATGGCAAGCACAATTACTGACAGTACCGATATATGTGCTTGGAGCGATCTCGACAGTCTTTTTCAGCTGGCTGGCCGATCGCAATCAAGTTCGCTGGCCGTTCGTTGTGGGACCATACAGCATTGCTATCTGTTGCTTTATCGCTCTCCTGGCGATACCGCATCCTAGGTATCCTGGCCTCACCTATGGATTCCTGTTTGGGATCCCGGCGGGAGGTGAGCGTCCTACCATTCTGGCCGTGTCAAGATTGAATGCTCACAGTGGACCCAGTATATCCTCCTCTGATCACGATTTTGAGCTGGGTCGGTAACAACCTCGCACCGACATGGAAGCGAGCGATAGGAATGGCTCTGCTCATCAGCATCGGCAACCTTGGTCAGTTGTGTGAACCGCTTCATTTATCCTCCGGGTACTAATGGCCCACAAGGCGGTGCCATAGGATCAAACATCTATCTTTCGTCGCAAGCTCCCAAGTATCCCCTAGGCTTCGGCCTGTGTTTGGGGATTCTCTCAGCTGCAGTCATTGCCACGATGCTACTGAGAATTGCATACACTAGAATCAACAAGACTCGCGATCGTCTGACGGAGGCCGAGGTCAGAGCGACATACACAGAGGCTGAACTGCTTGACATGGGAGACAAAAGCCCATTGTACAGATATGTTATCTAGAGGAAGCCGGCACCATGGCACCGCCTCCTACTGGATCACCTCGTCCTCGGCACGGTGATATTCTTGGCAACGGCTACTTGTTCAGTCATGGCGTTGTGCCATACCACTTTTTGAACCTCGCGCCCTTGGAGCAGACATTCCCTCGCCTCAGAACTGCAGCGGCTCATCAGGCACCAACTTGCAGCGCAGGACACAAGCTTAGCAGCGCACCACCACTGAGAGTGGAGCCGCAGCTTGCTCGACAGCCGCCAGCCGCCAGCCGTCTTGATCATACTTCCTTCCTGCCATGTGGATAGAGCGCGGGCAATTTGCGCACGGCGCTGCAAACATATCACAAGCGGATCATCATAGTTTGAGCTTCACAATTCTTCGAGTGAATGGTCGAAAGTGTCCCAAACGAAACTAGATAAGTACTCTTTCTTCCCTTGGTCTTTGTCCACGGCTTTCCTCCAGCGTTCGTGCAGAAAAATTATACAATGGCAAAATCTACCTTCATAACAGCGGCACATTGCGGCTACCAAGCAGCAGCTCGATGCCCCCACCATGCGGTGCGACGGGAGGAACGCCAGCTCCAAACGACGCCAGCCTGGACATCACTCAACGCGAACCGCAATCCCAACAGCACGAGCACCGCAGACGTCGACTTTCGACGTAGAGCGCAGAGCGGCGGTAAAACAAGCGAAAATTTGGTGCTGGACCGGAAACATCACAGACATGAACAGCGAGCTCCTTACCGGCAGCTTCACCACTCTGAAGATGGTCCAAACTTTCACTTCGTAAACACAGTATATTTGTTCGAATGGCCCCGTGGGGGTATTTTAAGCCATGAACTCCAAAATCTCACAAACAATGCCACAGATCGCCAAGGCGGTCAGCTCGGCATTCTAATGCTGGATTCGATAGGTCTACCCTACCAACGTCTCCAACACTCACCAAGAAACCGATGCAGGCGACTATAGCAATGCCCTCAGCTCTGAGTCTGTGCAAGCCTATTCGAGTAGTCTGACCGGCAGCATCGGTCAATACCCTACACCCCGACAGGTCCAAAGTCAATCCCAGAATGTGCCAGCACTCTAGCTGCTACAGCAGCAGCACGATGTCTCTCGAATCTCTCGACTTACACCTACCTACGCCAAGCTCAAGAGTCAAGTTCTTTCCTCGGGTTACAAATTTCCCTGCTCACCTCTGAACGCCCACAGGTCTTGGACACAGCTCATCCTCCCGATGCCGACACCTCAAAGACCGTCCGTACCTGTCCCGGACATCCCCGGTCCCAAGCCGCCAACGCATTCTTCTTCCACTCAGAACTCTACTGCGTTGCGAGTCAGGCGGAGGAGGGTACCGAGACGTTCTGGGGGCGGAGGACGCAACGACTCCAGGCCATTTTCATTGGCGGTGCTGAGCAGGAGATGATTTGCCCAACCACAGGTCAACAGGAGTGATGCTACGATCCGGACAAGGAGAGAATCCTGTGCGGCGGAGACGTCGACGTTCCACTTCTGGTGGGTGGGTGGGTGGGTGGGGCCTTTGACGGGCAAGACTCAAGTAAGTGCGACGCGGACCAATGCTGCGGAATTGCGCGGTCAACGTCGTGGCGAAGTATAGTGCGACTGCAACGAGGATTGGGTCGTTTTTTGGTCGTGTTGTTTTCCGCCTCTGTAGAGTTGAGAGGTTTTGTAAGGGAAACAAACACAAATGGCGCCGTGATCATGAAGCCAAGCGAGCTCGAGAAGTGGTACCAACCTTGCAGGCGATGAGATGAGGACGATAATATTTAATGGTAAACGAAGAAGAAGGAGAATGCGATCCGGAGACAATCCTATTGAATTTCTGCACAATATTCACTTTTTGCTTCTACTACAAAACTCCTCGTTGAAAGGCCAAACTAGATTGATACACCAAAGCACGTGCATCTCATGTCAATCATGGGTATAGCAGGCCTCCTTCAGCCAATCGAGCACCACAATCAATACCCAAAAACGCCGTCGCTAAGCACAGTCTGCAGAACATTCTTGTTCGCCGCGTTTGGTCATCATGCTGTCGTTTAAAAGTCGTGCCCGGCCGTTTCTGCCGCATCAATGGCCGTCATGGTAAAACGATTTTGGTCGAAGTGAGTCATACAGAGAACGCCCTGATCATCTTCGTGATGCAGCGACATCAAAGCTGTACCCATCCTGCTTCTACAGCACGGAGGTAGTCCTCTTCCCAAACCGCATCCCAGTTACTGTCGTCGCATTTGCCGTCACCGTAGACGCCGGTGGTGCCGTATGGCCCCTTCGTGCTGACTTTGGTCTGGCGAGGCCATTGACCGTGGGAGTGGACTTGGGTCATGGCAAAATCGCCGTGGACGAGGTTCTTGGCTGGCTCGAAGATGCAGCCGGCGAAGAAGAGCTCGATGGAAAAGTTGTGGTGCATGCGTGTGCGGGAGGCGATGAGGCTACGTGCGGCAGAGAAGACCTGACGGAGCTTCTGAGCGCGGACTTTGCTTGGGGTTGAGCTGTTGCAGCCGCAGAGATCGGTGGCGCGGACTTGGCACTCGCCCTCCCACTGGACTTCGGGGTTGGAGAAGAGGTCGGCACACATGTATGGCACCGAGATGGAGAGGTCGCGCATGCGAGGTAGGCTAGTGAGCAGCTCGCAGATGTGTTCGTTGGTTGCCAGGTTACCCGGGTATGGGTGGTAGAAGCCATCATCAGAGCGTGGAGAGTGTTCCAGCACTTGCAGTGTTCCGCACGAGGCCTTAACAAGCGCGAGCATGCCAGCGACTGATACTGTGGAGAGGTTGGTGATGTCGAGTGCTTCAAGACCGGTGGCGGTGCGGGCAATGAGCTGCATATCCTCGTCACATACTGGCTTGTGCAAGGTATTGCCAAAGATTCTCAGTCGCTTGAGCGCTGAGAAGTCGACCCTGGGATCAGCGAGGGCGTTGGGCGAGTCATCGTTGTACAGGGCTTCGGCTTCTTCCTTCCGGAGGCACTGTGCCTGGAGCTCGAGTGACTGAAGTGGCGATCCGTGACCGGTGTTGACGTTGAGTAGGCCGATCCAGTCTTCTGGGCTGCTGCGGCGAAGAACTGTCCATGGAACAGTCAAGGTTTGGAGAGCATCGCACTCACGGACAGTCGACAGGATGAGCGAGTCACTCTCCTTGGTGTAGAAGCCGTTGAACCACAGTCGCCGCACGTGCTTGGTCATGTATGGAAGAGCTTCAAAGATTCTGTTGGTATGCTTGAGGCTGCCGTATGGGTCGCGTCGCAGGGGAGTGCTGGAAGGGTACTGGATCATGTCATAGAGAGGGTTTGGCTTCCGCGATACTGGCAGGTTGGCCCATCGCTCACCACCCTGCCACTTGCGCTCAAAGACATTCTCGAGATTGTAAGAAATCGCCCATTCATGCCATCGGTGGCATACGGCGCGAATCGAGTCGGTGGCATCCCACCTCATGTGCTCGGCGGTGACGGGTCCGCGAACATACTTCTGAATTCTCTGCTTCTGGAGTGGTAATTGTGCTTCGGTGAGGCCGTATGTGTAGGAGACGCCCTCAGCCTCATTGGCTCGCGCGGAGAGCAACAGGATGTCGGAAAGGATCTCCGCTGGTAGGTCGTTGATATGCATCCTCAGGCCGCCGCGGAGGTACAGCCTGATAAGAGAAGTGAGGTTACTGTTGGTAAGGGTGTTGGATCACAAAGGAGAGCTGTGAGTGGGTGAAGATAAGGGAAGTGCTTCTTTGTCTGGTGGCGCCGAGGGCGCGGTAGCTGGTGCAGATGATTCATATATCGACCACTTCGCCCAGCGTGCACCGTCGACGGGCAGCGGCTTCCCCCCTCGTGTGTACCATTGCCCCAGTCTTACCCCAGACTAGAGAAATTTCTCGACAAACGGAACATGTGCCAGACACACACGCCAGGACGCCTCCCGCTCGCGCAATCCCGCTTGGCATTCACCATGTCATTCATTAGTCAAAGAAAGCCGCGTGTGGACGCCCGCTCGAGTGAGACAGGGGCCGGCACTGCCCGAAACATGCAGTGCGCGTCGCCTGGAGACCACGTGCATCATCAAAGGCGTCGTTCGTTATGATGCGCGGTGGACTCATTAGCAAATCGAAGCAAAATATTACCCCCAGGAAACTACATCAAAGCGGAGGCTGCGTGTCAGATGACTTCCTGGAATGAATAAAGCCGTGTCCAACCACGGAACGATGCGAGGGCTTGGCGAAGATCGAACTTCTCCGCGGACCATGTGACCATCTGTTCAGTTCAGCGACAACAATAATCATAATAACAATAATAAACGGAGCTGGCAGGCGCACAGGCGCTATCTCTCGCGTGACGGACTACGGCGATGCTATACCATCCCACCTGATGTCGTACAGCGGCACGTGAGTGTGCACCAGCATCGCCCGATTTGCTCCCGAACACCGGTGATGATGATGATGACGCTGTCTGTATGTATACTGTACTGTATGTACTGTACTGTATGTACTGTACTGTATGTACTGTACTGTATGTACTGTACTGTATGTACTGTACTGTATGTACTGTACTGTATGTACTGTACTGTATGTACTGTACTGTATGTACTGTACTGTATGTACTGTACTGTATGTACTGTACTGTATGTACTGTACTGTATGTACTGTACTGTATGTACTGTACTGTATGTACTGTACTGTATGTACTGTACTGTATGTACTGTACTGTATGTACTGTACTGTATGTACTGTACTGTATGTACTGTACTGTATGTACTGTACTGTATGTACCACATAGCGCCACCATGTCGAGCGATTGCCTATGAGAAACGTGCTCGTCACGTCAGAAGAAACGAGTAGTAATGCTGCATCCTCCTGTGAAGATTGTTGAGAGCGGAAACATTCGCCACGACTTACAAACCCATGTGCCGAAAACCGCCGTGAGCCGCGTCTCATTTTTCAAGACTCCACATCTTCTTCTCGACGAGACCAGTAGTACACTATAGTCCGAGCGAGACATGACTGATTCTGCACAGCAAATTGTAGCTTCACCCGAGTTAGCATCGTACGAGGTACATGGTATGGTGTACACCACCACGTTCCGCAGCAGGTAGGCATGGCAAGAGCCATTGTGCTTGCAATGGAAATTGCATCACGCGTAGAGGTTGTGGTGTCCGATTGGGGACCATGGGGTCGCAGAGCTGGCTCGCCGTGGCTGCTGTCGGACGTTGAGGAGATCTGGTCTTGAACCCGATCATGGCTCTTGACTGATCAGCATACGCCTAGCAGGACGGGACAAAGGACTCTTTCCTTGGGTTGGTCTCACTGTGGTACCGAAGGACTGACTGGACAACTGTTCCTGGACCTGGGCTGACGATTTGGAGTGAAAGATCGACCTGTAGGCCATGAAGAGGAGACATACTCATCAAAGCACTCGATATTTTCTGTAGTTCCAGGTAATTTCTCCATGGCACCATGTTCGTGCGATTGCTGCTTTGCTCAAAGAGTGCTGGATTGCATACCACAGCATTGTCCACGCAACTTCCAGACAATGCTTCCTGCTGGCAGCAAACGTCCGCGTGTGTGCTCCAGGATGGAGCGCTGGCATTTATACTTTTATGGCTCGTCCGTCCAGAGTGGTCCACATCGACCTCAGGATCAACACAAAGTCTGCCATGTCCCGAGAAGCAGAAAACGCGAATGTTCACAACACGCACCAAGCAAAAGTCGTCGGCATCTATGGCCTTTCGGGCTCTGGCAAGTCTACCATCAGTCACCGTCTCAGTAAGGCCTTGACACAAGGCTTCGCATTCTACGAGGGTTCCGAAGAGCTTCTCAAGCCTCTTGATGGCAGTCTCGAAGCCCTCAAGACCTCAGACGAGGCAACTAAGCTCGAGCTGCGCACACAAGCCATCCGAAGGATTCAGCAATCCAGCATAGATACCGGTAACGTAGCAGTCGTCACTGGACACTTCAGCCTTCCCACCGAGCGATTTCTCGAGTTTGAGTCAATCTGGACCCCGGCAGACGAAGGCGCTTACGACCTGATCATATATGTCCAAGTCTCCCCAAAGACGCTTGCCGACCGGATCCACAAGGACAAGAGCAGACCTGATCGCAAAGTCCGGGGTGCTAAAGAGCTCAGTTTTTGGCAGGAGCAAGAGATCAATGATCTACGTGCGAAGTGCTATGGCAGCAAGATTCTGTTCGTGACCATCAACAACGATGACCTGGATTCCGCTGAGGCGACAATCACCAAGATCCTAAAGGCCTGCAAAACGCTCAATGAGCTCGACAACTCGCAGCAAGTATCGCGAAAGCTGGAAAGCATTTTCGGCCCCGCTCTGGAGAAAGGTGAACAAAAGAAGTCTGACGCTGTGCTTGTTCTTGACGGCGACAAAACTCTGGCTCCTCAGGACACTGGCGAACTGATGTTGCCTGAGGCGAGCTCCTTCGATAAACGCACTCCACTCAAACAAGTCTTCTCCAGCGGCCTGGGCTACTCCTTCGCGGCGTGGACTCAAGCTGCTCTGCTATACGACGCTCTCGGTGACGATGACGCTTTCAACAAGCAGTGTGATGAAGTCGCAGCTCAGGTCAAGATACGTCCCGAGTTCAAGAGAATTCTGCAATCTGTCAAAGACAGCAAGCATGTCCGTGCGGTCGTCGTCACCTGCGGTCTGCACCGCGTCTGGACCAAAGTTGTGGACAAGGCAGGTCTTACTGACGTGGTCCACGTCATGGGCAGTGGAAGATTCTCCGAGGGCTTCGTGGTCACGCCGGAGATGAAGAAGCACATTGTGGAGCGACTGCAGAAGGACTATCGTCTCCCCGTCTGGGCCTTTGGCGATAGCGAGACAGATCTGCCGATGCTTCAGGCTGCTGACGATGCGGTTTTGGTTGTTGATGGGCAGAAAAGGAGCGAGACCACCAAGAATAAGATCCGAGCTGCTCTATCCGCTGGCCTTCGACCACGTCAAGTCGTTACGTCGGACGCCACAGCGTCCTGGCTTGTTGACACCAGGGCGCCAGTCATCGACGTCGACCAGCTAGAGTTCCGGAAAGCATTGACAGGCGACTTCCAGCTCATCCACGCCACCAACACAGCCGCCAGTAAGCTCCTCGCAACCCCCATGCGCGACGCCTCCATCAGCAGCGCCGCTCTCCGCAAAGCTCACCAGAACGCAGGCGAGTACCTGGCCAGAGAGCTCGTCGCGGACAAGATCGGCCTACAGCAGTTCGACATCGACCACGTACAAGAAGGCAAGAAGAGCGATGGCCACCGACTCTTGCACGAGAGCAAGACCACCATCGTCGCCTTGATGCGTGGAGGCGAGCCCATCGCTCTTGGCATCAGCGAAGTTTTCCCCAACGCCATGTTCGTCCACGCCAAAGCGGCAGAAGATGTGCTTGAGCAGCATCTTCTGGGTCAGTCGACGGTCATCTTGGTCGATTCTGTCATAAATCGAGGTGGAACAGCAGTGGAGTTCGTCCAGCGTGTTCGCCAGCTTCGTCCCACGATTCGGGTTCTGGTGGTGACGGGTGTCGCGCAGAAGGATGCTGTGAGGGAGGACGGAATCATGGAGCAGGGTCTTGTCGGTTGTGGTGAGGTGACGGTCATCGCTCTTCGCGTCTCGGAGAATAGCTATACTGGGCAAGGCGGCACTGATACCGGTGCTCGGTTGTTCAATACCACGCACATTGAGAAGTAGCAGCGAGATGGGGTGAAGAAAGAGCAAAACGGTATCAGGATCTGAGCGCTGTAGAGATTCGTGTTCGTAAGGAAGTCTGTCAAGCGCTGTGGGTATCTCATCTCTAACCAAGAGCATATCTTTCCGCCAATAGTTCATGCCATTCGAAAAACGCTGATTTGAATATCGTGCCAAGGCCAGCATGACAAGAGACCACGGCCTCCTCATCTGCGTCCCCTGATGATTCGCCCGGCTTCTTCGTCTCCCGCATCACAACATTGTAGAGTTGCCACGGTCCCTTCCGCTCAGTGTAGGCACTTATACTGTCATACTCAGTGCGATCACATTCTCTCGCGGCTGCTGGACAGGGCGATGAATCGTTTTGTCTTTTTCGCTCTGCATTGGCATCCGCCCAGCTTGCTCCCAGCACGCAGGTCCCGACACAGTCGCCGTCAATGTCAAGAATATTAAAGTGCTTCAGGCCTTGACCAAGTGTGTTTCGTGCTTTCGGCTGGCTTCTCAAAAGTATCTTCGTCGAGGGAGAAGTCAGCAGCGTAGGTCACAGAATTTCAGCAAGAGTTTGTCTTGTGTTGGCTCGTTGTTGGTCGCGCGACTTGTATCGCCTGGTCTAAGGACAGTGTTGTTCCTGCGAAGCCCAGGAGTCTTTCGCAAGAACTATTGTCCGGGACGACCGACGCGCGCGCCCTTGACGTTCGACCTTGGCACTCCACGGCCGGCCGTGTAAATCGTAATCTGAAACGTTGGAGCCGTCGTGGTAGAATGTGTCAATGGGGAATGTGCCGTCTGTAGGAGCGTCATACCCTCTCCAGCGTACATCAATCTGGTCATTGCGCTGGTGACGTTCAGGATCTCAGACTAGACGTAACTCACCTGAGTTACCTCGGCCGGTGCGGACGTATTAAGTGATCCAAGTGTGCCTAAGAAGCCACTCGTGCAAGTTGATCTCCGGTAAAGATACCATCGTGGTGTTGTACGATATTTTCTTGCCTTGCCAGCCATACCACGACCAGCTTGGGAAGGCTCGGGCTTTAACGCCGCGTCGTCGGGGCAGTTCCTCAGGCTCCAACAGTGAAGCCCAGTCGAAATGAGATGCTGCCAACCCAAATATGGCATCGCACTCGACCGCTAATGCAGTTCGAATGGCGTTCTCAATACCATTGAAAATCAGCCAATATGTCGCCCGGCTTGCTCAAGTATCGCGAGGTGTAGATTCCAAAGTAATTCTTGTAGACACTCACAGGATCCTGGTCTATGCGCTTCAGTGTATGTGCCGGAGCACCCAGGAGTTCGACCCACCAGCCAGCGACAGGGTACTCGGAATAGAAGTCTTCGGACATCGTGGCCGAGCGGCATTGCAGATACATTGGCCCGGCGACGAAGTGTGTTTGCGGTCCATTTCCGCAGAGATGGCGTTACATTCCCGAAGGCGATGTTCGACAGGTTGAGCCTGGTAGCGTGATGGACCCCGGTAAGCTGATGTAGGATATTGCCACAGCCTGGGACGACAGAGGAGGCCTGTCCGTCGTGGAACATGAGCTTTCGTGATGGATGATATCAAGATGATATCAAGATGATATACCTAGAAATGCGATCCGACAACTTCGACACCTCAGGCAGTCGAGCCTTTCCCAATTAGGACAGCAAGGGTCCAACGCGACACGTCCTCCAAAGGAAGCAGCGAATGTGAAAGCCTGAAGAAACATCGTCAGCTTCCCACAGCGACATACCCTTCAATGCGACAATCATAACCACACCACCGATCTCGCCTTGAACCACAGCCATGGCCGACATCAACGGAACACCCGGCACCCTCGACTGGCGACTCAGCGCCCACCCCATAACCCTCGTCACCTTCCTCTCCTTCCGCGCAGGTTTGCACATCACTGCAGCCAAAGCATTCCCAATGCCCCGCTAACGAATATCTAGCCTCCCTCCTCGTCTACCTCCTCGGCCTCCTCTTCACCTCCAACTTCGTCCTAATCTTCATAATCACCATCCTCCTCCTCGCCGCGGACTTCTACTACCTCAAAAACATCGCTGGGCGTCGCCTCGTCGGCCTCCGCTGGTGGAACGAAGTCAACTCCCAATCCGGCGACTCGCACTGGGTCTTCGAGTCCGCGCCGCAGCCCAATGAGCCGGGTGGTAAGATCGTCAATGCTACGGATAAGAGGTTCTTCTGGTTGGCGCTGTATGCGCAGCCGGCGTTGTGGGTGGCATTGGCTGTCGTGGCGATTGTGAAGTTCGAGTTTATATGGTTGACGCTCGTTGCAATTGCGATGGTGTTGACGATTACCAATACGTTGGCGTTCTCGAGGTGTGATAAGTTTAGTCAGGCTAGTGGCTTGGTGGAGAGGGGGTTGTCTTCGGGGTCTCTGGTGAGTTGGAGAGATACTTGTTTAGATGAAAGGTCGTGGCTGACAGTTTTCTACAGGCACGGAACGTTGGAGGAGCTTTGCTTTCAAGACTCTTCAACCGCGGCTCATAGCGATAGCACATTCTTTTCTCTGTTCACCGTGCATGCGAAACGAATCTCTACAGAACGTCTCAATCCCTTCACTCTCCCGCGAATCATCGATGCAGTCGCATCTACCCTTGACTCAGATCGTCCGTCGGAAAGCGCTGGTCACACCTCCACCAATGTCGTCAAGGATCAACATACTCGCTTCAATTCTATTATCACATCCGTACCCTGGTCTTTATGGGACAGCGGACAGGCACCTTTCGTACAACTTGATAGTATGATGCGGAGCTGTGTCCTTGATGGTAAGGGGTGACGAAATATCAGATTTTGTGAGAAAACGAGGTGTTACTCTGAGGTGATGCCTGGTCTACTAGAGCAGGTACAGCTGCTGTCGCCAGTGACTCTGCATCATATGGAGCGAAGTCTACGTCCGCTGCGCACGGAGCAAACAGTCTGAGACGCTCCCTGACGGAGCCTCAACGATGGCCGGAAGGTACTCTTAATCTTCATCGTCCGACTGTATCACTTCCCACTAATGTCCAACCCACGAAACTTCTTTAATGTCTTCGCGTCGGTGGTGTTGCTGCCACGCTTTTGAGGGCGTGCTCCATTACCGTGAATCTCCAGCATCGCCTCCAAAGTCTTCCACCCTACAGGAACTGCGTCAGTACTGTAAGATAACGAGGAAGAATGAAAAGTGTAGGCAGGATAGGGTGACATGAGTGTGATTATGCTACATGTTCAGGATAGTTTCAAGAGTGGCCCAACCTGGTGTATGCATGAGCTGAGCGCCCAGAGAAGTGTCGTGCGTAGTCGCGACCTGGCAGAGCAGGCGTAGCTCATCCTGTGAGGAATATTAGCGATGTCTAGATTGACACGTTGCAATCGACTTACTTCACCCAGAACACCGAGGCTTTGGATGTAGCACAACAGGTGAAAGTCGCTGACTGCCGCAACACCCTGTTCTGTGTCAAGGGCTATGCGATTTGCGCCAGCTTTGAGCTGCTTGACCAGGTCGCGCTGATCTTGCATGTCTCCAAGAGCGGCGCGGTTCTCAATCGCCAGTGCAGCTGAGCTGTTGACGAACTTCGGATTGCTCTGGTTGGGAAAGCCGTGGGTGAGCGTGACGAAGAGGTACTCGACCGGGAACGATGGTTTCGCATTCTCCTGGACATTGGCACCGTACTCGTTGATGCGCCGGTAGAAGACCTCTGGGATGTAGCGTTTTCGATTGAACGCCTCATCAGCTTCGGCTTCGTCTTGCACCAGCATAACACTGGGCTCTGCAGATGGTTCGATGATCTCGGCGGTAGTCATCTCGACAGCAGCATTTGATGCTTGGTAAGCAGAGATCGCAATGTTGCCGTCGGGATCCCCAGAGATGATGCATGTCACGAAGTTGCTCCCGAACTTGCCAGTTTCGCTCCACTTGGAAGGACGCGGATATTTGGCTTGATATCTTGATGCGAAACAGACCTAACATAGTCAGTCATACTTCTCTCAGGATGCGAGAAATGAGTGCATACCTCGAGAGATGATAGGTAGTAAGAGTCGGCATGCCGTTTGCACACAGCAATGCCCTTCTCTGGGTCTGTTTGCTGGAGCAGATCAGTGTAAATGACACCAACGCGCTGCAGTCCGGCCAGGCCTGCCAATTTCTCAATCTCTTTCTCGTTGTCCCATTCGTTTAGCGTCACGCCATCTGCCCAGATTAGCGAGATTCAATAATGTTGAATGGCGCACACTTACCTGGCTCGTCGACTTGTGGCGGCTCGTATATTACTTCGACCACAGCTTTGGTACCTAGCGGCACTTGATCGTACTCTTCGTAGTGGCCGTACAGGAAACCTATTCGCTGTGTGCCTGCTTGCCGCCAGTAGCCAATGAACTTATCGACCATATCGAATGTCTCGAACTCTACGTGGTCCACCATGCGGTACTCCTGCGGTACTAGAGAGATGGCAGAAGGCTGACACTTCGAGCAGATGCCATCGGGGAAGGGTGCATGCCCGCCAGGACATTCGGGGTTGACGCGATAATAAGGTTCGCTGAGTGGAGGGATGTACGAGCTGCCAGACTGTGGAGTTATTAGCAAAGTCGTCCACGTTACACATCGCCACATTACTGACCGAGTACTTGTTCTTGCCCTGGTTCAGTTTCCGTAGATATGCGTGGTACGACAGATGTTTGATCTTGTGCTCTTCCAGGAAGCCCTTATCGTACGGCTCGAGTGGCTGACAGTAGTCGCACATGCCCTATACCGGTATCAGCGACGTCCAAGCTCATCCCCATACACCACCGTACCTTAGGGCCATGCTTGCACATCCGCTG
Source organism: Nothopassalora personata (assembly GCA_033816765.1). Taxonomy (NCBI): domain Eukaryota; kingdom Fungi; phylum Ascomycota; class Dothideomycetes; order Mycosphaerellales; family Mycosphaerellaceae; genus Nothopassalora; species Nothopassalora personata. The sequence continues at coordinate 379,779 of CM066291.1, forward strand.
GTCCTTCTTCCGCGTGATCTTGCCATCGAGCTTGTCTAATCGGTCATCGAGTGGTATCTGCTTGACTGTCTCCCACGGGTTCTTCACCAGACGCTGCATCTGCGGGATTGCCACGCTCGAGGTCAGCTCTTCGTCCGTCACCTCTTTGCCGCTCAGCTTGTTCGATCCCTCCGAGTGGCCGTTGGTGGCAGGATCGTCGGTCTTGAAGTCGAGAAAGACTTGGGTGCCGTGTGTAAGGCCGAGCTTGGCGAAGGTGATACCCTTGAGCTTCTCGATGGGTCTCGAATCTGCACCGTGTGGCCGAGGACTAATCGTGACGGTAGATGGGATGACTTTCTTAGGAAGCTTGTCGAGGACATCGGGGAGGATGGATGCAATCTCGGCGTTGTGGTCGAGCGTAAGGCGGAATCCTCCCTCGCGCGACTGAAATCGGATGATCATCGTAGGGTGACGGGCGGCGTATAATTCGAGTATGATGTCGAGGTGTGGTAGTGTCTCGATGGTGCACCAGGCTTCGGGACTGGGTTGGGGGGATGGATTCAGGTTCGAGGAAGCAGTGTTAGCACGAAGGATGGATGTGTTGCAGCCATTAAGAGAAATATTGTTCTCTCTTCCTCCAAGCCAGGCGGCAAACGGCTTATGAATGCACTTCTCACCAGATGCACATGAAGCACAGGCACAGGCACAAGTAGTGCAGGTAGCTCTTGCCTTCTGAAGCTATCCACGGATTATGCCATACGCTGATCCCTGTCTCGCGCTGCAGGGATTCACCAACTCTATTTTGGACTTTGGACACGTTTATGGCAGGTCACGATCTTGAGGACTATCGTGGCACTCGTCTTTCTTTATTCCCTTTAGCACCTTCTGTTGGTAGTGCACGCTACGACGATACCCCAAACTAGCACTGCAACACGCGATCACGACTGTCCACACAAATCAATACAATCCGCGCACTGAGCGCCTCCACCAACCATGGACAACGCGACCTTTAATTCGACGAATGGCACTTTCACCAACGGCACATTCAACGGCACAGATGGCTCTTCCTTCACACCACCTGCGCCGAAGCCTTTCTGGACGAATCTCCTCCTTCCCATATTGTACCTTACTATCCTGATCGGATCCCTTTACACCTTCTCCACTGTCTACCGAAAGCGTCAGATTGAAAAGGCCGCAAGGCTAGAATCTTGGTTCCCCCCGCACCGGCAACGAGATATCTACTTGTCACTATTGCACATCGATCCTCAAGATGCTAGCGAGGGGGATGACGAGAAGAAGCTGAGCAGAGTACCGGATAGTGTGTTGAAAGCCGCACTTCTGAGACGAGCAGTGGAGGACATTCAACGCATTGTGCAATTGAGGAATTCGAAGCCTGCCCTGCAACATCTACTCCAGCGGGGTAGCGTGGGCGACGAACTATGGCAGCGTTTCCAGAGAGCAGAGAAGGAGATGGAAGAGGAGGTCAAGGATGTTGTGAATGAAGTATGATGTGCTTGATCCTTGAACTGCATCGCATGGACTAACACTACCACAGGCCAACGCTTTCCAGCAAGGCTGGGGTCAAGTCATTTTTCAATCTGCCAACGAGATCAACCAGAACCGCCTAATCAAGGAACGAATCGCCGAGCTGCAGTCAAAGGTCGACACTGAAAAGGCGTGGTGGGAGAAGAGGAAAGAAGGCATTTCATCAGAACTAATGGCAGAGCTTGAGGAGGAGAGTGCAAAGAAGGCTGAAGGTACCGCAGCGGCTGCGACGAAGAAGAGCAGCAGTGACGACGATGCAGTATTGGTGGAAGCAGGCAGACCAGCAACCGGTTTCGATCAGGGCTCAGCCAAGAAGCGAAATAAGCCGAAGAAGTGAGCTCGATCTTGCTTCATGCGTGAGGTGGCGGTCCGGTGGGACATGATATGGTTGCAATGCATAGCGTCGCTGGGCTTTGGCATGAAAGGTAATGTGGCATGGACGGCCGCGTATCCTGTCGATTCAGGGAACACCGCAATAAGTATATCAACCAGGCACCAAGACCGAACTTCTCAGATCATACTTCAGTGTCTTGAAACCCATGAAGAAGACATCGATCTGACCGACCCGGCACCATTGCTGCCGGACGTCCCAGTGAAAGAAGACTGTCATGCGACTGCTCTGGGTCCACCGAGCTCCATCGGCGTAGAGATCCCTCGGCGATCATTGTCCTCAACTTTACTGGAAGTACTACGCTGTTCTTGTACCGATGCACGGAGACTGTCTCGTGACGACGAACGTTGAAATCGGAGCCGTCGTACATCGACGGTACTCTGTCCTTGCATTATTGAAGCACTTGGTGATCCGAGGTCATCGTCCCGCTCATTCAGTTCGAGGTTGTGCTGGAGGCCGTAGCCTGGTGGCGAGTTCACAGCATATCTATCTATACCTGCATTTAATGCTGTAGCTGCTCTACCTGTGGCGTTCTCTATGACAGGTGCGGTATTGAGTTGAGGCGAGTCGTAGACGTCGCGGAGGCTATCGTGATGCATGTCATGTTCCTGGTGAGCTATTCTTGCCGCCAGATAATGGTCTTGCGTCTGGAGCTGGAACTGGACCGCTTCGTGTTGCCAGGTTTCAGATGAGGTCAACCAATCCCACGATATTTGCAGCCCCGCGTTGCTAGGTGCTCCCACCAATGCACCGGCTAAACACAGCCTCTCACCAACCAATATTTCATGCACCTTGCACCTTCCTTACTGGAGAATAATCACAGCCAGCCCCTTTGTCCGCTTATTTTGTCACGAGTTTCCCTACTACTGCCACCGTTTATGCTTACTAGCTCAGCACAGGCCAGCAGCGTGAGTACAAAACTCCAGTGAGCTGTCGCTTTCATTCTTCTCCTTTTCTTCTTCATACTTACCTTGTTGGCCCGCGGACGCTCACGAATGTCCAACGGTACGAGGAGCGGCTGCATTGCACAGCGCGGACCGTAACTCGTATGCTTCTCCTTCGGGGGCGGCACTGGCGCAATTTTTGCTGGCTACCCTTTCGTGTGAGTGCGAAAGACCTTTTCATCAGATTGTGGGCTACGTGCCTGCTGCTGGAGAAGAGGAGTTATTAACATCATTCTACCACACCGACACCATGTGGTCCGCCATCGACAGCCTCACCGTTTCCCGTCATTCACTCTTGCACGCGATGCAACCGTATCTCCAAAGTCGACTACATGGCCTCTCTAAATACAACCACGCACGCTGCGTCTATACGCTTCACCACCGCCGACTGCCGTACGACCATACGATAGCGCGTCGTGTTCCGAAATAGTCTGAGATGGCGCCAATGTTTGGGGATGGTTGGCTGCATACCGTCGGGCGCGTCAATTCAGCCCCAGCTGAAAGATGCGTTCGTACGATACCACCGGCGTCAACTCGAGACCATCATGAGCTTGGAACACCGAGTGAAGAGCAAGCGACACCAGGCAACCTGACGGTCTGCTGAGACACAAGTAACGATGTTCTGTCGCGGCTACCTGCCCACAGGTCTGAGCTGCTCGGGCATCTTCTACGACTTCAAGTATGATTGGGTCACGGAGAAAGAGCGAGACTGCGCGGAATTGTTCGATGGAGACATCGCAGGTATAGGCGTGAGGCTGCCATCAAACACAAGCTGCGTCCTCGTCTGATGGATAGCAGGTCATTATCGCGTTTATTCTCTCGGTGGTCATCACCACAACGGCATCAATATGCGCCGCTTTCATCGACTTTTGTGTTGGGACGAAGTCTGGACTGATACCACTGAGCTCGCGACTTCTCCTCACGACAGACGACAGACGCGTCCTGCGACTGAAAATGTGGCGCAAAGTCCTGGATCGTCTCATCCTGGGCTTCGCAGACCAACAGATTGTGACCGGGTTCGCACTCCTCATCATCGCCTACATCAAACTCACTCCAAGACACTACCACCTCCCCGGTTATGGTAATGAATGGCTCGAGATCGCTACCGGCAACTTCGCCCTCGTCGTGTTTCTCGGCATTGCGTCAAGCAGCTCGCACTTAGCATGTCTCATGGTATTGAACGACTACTTCACCAAGCACAGAACCATGGCGTACGTGAGAGTCGCTCTCGTGGCAAGCTTCTCGATACTGTTGACAGTGACAGTGGCTATTGCTTCCAGTTTCACGGGATATCTGTACATCCTGGCTTACTACACCACTGCTTCACTACCTGCTGCACACCCGGTGAAGGAGAATGGCGATCGATAACGGCTATCATCCTAGGAATACCATTGACCACGATGTTCTACCTCTTCTGGATATGTACGCTGCAACTGCTCCCTGATGTCCGCGAGTGGCTTCGACAGTGGTTGTCCGTGAGAGTCTGCACGCCACTTTACCGCCGGCTAAGATTGGAGCGGGCATGAAGTTTCGCAACAAGGAGAATGTCACCTCAGCGGTGTGCACCGATCGCCCGGGCTCTGAAATCTGCAGGGTGGACTTTCGTTCTTGGCGACAGACTGCTGGTATACACCATTCAGCTTGTGATGGCTGTTCTCTCGGTGACCTGGATATTGCTCCAACGGTTCTCTGGTATTCGGAGAGGCTATGATGGCTATGGAGAGCTTTGTCCAATGAGCGAAGCTGCGCGATCGCATGAAGTATGGTCGTTCGGGCAGATGCTACCACTCTTTCTCTTGTCATTGCCACTGCTTGCCGCTGGGGAGCTCTATGTCGGTAGGTCTAGAGACTTACTCAAATAAGAATATTCTGCTGATGTGTGACAACAGAAGAGTGGGAGAACCTACGATTAGAGATGCTGGTTCAAGACGACAGCTGCCGGGCTTTGTCAAGCACACCTGGACCGAATCTGCAGTATTGGCGAGAAGTATTGGCCAGAGGTCGTCGATTGAGCTCAGTCGCATCAGCTTGTGGCGGCGGATCGAGTGCTCCAGGCGCACTTACATCTCTTGTGCAATCTGACCCCGTCAAGGTGAACGACACTAACGCCCGTCTCGGCCACGACCACCCCAACGATCCTATCTAGCCATACCGCGAAGTGCTTGCCTAAAGAGGTGGTCAGCTTGGATCCTAGGGCCCTTGCGCTCTACCAACGGCATGCATTGCACCGCTCTGGCGCCTCCCTTTCGGCGATGTACAAGACCTGATTCTCTGCGCATGCATGCTTTTATCCTCCCAGATATCATCAGGTTTGGTCTCTCACTTGCGTTCACCAGCAGCATCGATCGCAGGCCTTCGATACCGAGTCAACGCAACAGTTCCTCCAAGATCATGGATAGACCAGACGCACCAATGCTAGCCTATGTCAGAGCAATGGTCTTTGATCAGCTGCACAAGTCTGCAACGCTGGAGAACATCAAGCAGTGCTCGTGGGACAATCTTACGTTGGGATGATACTCGACCGCTGTGACAATGGCATGATCGGAAGCTCATTCTTGCGCCGTTGGAGATTTCACAAGATTCTTACAGATCAAATTCTACTACCTTCGAAAGCGGTAGCCTCGGGAAAGCATGCCTAGATAGGAGAGAATCAACGAGCGCTACTAAGTAGCACGCAGGGCCCTTCCACACCGAGTTCCCAGTCCTCTCCATGCGCGGCTTTAACGACACTTCTTCCTACATCGGCTGCTGCCTTTAGACTTATCAAGGGCAATCAGAGCCCGAGGGTGCTGATGCATTCCGCTCTAAGCATCGCGAAATGCCTTCATTTCTCGGCATGTTCTTCGTTGTACCTGGTCAGACAGAGAGTGCTTTATGGTATTTCGTGGGAAGCCTTGCGCAGCTTGCATGCCATGTCGCCAGCGACGCATCAAGGCGAGTCTCTGCATCTCGCCTTGACATGTTACGGCTGGGACTATGATGCTAGTGCGACCAAGCGCCTGGCGGATGTGGATGTTCCTCCTGGAAAGACGTCAAATGCCATGGATGTCGCGACACGCAATCAACAAGTTTCACTCACGAAGCAGAGGTTGTTCGCAAGAAGCAGACACGCACCAAAAGCGGCTCGAGCGATACGCTGCTCAGATCCCAAACGGCAACGACGCCGATCCTGCCTGCAAAGACCACGACAGTAACCTCCAGGGGATTGACCCATTGCGGTTGGTCGATACCACTGCCGTCATCTCGTGGTCAGTCCAGCCACTCCTAGTAACATGCATCGACGACTCTGCAATCTCGGTCACACTGAAGCATTACGAGTGCCCCCCCCCCTCTCTGTCAAGAGACGTAGCTAAAGGCCTTGACAAAGTACAGATTGTCGACTGCGCGAAATCGCTTGGCCTTGCAACCCATGTGAATACGACACAGTCCTCGGCGACGCTTTTAACGATCAAGCGGTATTATCTACAAGCCTTGGGCAAAACTAACGCCGCACTGACCTCGCCTGAGCCGGCTTGCCAGGGTCAGACCTTGATCGCCGTAATCATCTTGGCCAACAGCGAGACTGTACTTGGTTGCGATGACACAGCACTCAATGCATGCTCGTGCACTCTCGAGGTCGTGGCGCGCTGGTGAAGATAAGTGGCGCAGACCAGGTCCGTACCGCTGACTGTCGAATGTTGTTCCTGCAAGCATCCACAGGCATGGTGGCAAGCTCAATCAGGAGCAGTGTTCCGGCACCCTCGTAAGTCTACATCTTCACCAAAGCTGCTGGGGGCTTCTTGGATCCGGACAGCTACGACTATCCTGTCTGGTCAGTCCATTAGTCCGTCTGGCTATAGCGGACCTTTACAGCCGTATAGTACGCAGTGACAATATGAGCCCTTCCCAAAACCTGATTTGGAACGGCTCGAGGACTCGAGTTTTCGGCTATCTCAAGGCGAGTAAGTGCATCAAAGGGCCTCTCTGGCTCGCACTGAGCCGAAGACTGACCCTTCGCTACAGTGACATCACCTGGCCATTGCTCCTCCTCGGACAGATTGCTTCGCCGGGATCAGGTCAACAAAGACAAGCAGTCGTTCTTCTACGCGATGTCGCTCGAGATCTGTGTCTAGACAAGGAAGAGACACTCGCACATGCCTCGGAGGCAGCTGGTGTGCACGGAAATTGTCTGCACGCGCTGACTCCACGACATGTCTCCGTCGGGCAATGCGGAAAGTAGAGCCTCACCCTGTTCGCTTACTCTCCGGCTTTACCGACCTGGATGATAGAGTCTCCTTGACCTTCATCTCATCCTCTCAGATTCAGCATTGCAAGATTTTCCTCCACAGCTTCCATGGCTTCCACAGCTTCAGTCTCCCTTGTATCGGATAACAAGTTTTGCCGACTCGTCATAGGCTCAGGCCGCCACACAGTCCACTTTGTCTCCTCAATCTGCTGCTGTACATGCTGGTCCATTTCTTCGAGCACCGTCGCCAGCTTCTGTCTGGTCCGCGCAGCATACTCCACCAGGTCCGGCACCGTCCACTGGTCGTAAAGTCGTCCGTGCGTACTCAGTGCCTCAAAGCCTCCATGAAATCGCAGGAACAGATAGCAGAGGTAGCAGAGGTACTTGCTGATGCCGATGGTCCTAGGCTTGCCGTGTGTGCCCATGTCCGAAGTCTGTTGAGCAAGAGCGTATTCGACAACCAGCTGGATCTCAGCATGGACGTGGCATTTACCTGCCCATACTTCGTGCGTGATGTCTGTGGGAACACTGGCATATGGCACAATGTACTGAAGCTGGACGCGTCGGAAGACTGCGGGAAATATACCTGCCGTGGCGACGAGGTCACGAGCCACTCTCCAGTACGCACCAATCTTTTCGAGCTGGCGAAGAGCCTTTACAGCTGCCGCGATTTTTGGAGTCGAAGTAACACTCTCGAGACGTGAAGCATAGGCTTTAATCTCCGGTATCTGGCAAGCTGCATAGGTGGCTTTGACGACGCTTTGCAAGTCTTGCTCAAGGTCAGCCCTACTGTCTTCGAAGTCTTCGTAAGCTTTGGCCAGTCTTGTCAAGTGTGCTGAAGTGAGCTCTCGCGTGCTCCTTTCAGCCTTTTTCGGATATACATGCTGCACACGATGGACCAGATTCGCAAAATCCTTGGCAAGAGACTTCTTATGTGTTTGCTCCAAGTACTTTGGCTTTATCCATTTATTAGATCGCATTCGCCCAAGCAACTTCTGTCTATGTTGCTGGATTATCAGCTTGAAGATCGCATTGGAAGTAACGCACCTTTCGCTGGAGCTGCCTTCAGTTGCGCCTCGACTGACGTCTTGCAGCGCTACGGCGATGCGACTCATCATAGTCTTGACATGATCGTCCATGATGTCCATGCCAGCGACTTTGACGATCAGAGTTGCTTCCGCCTCATTATGGCGTGAAGATCGAGACAGCTGCTCGAGACATACGGCAGCCACACTCTGCGCACCTTCTGATACAGCAGCGACATAGGCAAGGTCGTCAGCAATCTGCTTCTCTCTGCGGAGAGGTAAACAATGCGCGGGACCGACAGACTCGCATCCAATATCAATCGTTGCAGTCAGGCAATCAATAGGCACAGCATTTGTCTGCCTCTCCAACGTGACCAGATGTTGTCGAAAGTCATCCTGCGATATGCTCGACCAGATTGTGTTTGTCGGCGTTGCCGTCTGGACAGATCGCAGACCAGGCGAAGGGGAGGCCATCCAGCACTATAACGCCATGTGACTGTCTTCCCGAGCCACTCATATCACGGTATGATCGAGGGTTGATGTGTTCGCCCCAAATCTTTCAAGGGTCCGATCCGGTACGCGGACCGTGCGCGGGCCGGGAGTGGACCCCATCCGCCATTGGACGTCGCATTCGTATGTATAAAGTTCGTCAATATCTATGAAGGTTCTCGCGTCGGTCCCCCTTGCTGACGCACCTTTTTAACGTGCGAAGAGATGACATCTGCAGCAGAAAAGTAAGAGCACCTTTTGGAATTTAGCATTCCTTTTCCCTTGCAGAGCGGTAGTTCTTTTCTTCATGTATACATAGAGACCCTGGGAGCTGGGCAGCTTGCAGTCCATCGCACCTAGTGGGCCACGACATCACCATCCATGGTCAGACCTGGGCGACATGCCGAAAGGCTCGAACATACGATTAGAGCTACCGATATGCAGACTGCCATCTTGCGAATTGGATGCTTATCAGGTCCTCTATGAGTCATGTTCCGGCCCTTCGGTAAGTCCATTTCGTAGGTCGCGGCCGTGTTAGAACTGCTCGAGGACACGGCCTGATCATGCCATGAAATGGTCAATACTCGTACGAGCCATGGACATCGTGTGCAGATGAGGGCTTCTTCGATCTTGGCCAGGCAATAAAGTAGCACTACATCAAATCCACTGCGAGAACGGCGATATGCTGTCGCGCGTCACTGAGCTCCTTTCGTTGAACGTACGTGGCTCGTCGTTCTCCATCATGTAAGCTTCTAAAAAAGGATAATAATCGACTATGGAAGTAATCCTTGGCAGAGTGGTAGAAATGTCGAAAGCACAACCAGTACCATCTCTTCATACTCCTGCTCTCTGGACTTGTCGGACATGAAGCTCTCCAGCGTCGCTTGCAGCTTGTTGCTTAGTGACAGTGTTCTCCGCAGGGCTTGAAATCGTCTACTCGTTCCAACGCGGCATCTTCATCTCCTCCTCTGGCCGCAGGTTCCTCTCTCAACGATACTCCACCACCCTACCACCGCCAAGCTTGGGGCTCCTCAGCGACAGCAGCACAACTCTTTACCCGAAGGGTGCTTGAAACTCTTACAATGCCAGCGACTCGACGTCAGATCCTAGCAAGACTTTCGTAAGCATTGGCGGAGCGCGCATTGGTCCCCATGGTCAAGAGAGTGTGGTTTTCATTGCAGGTTGATCCTGAGGCCGACTGGCCAGGTTTCGTCCAATGAACAGCTTGACGGCAATGCCAAAATTATCTGACGAGAAGCTTCATATGCTGCTGACAGGTCACATCAACGCTTATCCAGATCGCACGCAATGCAAAGCTACAATATTGCAGAAAGATGTCCATATAGCCTCATAACAGGTGTCGTGCTTACCTACTCAACCCCATCGTTCGGTCGGGTTCATCCGAACCATGGAATGACCACGACTTTGACTCGCGCAGAAACCAACCTGTGGAGCAGTTACCAACATTTGGATTCTCATTGACGCCCGCAACCCGACAGTGCTGTGTCTTCCTCACTTCAACCAGAATATACGACATGCAATGCAATGCAGATTGCAGAGTGGCAAACTGCTTGGACGGCGGATATTGCCATGTTGATGCGGGCATTCTCATTCGCTATGCACTCAAGACATCAGCCAGGAAAGATGCAATGCTTCTTAAACTCAATATCCGTCGTGTGTCTCACACACGACGAATATAATGAGAGAGGTGCGCGTTGTGGTGTCGTCCAGAGCTTCTCCAGAACACTCATTTGAGCAGGGCTGACACAGCATGCCGGGTGCATATCCTCCAATGCCTGGACCACCACCAACGAGACCTCTCCCGCCACTCCCGAGCAAATAACGGCAAGCCCCAAGTACAGCCAGTCTGCAAAGACATAATCGAGACTGATCGTGCCATCGAAAGAGGACCCAAACATTGTTCAGCACGATTGATCATAGAAGACCCGAAGCCGCGAAATTCGTTCAACATAATAGTAGCCAGCGATGTCGACAGAGAAGCGCTGCTCCCACAAACGGCACGACTCGGCTCTGGTCAGCAGCTACAATGGCCTGCCGAAGCTCCTGCCCAGGCGAGCAGAAATGGTGGCAAACACGAGATGTGGTTTCCTAGAATTGCCACCTGACATCCGCAACATCATCTACGAGCTGGTCTTCTTTGAGCCCGACGGCATCCTGGTTGACTTCAGCCACGACAATTACCATTTTGGCCTAGGAAGCGTGCCTTGGCTAGCATCAACATGCCAACAGATCCGGAGAGAGTGTAAGGAACTTCCATACTGGCTGAACACTTTCCATTTCCGTGTGCCTGTCTTCCAGGATCTTGAAGCCGTCCGTGCCATCAGCCCTTCAATGCTGAGGTTCCCATTGCCTGCGAGAGATCCGTCGCCACGAAGACGCATTCGGCCAGCCCCGACGCAGATTGTCGGGAAGTCGATAGAGCCGAGGTCGATGCAGTTGGTGGCAATGGCCATGCGTGATCCTCATATCGACGAAATCATGCAGCGCCTTGATGCAGTCATAGGCCGATGGCGCATCACGGCCAGTCTGCGGAAAGTGCACATCGATCTGGGTTCAATCACCAACAATACCTTCCTCGAAAGAGTCTTTCACGCCTGGGAAGAAGTCGCGCCAAGGTTGGCGGCACTGTGTGGCAACATGAATGTCGGTTCGGATATCCGTCTTCTCTTTCAGCTACGACTTAGCAGGCGCTTCGTCGTCGATTACGACTTCACTCTCAACGAGCGAATGGCAGCCATGCGCGAAATGGACTTGTGTGTCTCAAGAGGCGCATTTGATGTGGAGGAGTTCACTCTGCCGGAGCTTGGTACCATAAACGCCATGAGGAAGAGAATATGGGATACTTTCTTTGTGGGTGGACTGCCTGGCGACGATCCTCTACCACCACGATTGAGCAGGACGTTTCCTTCTCTTGACGAGTGTAAGGAGCATAGTATGCGCTATCGAGGCTTCGGATCACCTTTGCCATTAGCAGCGGCATTGTAGCTCAGGTGTCATAAGACTACTGTATGTAGTGTATGCATACCCGTCTGCTTTCTAGTTCAGACACGTTCACCTGCCCTATCCCTTGCCGAAGATTCGGGCCGCGACCGGGTTCCCATGCAGCGGTACATTCGGTACCGGACAGCTCGGGTAAGGTGTCCTGTGGGTGTTCAGATGTGATCTTGCATGAACAATCATTTTCGAACAATCATTTCCGCCTCTGTCAAGCATAGTACAATATGGCTTCAATTCCAATAGCTCTTTGCGGTAAAGATCCTGCCACCTGCAATGGATTCGTGCGTGGTATGCTTCCCGAATATGACGGTAAGCCAGCAGATACTCCCATTTCTGGGTAATGTTCTCACGCAGTCGATAGTTGTGCACGTGTGCCATAACGCAGAAGCAGCCATGTCTGAGTTGCCTGGACTGTTCGTTAATAGCTCCACAAAGCCAGCTTCTGGAAAAGGTAGCAACATGGGCAGAGATCAAGGCAGAGTTCCGAAAGTCAACGTGGTGGGTGCCGGGTTCACGGAAGCCGAATTCGAATACATGCGCAGCTTTGAAATCCTGCGAGAGGTGCCCTGGATGTATCCACCAGCATCAACACGTGCTCGAGGAAAGGGTCCGCCACCTTCGGAATTGGTTGTGGCCCAAGCGAGGAAGTCGCTGGCTGACAATGATATGGCACCAGGAAGGACAGTTCGCATTGAACCTGGTGTCTGGGCGTATGGACACGAAGAGGTTCAGCCATGGGTGAAAACTAAGCAGGCCTCCAAGCTGTAGAAGTAGATCGCAGTTCGGGTGCTGTAAATCGTGGATATCCGAGTATTCAAGCAGCAGCTGGCGGAGGTCTTCTGTTGTATTGAACAGCTTTGTGCCCACGTTCCTGCCCTACACCACTCCCGTGTCCTTCTTTCCAGCATTGCTGGCAATAGAGGTCGCCATCACACCCCAGACAACGCACTTCGGCGTCTTCGTTGCAGATGCAGCACCACGAGTCGATTTCCTCGTCCGTATATGCTGGCAGGCTCGACTTGGGCTTCAAGCTGGCAGTGATCTTGGGTTTCGAGGACGAAGGTTGTACTGTAGGGGCAGAAGGTAGATCCAGCCCATTCAACCCCAGCTTCGAGAAACGTGCTTCGAGCTCGCTGTCTTCATACGATGGAGGCTCCTTGTCGGCTTGCTCCCTTTCATTGATCAACTCCGAGGGCGTTGATGGGAGTTGGAGGCCTGAATGGCCGGGCCGGTCTTTTGATTGGGCACCATCTTCCGGGGCGTCGCCACCGCCATACTTCGTCTCAAGATCCACTTCGGCGAGGACTCTCTGGATATACTCGTCGGCATTTTCTTCGTCCTGCTGATCTTCGTGCTTCTCGTGATCGTGAGTCACTTCCTGATTAGTGATGCCATGTCTTGCGCCTTGACGACTGTCTGTATCTTGAACATGTTCGACATCGACGGGCAAAGCTTCCTTGGCCTCTTTCAATAGGCTATTGATGGTCTTTGGGTCCTCCGGATCAAGCTTCCATTGGTCATCAGGACCGAGATCAGCGAGCAGTTCTTCCAGAGTCTGCTCATCGCCACTCTGCTGCTGCCACTCTTGCACCAGGTCTTCCCCCGCTGTCACTTCATCTCTGACCTGCGCTGTAAGTAAACTGGCTACATCTCGGCTTTCATGAGGCGAACTCGTACCCTCCGGAGCTCTGCCAGCTCGAAGGTTCTTGAGACGATCTGCTAATCTGTCCTCCCCTGTCTGTGGCTGAGATGTTTGAACGTCAACTGAGGGCGAAATGTGGTTCAGCTTCACCGAACTTGGCTTCAGCGCGTTCAAACGTGCCAGGAGGTCATCATCCTTGGCTGGCATGTTCGACGACACTTTGGGTGGTGTTGGTGCGCAGTCGTAGTTGCTATGTGAAGGAGTGGTCGGCATCTGACATCGGCATGACCCGAGCCGAAATGGCCCAAGCTCGTCTCTCTCGTTTCCTGCTTCATCTAGACGTCCTTTTTCTTTGTTTGCACCTTCTCCGTCAATTTCCTTCTTCCGCATTGACACACAGACAGTCAGAGGGCTGGTTCTGTCGGTAGCGGTATGCTTCTGTCGTTGTCAAATTTCATGCCCTCTCTGTCCCGTACGAAGCGAAGCAGATGCAATAGAGACCAAGACAAGTGGACGATAGACATATACAGTTCAGCCTTTCTGCACACATCTGCCCAGCACGGGACCTTTCGTCTAGTCATGAACCCAATTAGTTCAAATGAACAGATTCGAACGTCAGTATCCTCAGTGGTATGGCTTGGCACGGAAAAATTGCTGTTCAGCTTGTGGCCGCAAGGCTACGGGCCAGCATGTCTACTCTGCAATCGCTTCTCTTGCTCTCCTCAGACTGGTCTATCCGCGTTTGAAGTACGACGGGGATCCGAATCCAGATCTTTACCCTGTCCCCCAGAACATGCAGCATATCTGAAGCACAATCGGTCGTTACACTCACAACTTAGTCCTCGTCATCGCTGGAAGACCCACCATCTTGAATACTGTTACAGCTCATTCATGTATGGAAGAATTCCTTTCCTCTTCAGAGCAATGCATCCTTGGTTGAACCCTCTTGGACTCTTTTGCTGGATACTCAACCTCGGAATGGTCATCGCCCAGAAACATCAAGCAGCGGCAATGTTCGCCGACAAACAGACGCCGTGATCTACACGCCCATACATCCATCAGGACTCGTGAGCTATGAAGTGTGAGCTGGCGGTTCACACTCAGCGCCGGCCGACTACGTGATGCAAGGCCTGGGATACACAATGAGCCTAGCAACACAGACATATGGGCTCAGAGACAGCGAATCGTTCTATTGGGGCATTGATGAGCCTGTACACCTTTTGAAGCATTTGTCTGTTCGCTGACATGTATCACATGGTAATCCACTCGCTGGTATCACCGCCTACGCCGAGGGCGAGGAGGTGCGCGTCGTCTTGACGGAAAACTTCTTCTCCGTCCTGCAAACGGCGGAATGTTCAGCAACGAGTATCAAGCTCAAGTTCACCGAAGGAGTACAGTTCGATGAGGTTCAGAAAGTGTGGCAGTGGGTCGTTGATGTCGCAGATCACTACATCATACTTGTCACCGAGAGTGCTCAATGCAACGTTGCGAATGGCAACGATACTATACGTCAGCCTTGGCACGTCAGGAAATTATGTTCGATGATCATACCAACACTATAACGATGGCTGTGGAGCCGAAGAGGCGGGACGAAGCGTTCGGCAACTGGCATCTCAGAATCGACAGCAGAGGACTCGTGGAACAACCGCAGCACAACAAAACTCGTGGTATTGGCAATATCCAATTCGCCGATATCAAGAGACAAGATCGCTTTGACTTGTCCTCGGAATTCTCCGGCATGGACGTATCCCTCAAGTCCAGCGATGCCACCGCCAAAGAAATCGTTCCGTGTGTCGTCTACACTTACCACTACATCAAGTGGAAAGCCACACGGTCTCAGAGCGCTCGGATCGAGGAATTGAAGTGCGTTGATCTGCTCTATGTTCGTTATGACAGCCATTGGGAATTGATTGGGTGGTAAAGGTTCTGGCTCGGAGGAAGGGTGGCGGGTTTAATGACAGCGTGGAAGCCACGATGGCCAGGAGTTCGGTGTGCGAAATATTGCCAACTGTTCCGTATGATGAACACTCCTCAATCTATCGTATCCGAATCCCTCGAAGGGATGATGTGCAGCGCGACAGGCGTACACTCTGTCTCGCACTTCAGACATTTGCAGGTTTCGTTCATAGAAAGCAACCCTTCCAGGGCCTGCGCATCGCACTGAGTTATGAGCAGTCGACTGGATGCGGCCAAATTGTCACGCGAGTCGAAGAGTGTGTCTCGCAGATTGGCAAGTCCCTCAATTCCTCAACGTCACGGGGTCTGCTAGTCTTGGTGGTCGCGTAGCTTATCTCCGCCAGGAGTGCAGGTATCTGCTCAGCCCTGATCCTCAAGCCTCCTGATGACCAATTAGATATGTCAAGGTACGCATGGACTGCCTGTACACACGCCGCATGAGCGTAATTTGCTGGATACGCCCCTCGCGATCTTGCTGATTGACGCATATAGTATCGATCCATAGCTCGGTAACTTTCACCGAGTCTCGTGTGCTTCAGAGCTGCGATCGCGCTGGCCGGTGGTCGTTGGTCTATTTCGATGTCATGGAAGATCATATTCGAACTCCAGACATATGATACCTTCTCGTAGCTTGGCCCGTGCCGCGCTAATTCGACAACGCGAAGAGAGGATTCGACGGGAGGGTCCAGGTGGCCAGCTCTCGAATGCAGAATGCGGAAAGTGTCCGCAAAAGGATCCAGAGGTTCATAGACGTGCGTTGATCTGGTCTGAGATCCATCCACCATAGTGACTGTGAGGACTCTCTGACCGTAGGGAAAGGAAGCTTTCGCGACCTGGTTACTGAGGTCCGAGATCAGACTGGAGCATGCTTCCCAAGTAGCGTCGGTACAGGCCAAGCGCAGTGCAAGTAAGTACTTGTTACCAGGCCCAAAGGCGGTCGTTCACCTTCTGCCATCCCTCCTCTTACACATTGCCACGACCACACTAATATCATCAATCTTCCCGCCCTCAATCGCCAGACCCTCCTCCACCGCCTTCTCCATAAACGGACTCGCCGCAAACGGATCTTCCGCAATCTTCCTCGCATTCAGCACAATCTCTTGCGCGACATACTTCATCGCCTCGGCCCCATCATCGTCATCATGCCTTTCCTTGTAGTGCCTCAGTCCAGCCACAGCATAATCCGCAATCTCCTCCTGCCAAAGGTTATCAGTAACGCCATCACTCATGGCCAGAACCAGGTCGTCTTCGAAAAGCTTCACACGGTCTAAGACGCCGTTTTCTTCAGGCGTGTCGGGAGAATTTGTACCGAGCTGACGAGGGCAGTCGAAATAGTGGTATTGCTCCTGGCTCGCGAAGATAACATCGCCTTCTCCTTCGGTGTCTTTCTTCGCCCGCACGACAAGGATCTTGCAGTCGCCTAGCTGTGTTACGTATAGCATCGGATGCTGTCCCTCAGATCCGTCGATCCAGTGTAGCAGTGCGCCGCTTGCTGTTGTAGTCCCGTGCCACTCATTCGGCTCACTTAGCGCCTCTTTTGTTCTCTCATAAGCTTCTGCAAGATATCGAATCATATCTGGCTCTCCCTTTCCCTTACCCCCCACACCCTCCTCATGGACTTGTCCATACAGATCCCGCTCCGCAGCAAGTGCCCAGAAATGCGCTATCAGCCTGCTCCACAGCGGCGCATGACCTCTTTCCCGCTGCGCCCATTGCCCCACTCCATCGTTGGCGCATATCAGGCTGTCGCTCACCAGAATCGCATCGTCGCCGTTGGTCACACCACGGATCATTTGACCATCGACTTTCGGCCGGCGATCAATTGACCGATGGTGGGTAGACAGAGGGTCGGAGAAAGAGCCGCTGGGTGGAGAGAAGAATGGCGGAGGAAAGGGACGTGAAGGACGTTTCGCCCACCCTGCGTAGCCAGCGGAGAAGTAGAATGGCGACGCGCTCTTCTTATCGCGGGCTTCGTCTGGGGCGGGTGTTGCAAGGCCGGCTTGAGGGTCGCGGGATCGTTGACGCTTCTTATTGTTGGAGATGGTCGTCTGAGGGTCTGCTTCCTCATGTCTTGCTGTAAGTGTCCAAAATGATCGGGTGGTGGTGATGATACATCGTGAGCCCGCCGCTAGTGACACTGCTCGGGGAGAGGTGGTCGAGGCGGAGGTGATCAGCCGCCGTGTGAGCATGCCGGCGTCCCAGCGGTGAGCCTACAAAGCTCGAGAGTGCGTGGTGGCAGCTGCATACCACTGTCGCCAGCAACGAGCTCGCGAGAAGACGGTCGGTGTTGTGGTGTTGGTGTGGGTGTCGTGAAAGTAAGCCCAAGAAAGTCGCGTTGAGTGGTCCGCGTCGACGTCAGTTCCGATCTGCGGGGGCTGTTCCCGATAGCGACACTAGCACGATATCAAGAAGTATATTTGGCAGCGTCACGACTCGTGGGACTGTGACATAACGGTCAGACTCAAGTGTCAGTGGCAGGCTGGAAATGTCGACATCCGTTCGTTATGCAGATAACGAGATCACATGCGAAGACCGAGCACAATCAGCTGCAAACTGCACTCCGCAAACTCTAATCTCACAGGTGAAGTCGGCTTCAGCTTCCGGAGATTGTGGTATACCGAGTTTCAGTCAGTCCGCCAAGAAGGTATCATAGGTCTCATTCGTCTCACTATACAACGGCTACACTTCATCATCCGCCGTAGGTACCTGTTCATAGCCACCGCGATACTGCGTGCCACCCTTCGGCACCTCATAAAGGCTGGCGTAGTCTACTGTTTGACCACCAATCAGGCCCTTATTGCTCTCCTTCCTCCCAAAGAACGGACCGTCAAGCCAGAAGTCTTGACAGTTCCGCATGACACCTCTCGAGAATGGGTTGACCTGTCTTGCAGGAGCCTTCGCCTTCTTCCCATCCTTGCTGCCTTTATAGCCTTGGAATGCGATCGCAATGAAGGTATCGATTCCTAGAATCTTCGACCATCTAGTCAGGAAGCCTTCTCTCTTCTTATGTGAGTGCTTGTGGCCGTGGCTGTGTCCATGTGCATTGACAGGGTCAGGACCGGCTCCGGCTTCCGTGATTTGGGCACCATCCACACTCATAGTGCCGGCCGTGATCGCAGACATGAGAGGATTGACTTGATCTGTCTGTCTCATAGACTCGAAAGTGGTGAGGTTCTTGGCGATTTGGAAGAGATGGACGAACAGGAGCATGAAGGTCCACGTCAATTGCAAGGCGGCCCAGGCGTTCGTGATGATCGTGAGGGGGTCTTTCGAAATTATGGCACAATATTCGTCTTTGAGTATGGCGCAGTTGAGGTCCTCCGTCGGCGGAGCGGGGAGCATTTCAAGGTCTGAAAGTACTGTCAGCGAATTGAACGTGTCATTTGAGCCAAAAGGACTTACAGGCAATGGTAAGTCGTATCAGGAAGCCAATGCCTATGATCAAAAAGGTGACATATAGCAAGAAGTGCTTGTGATTGTTCACAGCAACACAGTTGTCCACCCAAGGACAGTGACTGGGCCGTGTTAACAGATGGGTCCGTCGTAACCAATAGGATCGGTGACTTACTGGTCTTCCCTGGCGACACATCTCCCACAGCGCTTGCAATGCTTGCTCCGTAAAGGCTTGCGTATCATACAAACTGTACAGAAGTGCGTTTCGTTAAAAGCGTTATGTTTCACAAGATCGTCGATCGTCTTCTTCGTCTGCCCGCGACTGGCACCTTTCGGAATGAAGCCTGGGTCTCCAGTCATGGTCATGAAATAGAAGTAGGTGCAGAGTCCGTAACAAGTCGCAAAGAAGACATTGAGAGAGAAGTTTGACGATAAAGTCGCTATGACGGTGTTAGCTGGCGTGTGAAGGTTTGTGACTGGGAGACCTACCTGGCAGTATGCGGAAGATGTAACGCACACCCACCCAGAAGAGCGTTCCGGCAAAGATGCCCGCCAAGAAGGGAGTCTTGTGCATGTGCTTCATGTCGCTTGGCGCCCAACGTAGAAGCTTATTCACAGCGAACTGCAAAGCGTAGCCAACGATGAGTACGGCGGGTACTGATATCCAGATGGTCATGTATGCTAGCATGTGCAGCTGGAGTCCACCGAGCGCGAATGGCCATAGGAAGAAGAACCGATTGAAGAACCATCGCTTATCCTGGACCAGGGGAAGCGGGAAGTGAAGAGGACTGCCATTTTCGTCGTAACCAGAATCCAGAAGCGCCTTATGCCACTGCCGCTCACTCTTCATCTTCGTAGCGGTCATACTGGGGGTATCGCCTTGACTCTGACCTTCTGTCGGTTTGCTGGGTGCAAAGCGGTCCGCTCCATGTTCGATCAGCTTCTGGATGCAAGGATAGCTTCCCTTGACTAGCGCCCAATGAAGTGCTGTGAAGCCCATATCATCTACAGCATGCAGATCGGCGCCGAACCTTAGCAGTATGTCTATGCATGCTGGGAATCCCTTGTACGCTGCCCACATGAGTGCTGTGTGCCCTTGCGCGTCTGTCACGTTGACAGGGATGTCTGGTTGGTGTAGCAGAAGCATGAGCTGGTATACATTGCCATCGAGAGTCGCAGAGTGCAGAAGGTTGTAGCCTTGATCGTCTTTCATCAACGGATCGGCACCATGTTGGAGCAGGAGGGACACGACCTGGAGGTTGAAGCGCTTGCTCGCCCAGAGGACTGGAGTCGCTTGCGCATCGCCGCCTTTCGCATTCACATCTGCACCCGACTGGAGAAGGAAATGGCACAGGGCGTGGTGGCCGTTGATGGCAGCCCACTGTTGTCTGATCAGTGCCTTGTTCATGGTATATCTGCCTATCATATGTGCCTTCTCGTACATGTAGTGCTGTGATGCCTTGATCATCTGTCGACTTTGCGTTGTACCTCCCACTGTCAAATAGCTTCTGTATTGCTCGCAGCTCCCCCAGTCGTGCCAGTTGCATCAAGTCCGACTCAATGGGTAGCGGCGGAGGACTGGCGTCCAGATCGCTGAGTTCGACCTTGTCGAGGCCATCTCTGCTGGGCGAGAGGGGCGCGCTGCCAGAGTCTTTGCGGGTTGGCGAGACGTTGGGCGAGGGCATGTTGGTGAGATGTGTTATCGATGCAGTCGTAATCGATGCTATCGCAAGGTCAACATTACTGGTGAGGAGAGACACGCGCAAAGGGCGGACGTCTTCTCCTGCTCGTTTCGTTTGGTTTGGTTCAGGCCAGCAGCCAGCTGGTGGAGGAGTGTGGACAGCGCCTGCCTCGTAATGTACGGCTCGCGTGTGGCGCAGGTGTGGCTGAGCAGCTTCAACCCGAAACCTGCTGGGGTTCAGCGCCAAGCCCAGACCTAGCATGAAAAATCCCAATCAATTCTATTCAATACGCGGGGTATTTGGACAATACTGCCTAACTATCCTAACTACCCTAACCCTAACCCTTACCCTAGCCCCTAACCTCTAAACCTATAACCGTATGGGCTGTACGCAGTGCAGAGTGTTGTTGCAGTCAAGTCTGAAGCTCAGCCGATAGGGTCAGATCCGGCGCAGGCCTAAGCGAGCTTGAGCGTGGTTCCGGCTTTAAGCTTTCAGGCGTAGCCATAGCCCTGTCCCTCGATTCCGACTTCATCTCTATCCTCAGCTTTCACACCACCATCATCATTTTTCAAAAATCGCCGCAAGCACGGAATACACTAATTAGACGCGTCCGTCTGTTCTATCGTCGCTACTTTCACTTTCAGGCCCCATCAGCCTTCCGTCCAGCGCTTTTGCTGGCGTCATGCATCATCGGCCCATAGTCTTCCTCGATGCCCCGGCCATGGTCCAATTTTCAGTGGTTTTGAGGACGCACTGGAAGCTTGACACTCGTTGGCGCAATAGCGCTGGCTGGTTGCTCGACCTCCTCGGCTAGTTCAGTGTCTCGCTTGTCAAACGTACCCATCTGCCTCGGCGGGCTGCCTCTAACCGCGCGCTTCCTGATCTGGGGTGGTGGTAGCACGATGTCTCGCTTCGGCACAGGAGCTGTGATCTTGAATTGTTGGTCCAGAATCCTGCAGGTCTCCTGGTGGTCGCGCTCTGCTTGGTGCACTCGTCGCTGGGCCGTCCTCGCTGGGCCGGCCATACTTTGTGCCTTCAGCTTATCGACCTGCCGCTGGCTATGTGCCTTGAACGCTTCCTTGGTGCAGTGTGCGCATTTTAGTGCAAAATGGATCGTCAGGCCGCCCATCTTCTTCTTGATGCCGTTCTTGGGATTGCAGGAGGCCTTCGTTATGCCAGCCCTCGTGGTATGGGTGGTTGATCCTCCGCAGGCGCTCGTAATCTTGGCATAAGTGTGTCCACACACGGTGTACTTGAAGCTCTGCGTGCGACACATTCTAAGGTCCTGCTGACCAGAAGATTGACAGTGTTGTCCTGGGTCCGTACAAAGCTGATGCTTATCCGAGCAGGAAGTCGATTAAGTCTCTGGGGTTCGATTTGTCTCGTCGTACTCTTTGGTGGAAAGATGAGAAAAGAAAAGAAAGAAGCCGACGAAAAGTGCAATTAATTTAAGAATGGATCTGGTGCTGGGCACTTTGTCCTCATCGTCCTCAGAGTGTGGACCAGTCACGGATCTCGTATGTCGGCTCACCCACGTACCAAACACGCGACAAATAGAAGCAATATTCACTCTGGAGGGCCATACTGTCCTCGGCAAAATACTAGATTCCCTCCCATACACCAGTTACGGACCATGGAGTTCAATACGGCGTTCGAGAGATGCTGCATGGCGAACAGTGGTTGGTTGGAGAGGCACACAGCTGGGGTGTGATGGCCTCTCTGCTACCATTATTCGGGCGGTAACTCATTCAGATGAGATGGCTCGCGAGGGTGGACACTGGCCACCAATTATTCCCGATCTTCGACGCTCGGGAAGTTCCGCGTTTTGACGACGAACAGAGCATTGTTTGTCGACCGGCATCGGCACTTCGGCCGTATTCATTCACTGTGCCTGACGCTGATCCTCCAGCTCTGCCGCCTGCAATTCTGTACCTTTCATCTCACTCTTTCGGAATTCTCACCATAACAACACCACCAGACTGAACACCACTGACATCACCACTCGCCTCGAGCCATGACAGACGCAGAGACGACCGCGGTCGTGGGTCGTTACCGCCGCTACAAAGCTGGTACGAAGAAGATTGTCGGCTGGCTTGCCCAAAATGCAAGTCACTGCTGCGATCTCGCCGCCACATTCAACTGCTTCAAGCTGGACTCGAAGTCTGTGCCGGAGATCAAGGTGCCGTCGAAGGTTCTCACAGCACTTGCAGACATCATCGCATCCGCCGAGAAGCGAATGTGCCTATTCCACAGCACATTTTGCAGGTTCTGGAAGATGTCATCGACCTGCGTACGGACTGTGCTGCTTGGTACGAGGCTCAAACCATCAGCGACAGTACCGACCTCGCGGTCCGCAACCAGAGTCACAAGCAATTCATCAAGGTGCTACAAGGCATCCACACCTCCTTGAGCAAGTCCATCAATTTGCAGGCCTTTACTATCGCCAGTGCAACGGCCAGAGACAACAAGTCTAGCAAGAGCAAGAAGAACAAGAAATCGCAGAAGAATGGTTTCGATGGTCTCGCAAACCTATTCGACATCCTCGATTTCGAGGAGCCTGTATCTGCACCACTTGGTCGAGCACCGGCACCATCACTCAAAGCGCCCACTGATTGGCCTGGAGGAGACGTTTCGTTGGAGGACGATCAGGATAATGAAGCCATGGCGCTATGGGGCTTCCTGGCTGACATGAACGACGTCCGAAAGTATGTGCGCCAGCTCTGGCTCGAGTATCTGGAAGGTCAGACTAGCCTTGCTGTAGCCGGGATGGTAACCGAGACTGCCCTCGGCATGATTGAGCGCGCCAGTAATGACTTCGTGAAGCACTATCCACACTTTAATGATTGGATGTCCGTGCCGGAGTACCTTCGGATCAGCGTGGGCTTCAACAACAATGTGGTCTACCTGTTCTGCAAAGATTCAGATGCGATCACGAAGCACACAGCAGCTAACGCAAGTCTTACAGACCTGATATGTCCTACTTCAGGCTTGCTCCTGCGCACGTTCTCCGAAGGTGCATGGAGATTCATGGAGTCAAGCGTCTAAAAGGGGTCGCTCGGAGGATATATCGATGGCGATAGACTGTCAGCGGAGCGGCCACATTCCGACTTCGAGCGGGTGCTGCTCGCTATGCTACCGGCGGTGACTTCGCCGAAAAGCTGGACCAGGGGTTGCGAAGAGACGAAGAGACCTGCGCAACTAAAGCTATCCCTCCATCATCACTCAAAGCTCACTGATGGGCTCATGAGCTTGGTCGATCCTTCCAAACGCCTGCCTGTGTTCGAGATACCCATTTGGCTGGTCTTTGCTTGCCAAATATGCATAGATGTCCACGAGCTGGTGCAAGGTGTCCACAAATGTGGTGCTGACGAGCTCCTGAAGACCACAATGCATACCAAAACTAGCCTCAGCGAGGCCATCACTTGGGCACAGAAGGAACTTAGCACAAGCGCCTTCACCACTTGAAAGGCAGAATTCGAATTGCTCACCTCGTATGTCACGGCCTTCAAAGAAGACATTGAGACTGTCAGACGTCTTGATATCGCTACGACTAAATGCCCGCTCAAGACAGAGGACGCCTGGACCCGCTTCCGGTTCAAGTGCTCAGTCCCGGGCCTTGTAGCACTCCCTCATCGAGCAGCGCTCGTAATCCACACAATCAAGGACTACTCATACGATCTCCTCACTGGCGTTGGCAACGACAATTTTGCGATATTGGCAATGGCACACATGTATGAAGCTGCCAAGGGTTGCGGACTGCTCAAGATGCCTTGGGACGACATGGAACCCCTCGAGCGTTGCCAACCTGGCCGCAAGCCGTTCGTGACGAAGACCAGAGCCAATGCCAGCGTGATAGAGTACCTGCGCCACTATGCTCTAGACCTCGGAGCCGATGTTTCTGCTACGAGCAACCCCACCATCCCAGACTGGAAGACGATACTGCTGAGAGGCAAGAGAGTCAGCAATCGCTTGTCCGAGCTTCGGTGGGCATTCAACGAGCGTCAGCAGGCGGATAAGACATTGGGATTCGAGAGGGCCAACACGTATGAGGTCGTTCTCGCCACATTCACTGACAGATGGAAGCGGGAAGATCAAACACACGGCACTATCAAGGCATCATCAGGACAGATCAAGTATAGTCCTCTGCAGCTGCTGCAAACATTGACCGACTACTCCAACCGCGACGAGCCCCGGGTCAATTTCGATTATGCAAGCTTCTCACGACTATGTCAACTTACCATGCGGGACATGCTGCAAGCGGCCGGTATAAAGCAGGATCAGCGCAAGGGGGCCACATATGGGTACGCGTTTCACATCCTCCAGGTAACAGCCAAACTTGAAGCAAAATCAGTTCTCATCTCTGCGACGCCACTGGCACACGTCACTTGCACTTTGCAGGCCATGATCGAGAAGCGCGGCAAGGATTTGTCGACAACGGCGCAACAGCAGTCCAGTGGCCGTATTCCAAAGTCGCACCTACCCCAGTTCAAGACCCTTCGTCCAGACCCTAGCGATGATATCGAGAAGCTCATCAAGAAGCATCCCGGACTCTCAGTTGGTACGTCGCGCACCACGGTCGAGTTCTATGATTCGCAGGGATCTATCGCACGCTTCCATGACCTGCTGGACAACAACGACATGCGCAAGCTCATGCCAGAGGGCCTTAGCAAAGCGACTCACATCATGTTGCCAACTACTGAGCTTGACGAGGTCGAGAAGAAATTGAGAAAGGACTTGCCGCATCACCAGATTACCGATGTGTACGAGTACTATGATATGATTGAGGCAGGTAAGCGAGAACAGATTCATGGTCGTCCTATGCGTTGATGCAGAAAGGAATACGGAGGATACATTGAGAAGAAGAGCAGTCGGAGTACTGTAAGATGTCCGTGAGGTGGCTTTCCACAATCGTGATGAATGAAGCTCCGAAGCTGGAAGTTTGATATTCGTGAAGCTGGTCTAGTCACATGTCACGTATGTTACACGTGAGCCTCGTTCAAGCGCATGCGCCGTTCCTTCATCTTTCTGCTCTGGCCGGGCCACTCTTTCTCTCATCGGCGTCCGTTTCCCGGTCCCTATATCTCAATATCACCCAGCGCAAGTGATCTGTATACTATTGATGCACCCAACACTGACCATGGTAAAGCCAATGCGGACGCCTGATCGAGTCGGAAGGATTCTACCCCTTGCGAATTGCCATGTGTGTTCCTCCTTCAATGCATATGACGGGATATCTAATCTCGTTGGAAGTTCCAGCGGCAGCCTTCGCACGCAGCAAGATGGGCAGATCCACCTCATGCTCAGAGGCTCGAGAAGTACTATCGTCGAAAATCCAGGTCAACTCCGATGTCATGAAAAGTCCCGCTGGAGTATCAGAACTGCAGACCCTGCCTTCGGCTTTGATCAAAGTGGACCTCATGGGCACCATCCTACAGAAGCTCGGTGGGAAGACTTCTTCCACCACTCCTCCGCCTCGCAGAAAGGGGGAACAGGCCTGCCACCAAATCCCCAGTCGAGGTTCCACGCTCTTCCAACTGCTTGGAAATTATCAAGGAGCCCTTCATTCTAGCAAGAGAGTCACCTGAACTTCGACTATCTCGGCCTGGCCACGTCCTGCAACAAGGTCGCCGACGATCTTGCGGAGGGCCACTTATCCCGACAGACCCATGCACCACGTGGCGAATGGTATATGCCGTCCTGTACGAGACTGCATGTCGTGAATCAGTTGATAGGCTCAGTCCAGGACTCCGCCTTTGTCGTCGACGCGCCAAACCTGGAGTCTGGCATCAAGCAAGACGGCTCGAGAGTCTTCAACGAAGCGCAACGTCAGTCGAGTTGTAACATTCTCGAGGAGCAGTGGCCGTAGCCGCCGGGAGACCCTCCATTGGAGGGTGACGACTTGCAAGGAATGACAAGAACTGTCACGCCGTCTCGTACGACAGTTTATGATCCGGTTCGCACTCGAGGGGGCTTTGAGGCCGCGTATAAGGTGACTAATGAGGTCTTGCGATTCCAGGAGGACCACCTCAGGGGACAGGCCTGTGCTGGATGCAGCGGAGTTCGGATCGAGTACTGGCTGAGGAGAAGGTGGAGACTTGGCAGCATGAGAAGAGCAGGGTAGCAGCGCGCTTGGAAGAGGTTTGTGTCCTGTAAGATCCACTTTTGGCCGGTATAGAAGCCTTAGTACCAGCGCCTTCCCGCTTGAACGCTACAACCTAACACGAGCACTCCATTCCTTGGTGCTGCGGATTTCAGCCTCATCTCTGAGAATCCTTGCCCCAGCCCATCGCTCTCATCCTCGCCTCTATCTGACTCCAGATATCCTCCACCACTTCGCGATCTCTCCACCTATTGCTACCCTTGTCAATCTGCACACTCAGCACGCCTCTGCCCCAGCCCTTCACAGTGTCTGGCACCACCTCTCCCCTCCAGCCAACGTACACGCCCAATGCGTGACTGAAG
This sequence comes from Nothopassalora personata, assembly GCA_033816765.1. NCBI lineage: Eukaryota > Fungi > Ascomycota > Dothideomycetes > Mycosphaerellales > Mycosphaerellaceae > Nothopassalora > Nothopassalora personata. The sequence continues at coordinate 406,530 of CM066291.1, forward strand.
AGCTCTGCCGGGTTCTGCCACTTGTAGTTCTTGAACTGCCACGTCTGACCAGTCGTGAAGACTGCCACCACTCTGTTCCAGTAATCTGGCCGAAAGTGCGAGGGATCATCGACCAGAATGAACCTCGTAGCATGACCTGGGTGTATGGTCCGTAGATTGCGGGTGATGTGTAGAATGTTGGCAGCCTCACCGCTCGACTCGAGGGGAGTGTAGGCCCCTTCTGCGAGGAAAGACTTGATGTTGGGCATTCGCAACAAGCTGGAGAAAGATGACGACAACAGGATGATGGGCTCTGGACGACGACCACTTTGCGCTGGCTTGCCTGATGGTCGCATTGCAGGATTGTTGTTGAGCGCTGGAGCCTGTGTACTTGGCTTCTGCTTGCCGAGGAAGAGAGCGCTGTACTTGCGGATTCCGCTGAAGTCCTGGATCTTGCTGCCGCGGAGGACGGTGTTGTGGTCGCCCATCTTGCGCTCCGAGTTGTAGATCAGGCGCAATCGCTCTTCTTCCTCACGACGCTTCGACTCGTCCGAGGCGATGTCGCGCATCTCCACATCCGCGTCGCCTGCCGCCTTCTCTGCAGCATCTTCGGCCTCGGCCCGGACCTGCTTGTTGTCGTCGAGGCTCTTGATGTACTCGCTGTCGTTGACGCCCACCTCCCCCGCCAGCCATGATCGGATGTCGAGTCTCTCGGCGAAGACAAGATTCGTCGCTGTTTCAGTCTTGCCTGCGGCCTTGAGCTGTTCGTTGGTGGAGGAGATGGCAGACAGATATTCTGCAACCGCTTTGTCCCTGTTCTCCCATGCCAAGTATATCGAACGCAGGTCTATCGGTCGTCCGGACTGCGCTGAGATGAAGCGCGTTTCCTGTGTCAGAGGGATCGCGATATGCTGGGGGCCATTTTGGGGTGAGTCGCCGTTGAAGATCAGATGTGACGCTTCTGCAATTGAAACATTGGATTGCGCCTGGTTGGACGGGTCGGGGTCTTTCGTGGGCACGGGTAGTGAGTTGGAGGCTATCGACTGTCGGAGGAGAAGCAATGGATCCGGTGGGAGAGCGTCTGTAGTGGCGGCCATGTTGGCGGTTTGGTGGTGATATGCTGAAAGATAGCTACAAGTAAGTGCACACTCTCACATGAACATTTGGAGCTCGACAGCGCGATCTTGACGCGCTTCGGCGAGACCTCGGCGCTGGACGTTGCAACATATTCACTTCTTCAATGTTCTTTGACAAGGAAACAATATCATGGTTTTGAAAACGATCGTCGTCTCGTACGAACACGTCCAATCGTAGCCGTACCGCTACTGTTCAAGGACAATTTTGAAAATTGCAAGCCTGCATTGGTGAACAAAAGTCGACGCTTTGATGCTCAGTACCAATTCCTCACCTGGTGCGATCCAGGAGAAGCAAACTCGTCTCGCCCTTGAAGACAGATACGATCTCACGTTGCGAAAATCTCGCATCCGACGATTCGTGCACAGGTAGCAGCCACTAGCAAAGCGAGTGAGAAATCTCATGATTCTGCCAAATTTGAAGCTGCAATTTCGAGTGATGAGAGTCTCGACGAAGACGTGGACTGCAAGCCGAACATCATCGAAAGGAACATCTACGCCCATATCATCAGACGAAGCGCCCATACACTATCGCAGCTCATCAGTTCCAATGATGCACCGTACGTGGGCAGGATCCTCGAAGACTCTGGCTGCGATATCAAACTTACCATGGACCACTACGTAAGTTTCACGTTACACACCCTGTCTGACCACTGCTCATGTGCAGTGTAGCTCTTTATCTGCTACTCCCAAACACACAATCTGGAGTTGGAGCTGGGCCTTGACGCGGAAAGGGACGATCGCACAGTCTCTTCCACGACTTCCTCCTCAGCGACCCAGCACTCTTCCTCAGCGTCATTCTTCTGGGCGTCACCCATAAGCTTGGCCACGCAGGACAGAAAACCCACCGTGCCTCGGTCCTACGATTGCAAATGGCCGTCATGGGCGCCATCAACTATGCGTTGAACGACAGCAAGCGGGCTACTTCCGATGCTGTTATCTACAGCGTTGCGAATCTGGCATGCTACGACGCTATATGGGGAGAACCCGACGAGTATCGAATGCACATGACAGGTCTTAAGCAGATGGTCACTCTGCGTGGTGGTTTGAACGAGTTTGGGGTGGCGGGCATTTTGAGAATATCTTTGCTCTGGTCCGACCACGAATTGCGCCTACTTATTGAGGACGACTCCGTTCTTTGCAGAGCATGATTTGCCGGATCCAGATATTGAGTCTTTCTGCTCTGGGTTACTGAAGGGGGAGCAGCGTCGCAATTGGTAAGATGGAGTTGAAGCAAGTCTTACAGGATTCTCCTGGAGATAGGAGCATCATTGCATGGAAGCTATTTAGCAAGGGGTTTCATCACCTCTATCTCTTGCACGAGTCGTACCTTAGAGTCATCAACACTCCATGATTACCTCGCGTTGTCTCCGTCCTGTGCATAATAGTTTTGGTCTTTCGTACGACTGGTGGGCAGCGCTGTACCCACCGATCGATCTAGCCGCAGACGGCTCAAGATCCCGAAAATCCCGGAGGCACGGACTCGCAAGTCACAGAAATGCTGTGAGCAAGGCAGGTCCAGACCACAGTCGAACATGGCTACGCTACCATCATCACGTCTGTGTGTAGAGGTGGGCACTGGAAACGCCCCACCACCAAAGTCATGGCATTGTACATGCTCACCTGGTGATTCCCAGCCACCACCATATACTCAGACCAGATGTCGCCCCAGTCTAGTTAACATCGAAACAGTACACCACACCATCACCTCCCGATGGACGTGGTCAGTCTTGCGACCTTTGTCAATGCTGATCCAAGACCCACGTGCCTCGTCGACCTAGGCGGTGGGAAGAGGTGCGATGCGCCGTGCATAGCGTACACCAACACAGCTCTGCGAGCTCAGGAAATCCTACTGGACGACATCCTAGACCACAGCCCCGGCGCCAATCTTCCGCCATGGGTTCACGCGCGCAACACCAACACGCATATTTCGACCCGCAGTGGCCGCGTCCTCTACACGTACCTGATAGAAGAAAAGTGGAGGGTGATACAGTGGCTGGCCTCCGATCGAAAGGTCGCGGGAGATTCATCCCTGGAAAGCGCATTGGCAGATCGCGACGATGTGACAGCACGACTGCGATGCTTGCTCAAGATGATGGAGATGGTGGATGTGGGTATATGGGAGTACGACCAGAAAGGAAAGTTGGTGTACGGCAACGAGGCATTCTACAACCTCAGTGGACACCCGCGGGACAGCAAGAAAGAAACGACAACGTGGGAGGACGCCATCTTTCCAGAGGATCATGAGTGGCTCATGTCGCAGTGGATACAAATGACGGAGGGCACTTCGCTCACGTTTCCAATGCGGTGGAAAAGACCGTCCTCTTCCATGCCCAATGGAGAAGAGGATATGCACGGCCAATGGGTCCTCGCGGCCTGTGTCCCGACCTTGAACGAACATGGCGAAGTCAATTCTGTGTCTGGATGCTTGACCGACATCTCTGCTCAGAAGCGGAGCGAAGAGGATGCGCTGAAGAAGGCTGAAGCGTTGGAGCGTGCGGCAGCTAGCGAGAAGAGGTTCAGCAACTTCGCAGAGCAGTCGAACGTGGCCATATGGATCTTGAATCTCGACAAGAAAGTAAGCTGAAAAGAGCATTGGAGTGAGATTCAGAGCTGACATGCCTAGAGATGCAATATTGCAATCACGAATGGTACGCTGTGACTGGCCATCCAGTGGTTCCATGGGATATGATAGATTGGCCTCAGATCGTATCTGAACCACATCTAGCGGTGATAGACCGCAACTGGGATGACATCGTGGGCAACAAGCGAGCGGTCAAATTCCAATTCGAACTGAAGCGCATGTGGAGCGACGGCCTAGGCGGTGAAATGCGAGCTTGGGTAGTGGCTAATGCATATCCCGAGCTCGATGAGCAGGGGAATGTGACGGCAGTGGCAGGCACTCTCACAGACATCACACATCTTCAGTGGGCAGAACGACTACAGAGACAGCGAACCGATGAAGCCGTAGAGGCGAAGAGGCAGCAGGAGAACTTCATCGACATGACCTGTCACGAGATTCGCAATCCTTTGGGAGCAGTCGTCCACTGCGCCGATCTTGTCCGAACGTCGTTAACAGATCTCATGGAAGCGGTCGAAGACCTTGCATCAGCATCACCAGGCAAGTACTCACGCCTGGCGGAGCTGTGCGAGAGTGCTTTAGAGGCAAACAATATCGTATTCTCCTGTTGTGCCCACCAGAAACGCATTGTGGACGATATTTTGACTTTATCAAAACTCGATTCGAAGCTGGTCACGATTGCTCCGGCGCCGGTAAGACTGAATGATCTGCTCACAGAAGTGGGTCGGATGTTCGAGGCCGATGCCCAGGAGGCCGACGTCAATCTCCAGACCTGCAAGCAATCAAGCCTCGATTTCATCACTACCCAATGGGTGACATTGGATTCTGGCCGGCTGATGCAAGTATTGATTAATCTAATCACGAACGGGCTGAAGTTTACTCAGCGCGAAGATGAGCGCAACATCACACTCACAGTAGGTGCATCGCGACATCGGCCTACGGAACACGATCTTCTGAATGTCGACTTTGTCCCAGCCGGAATCGCGCGAGATCCTGTGGAGCTGGACTCACAATGGGGTGAGGGAGATGACATATTCCTACACTTCAGCGTTGTCGATACTGGCTGTGGCTTTGACGATAAGCAAAAAGGCAAGATTTTCGAACGGTTCTCTCAGGCGAGTCCCAAAACCCATTCGAAATATGGCGGGAGCGGCTTGGGCCTCTTCATCAGCCGCGAAATGATCGAGCTGCAGGGAGGAGAAATCGGTGTCCGATCCAATCCTGGAAAAGGGGCTACGTTCGCATTCTACATTGCTGCTCGCGTTGTGCAACCGCCTCAAGCTGAAGGAGATGTCACATTCAGCACCATCAGGCCACGGCGACGAAGCCAGAGTGCATCCTTTGCTCCCATACACACCTTACTGGTCGTGGAAGACAACGTCCTAAATCAGAAAGTCTTCCGCATGCAACTCCAGAAACTCGGCCACGAAGTACACGTCGTCAACCACGGAGCAGAAGCCCTGGAGTTCCTCGAGAAGACTTCGTGCTGGATTGACCATGCGGACAGCCCCATCAACGTATCGGCGGTCCTTATGGACATTGAGATGCCAGTCATGGGAGGCACGGAATGCGCACGCCGGATTCGACAACTTCAGGCTCGAGGCATCATTACGCGACATCTTCCGATTGTGGCGGTGTCGGCGAATGCGAGGGATGCGCAGATCAGTGGTGCGCTGGACTGTGGGATGGATGATGCCATTAGCAAGCCTTTTAGAGTGGCGGATCTGATGCCTAAGATTGAAAGGTTGGTCCCTAAATGATACGACAGACATGGGAAGCGAACAGAGCTATGCATGGGAGATGGGTTACTTATCATTCACTCAAGCGCGGCGGCTCATGCACAGACGTCGCCCGCCTTCCACGAGACACAAGACCAAAGACTTCTGCCTATCGCAATCAGTGGCACGTGTACATGTTGCCCTCGGGCGTTTTGCCTCCTGCTTCATATTCGTCCTCGAATCCCCGCAAGCTCCTGGACTCGCCTGCTTTGCGACTTTCTAACATGCCTCGGGCTTTCAGGCCGCTGAGTGTTCCTGCCGCGAGAGAGAGACGGGAAGGAATCCTGTTCCTTCGCGCTTGTCCTCGAGGCGTTACATTTTATCCGGCCGATGTCGGACGCCATGTCAATTCGCGACATTCCCACGCCACTCGTCCTTCTCAGACTTCACGACTTATGTGTTTCGAGCTGCGCCGCCGGGCGATGCGGATATCGAGTGGTTGTGGCCGATGCCGGCTGACTGGACGGTCAGTCTAAGCATCACTGTGCCTCGAACCGAGGGGTCGCACGACTGAGTCCAATCAGACCTGCCTGTAAGCCTATATGTCCGCTACTCGCACGATAGAGCACACGAACTCGCCACTTGCAGTCTAGACTCTTTGCCTGGAATTTGCGATGCTTGGATGAAAGCCTCGCGTGGCGAGTAGACAAGGTATGCGTGTCCTTTGGCATGAGCTCGTTGGACGCTGCTGCCTGCATTGACATTCGTTCCCAGCAGGAAGTGCTGCGCACCAATTAGATCACTTCTCGCTAATCATAATTCCAACACGCCTATATAGCCAACAAGCATGCAAGCATGTCCGCGGGTTGCGAGATTATAAAGCCAAGCCTTGGTACCCTCTACGAACGTAAGTTAAACTCTTTCGAACCTAGTCAGAGACAAGCCAAATGCTAAACGTCACCTTCTTCAACCCAAATCGCCCAGACGGGACCTTCCAGCACAGGGAGACGGCCGGCTTATAACGGGTTTCATTTCAGCGCGCACAGCGTCGCGTTCGACAGCCTGCCTGCTGCGGAAATCAGTGATTACATACGTAGTCAGGAATGCACGTGATCAATATCCTGGAAGCTCGGAATCGCAAGTTTAATTGAGCATAAACATAACATGAGCGAGCGAAGTCGGCCCAATGTAGATACATAGATCATGCCAAGTCTTGAGACGAAGAGCACACAATGTTGACAGGTCATACAACGGGAACATCCTCACAGATTTGGTGCAGCCTACCGCGGGATGTGCCTTTGCATGAGATAGAATATCTGGTGATAGCAATTGAGAGTTCTGATCACGGACACAGGGGCTCTGGTTGTTCATTTCCAGTCTGCAGTCACGCTCTCGCAATCCAGAAGGTCTTGCGTAACTCTATCTATTCGGCGCTTGGCCGACAACATTGAATTTACAAGGAAGCGTGTTTGAGTCCTGGTTCTTACGCAATGAACGAATACGGGCAGATGCAAGGACTCCAAGCCCCTTCGTATCCCTCTGGCAGTCAACAACCTTTCTTCCCTCGAACGATCGCATACCGTCAATTCGCAGTGACCAAGACGAAAGCGCAGATATGCGAAGCACTATCTTCAACGCTGCGCTTGGCGCCGTCCTCGCAGCTAGCATATCCCAAGCTACAGTCGTACAGCCCGCAAAGCGAGACCTTCCATCCGAACACGGCTGTGCCCCTTGTCCGGGTGGCGATGCCCCATTCTATCAAGCCGCTGTAGACGCGTTCGCCCGGGTCGATCCTGCGTTGCTCGCGGAAGGCACAGCGTCTTTTGGGCAGACCTTCGAAGCAGGATACTGGCCGCCTCTGTGTGATGCAGATTCGATCAACTGCGTGACGTGAGCCATGCTTCGACGGTCGTAGCGTATGGAGACTGATGCAGTGTAGGGCTGGAGAGGGTGTCACATGGACTGGGGACTCTCACCCCCAGGGCTTGACTGGCCCGGTCGGAAGGTGGAAGCGGAGGGATAAAAGTACGTAGTCGCAGCTTCGTGGCAGCAATGAGTAATAGTCGCTGACATATCTTGACAGCTGAGACGATCGCGTGGTCTTACTGGCAAAGCACGCTCCAATGGGTCTGTGACGGAGGGTCGGGCACGACGTACAACGCCCACTGCGTCATGTACACTTGCGCCAAAGGGGCAATGAGAGCCGACCTCACCACCGGCGAGAATGTACAGGTAAGACACCCCGTTTTGCGTGCATTGCTGCTACTCACGTAGGCCAATAGGGCGATGGTGAGACTGACAACAACGCGGCGGACTACTGTAAGTGCTTTGTCAGCGACCTCAACGCCGACATTACGTTCTCGAAGATGTGACTTTCTTATCTCCTTGCGAATCCGAATCGAGCAGGAAGGTAGCATGGCCCAACATCTTGCTGAAGACGATAGCACGCTGCGCGTGGTGAGAGCGGTGGCATGCGCGACTCGCTCATGGAGAAAAGCCAGAAAGGCGGGTTGGCATCGATGCTGTCGGGTATCCTGAGGCGGGCTTCAAATAGAGTAACGACACAATCGCCAGTTATCTTCCACAATATCATGACTTACGGAATAACATCATGAAAGAACAGCATTGGCGTGCCGCACTTGGCTGTCGCTGAGATCGACTTGTCCCATTGAGATCTCGTTCAATGTCTGACACCAGAGCTCTCGCTCGCTGGCGGACTCATCACTTTCCTTGAGACGAAGGTCAAATACTGGTTGCCACAACACATACACAATTTTTTTCATTTGAGTTTCCAGCAACATTTACAAGGCCTGCCTGATAGTCCGCCCAATAATCGAGCAGTTATGACTTTATTTTGGAAGGTCGATGGGAAAGAAGGTCAGTTCATGCGCAACGAGTGCGCTAAGGATTGCGGGCTGCAAACCAACAGCGCTCTCCAGGGGTAAGGACCTCAAGGCATCAGCACGCGCATCCATTCATTAGCCGCCCGTGATGCAGCCGGTCATACCATTTGGAGGAGTATTTTCAGCATAATATCCTCCAGTCCCCCTTTCAAAAGCCATCAAGGTTAAAATGGACTTTAGCAACTTTATGTCTGTTGAGCTTAAAGCGGTGAGCTGGTATATCAAGTCATGTTACATAGCGTTCAAATCGATTCGATCGATCTAGCCTCACTGACTGTGCGGCACAGTATTCGTGTTTTTCCACAACTCGCTTTCCGCCACGGGTCGGACGTGAACATCTCTGTTAACAAAGGAGGACAACAGAGACGACTGCGCTTCGCAAGCACCAGCAAAGCCATCACTGGTCTGCCCAATGGGCGAATCGGATTTAGCGTCAGCCAGGCGATCAACGTAGACCGTATCGACAATCATCATCGCTTTTGTGCTTGCAAGTAATGATATACGAAGTACAGGGGCAAAGAGAGAGAGAGAGGTAACGAGAATCACATTCCGACTGTACTCCTACATCCAACGCCCACTTCTGCATCCAGACTGTGCTACCCACGACTATAGTACACCATGGCTCATCTACGGAACACGCGCGGGATTGTCTACTTGCGCCATAATAGCCAAAATATCTTTCGTCTCGTCGTTACTCGGCGCGCCGCGAGGGGGCGCCACTACTGGCGCGACAGAGCTTCCGTAATTTTTGGTCTTGGCTGTCGAGGCTCTGCCAGTAGGATTCCCAGCGTAGTAAAGTGCGAACGGATTGCCCGAGCCTGGGATGAACGAGGAGAATAGTGAGGAAAGACCCCCGGAGGCGGCTGCGGCTTTGGACTTGTCGATAAGGCTGTCGTAGTTGGTCGTCCCGGTGCTAAAGGCCGCCTCACGACCTGCATCGGGCACGTAGGTCCCAACGAGGCCTGATCCGTCGGCTGAACTGGCGGGAAACTGGCGCCGGTTGTGGAGATGTGCCGGAGTGAATGGTTGAGGAATGGCAGCGGCCAGGGCGGCGGTAGCAACGAGTGCGGAGGTAAGTTCGACACGCATGTTGATGTATTGCTCGTTGGAGTTGCTTTGGTGATGACTTGCTGTTGCTCGGATCGGTCGGGTGATTGTTGACTGATAGGAGTTCGGAAACTGTAGGCGTGCTATATATAAGAGTGTTCTGACACGATGCTGTAGGGTTCTCTCGTATGCCGTCTTATGTCATAGGTGTTACTCTATGCAGGACCATGTTCTCCGTTCAACCATAGAGACCTTCTCGAACGCTCTGGCCAGACCGAGCCCAGGTCTTCCGCATGTCCTCATAGTCAAGCATCGCCACATGCCAGACCATTGTTCCTCATTTCAGGCAATCTTCTCTGGCCCGTCTTAGACAGGTTATGTCTATTTGCGCAGTGTCAGGTCAAGCGAGCGGGAGCTAGTGGGCAACTTCCAGCTCTCGTATTGGATAAGTTTATGGTGAATCCTCTGTTTCATGGAATTCTGCCATACAGCGTGGATGACTTGACCAAACGTAGTCCTACATATATCGTTACGGGTCAGAAAATTGCTCCTCTTTTCAAGCGACTCTGGTCCGTATTAGACAGGTGCCATCCTTTTGCCCAATACAAAGTCGGGAGCACGTAACGCACGTGGGGATGAAGCGAGCAATGTTCAAATCTAGTGTAGAATTAAATTTCTTAGTGAATCATCTTCGTCAAGTGGACCCCGCCATAGTTCGTCAGCGTGTTTCGACATTGCAACGGCTTGGACAAGTGATTTCTAGGCCGCAGAGACTCTGGTCCGTCCCAAGCAGGTGCCATCCTATCCCGCAATGTAAAGTCGGAAGCGGGAAAGCATGTGGGAAGGAAGTGAGTAACTTTCGAATCTAGTATAGAAAATTCCTCGTAGCCTTGTTCGACATTGTTTCTCACGAAACCGGTTCTTTCCCCTGTTTGCCTGTTTGCCTTTCCGCCTATGTGTCTATGTGCCTATGTGGCTATGAGTTTATGTGCCTATTGTGAGGAGGTGAAGTGCAGCAGCCAAGTTGAGTGCCTAAGGCACTCCTTGGCAGGGTCCAAGTTGGTACAGCCTTAGATATTATTGACACTACGCGCGAAGGTCGTCTCTGCCCTGCTATTACTGTCTAATACACTACTTACTCGTAGCCTTATCAAACACCCTCACACCTATGTGCCTATGTGCCTATTTACTTGTTTTAGAGTTAGATTCTAAAGTAAAATTTATAAGAGCTCCGCCTAATCATTAGCTAAGCAAGTATCGTACTATATAATACGCCTAGGATTCCTAAGTCTAAAGGTTCCAAAATCTTGAGACAAGAATATATTCGGCTATTGTTCGGCCTATACCTAGTAACAAACAGTCCCTTAACTAACTCTTACTGAGATCGCCTAAATCTTACTTGAGATTTATCGCGCAAAATAGGTGAATAGGCATCAAAGGCCTAGAATCGCAATTTGTGCCGCCGGCACATAGGCACATACGGAGAAAGGCAAACAGGCACATAGACAAACAGGCAAGAAACCGGACTCGTGAGAAACATGGTCAACCAGCCACGGCCGAATTTCTTAGCGACTCCTCTTGGTTGAGTGCAGTTGCTCCACGTGTTTCGACGTTGCCACGGCTCAGAGACGTGATCTCTAGAGAACGTCTAGAGAATCGAATAAAACCACGCTACCGTGTAGATGTTGAAGGCCGGAGACGTATCTCAGTTTGTTCGAGAACGGTCTGAAATTCATAACATGGTGTCGGTAGCGAGGATGGCTTGCGTGACTGTTGACGCTGCTGGATGCATATTGGCTAGGTCTTAGGTCGTGGCTGTTGATGTATGATCCGGGCCATCTGGTTGTTGTGGTCGGGCTCATACCAACGTCATCTCTTGCGGATTGTTGCTGGTGATTGAACCTGATACAGGCAGTATACATATTAGTTGCAACGATTTCAGAGATGACATCCAACCTTGACGGCGTAGCAAAATTCACTCCTCATTTCGATTGCGACCTATCTTTAACATGTATCGTTTCTCATTCCTTCTAGCAGTGCTGCTGTTGACATTTGGACCAAAGAATGCACTTGCTCAAAAGAAACCAACCACCACAAAAGCCACTACAACCACCACAAAAGCTCCTACCACAAGCAGCAACTTGCCCACGACAACCGCAACTAGTCTGGCTACAACTTCAGCTCCAGCAAGCACATTCAAGTTGCCAGCGCAGACGCCTAGTACGACAAGTGTTCCAGCTGGGTACCTTCGCGGAGTCAATACGGGCGGTTGGCTCATTCTTGAACCCTGGATGAATCCATCGTTGTTTGCGGGTTCTTCTGCTAAGGACCAAATGACCTTTGACATGACAATCACAGCCCAAACTGCCCTGGCCAACCACTGGGCAACCTACTTCACGCAAGGCGACGTGCAAGGTATCGCAGGCTACGGCATGAACGCGCTTCGTATACCGATAGGATTCTGGGCTTTTGACAATCTTAACACTCCCTTCCTCTCAGGAGCACAAGCATATCTCGATCTTGCCATTGGTTGGGCGAGATTGTACGGCATGAAGGTCATTGTCGATATTCACGGCTCTCCCGGCTCTCAGAATGGTTGGGATCACAGTGGCAATGCCACGGGCTCGTCCTGGCAGTTAGGCTCCAACACATCCACCCTCGGTACCAACATGCTCCGCAATGTCGACGTTCTCAAGCAAGTCGGTCTCAAGTACGGCAGCTTGGCATACGCGGACGTCGTCCACGCGATTGAGATCGTCAACGAGCCAACTTCGTGGGCCTCGAACAACTTCAACGTTACGAAGAATTGGGCTGCGGCGTCGTACAATGCCATTAAGGGAGTCGCCACAAATCCGAATCTCCAGGTCATTACCCACGATGCGTTCATGGGGCCACAGAACTGGTACGATTTGTCGAGCGCCATCAACAATGGTTCTGCATCAACCATTGCCCCTTTCGGGGTTGATGTCCATTTGTATCAGAATATGGTTGCTGCCGACTCATCGCTCAACATGGAGCAGCATATCGCCAAAGCCTGCGACTGGGGCAATGCCGCCAAGAGTTCTCTTATGCCGGTATATGTGGGCGAGTTTTCCGCTGCAGTCAACATTTGCGTAAATCCTGATGGATCGAGTTTTGGCAACGACGGGACCAAGACCTGCACGGTAACAGGATGTCAGTGTACTGACACCGTCTCGATCGACAAGTGGAGTCCTGCGCTGAAGAATGTTACGAGAATGTACTGGGAGGCACAGCTGCAGGCCTTTGAAAAAGCTAACACTGGATATTTTCTCTGGTCCATACACGGATTCGGTGCATGGTCGCTTGTCGACTTGTACAATGCCGGTATCATCGGGAAAACCATTAACGAGCGTGTATATGGCAAGCAGTGCAACTTTGTTGCTTAGTGAGGTTCTTGCGTTTGTCTATACAAAGATGGAGAAGAGAGTCGAATGAGTGATGGAAGAATCGATCATATGAAGGCAAGAAGGAAACACTGGCTATTTCTCATCGGTCTTGTGCGAACACGGTCTGAGCTTCATTTTCGCTGTATTCTAGAACAATTTTATGTTCTTGCACAATATGTATATAACTGTATACATTTTTCCTGCATGTTCGCAAAATACTTCTTGAGTTTTCGAATGGATAACCCGTGCCATTCTTACGCTTCGAGCCTAACTCTCAAGAACTTCTTCAAGCGCTGAAAATGATCCTTCGGAATGCATCATGCCAGCTCATTCCTTGCCACAGCGACGACGTGTATCGTGAACGCGAGCATACTGGTCCGAATCGAAGCCATTTATAAAGATCCTCGTTCGTCGGTTACTAAGGAAGCTTTCTATCGATTTTATCTACCTTTCTTTTTTATAGAATATATATATATATATATATATATATATACTAAGCTTCTATAGAATACGTTATTAACAGCTCTTAAAGTGTCTTAAAGTAATAGGTTTACTATTTACCTACTTCTCCTATTCTATACGTTATATCTCTTCTCGAAATAGAAAGTAGTAATAGCGTATATCTACCTCTAATTATATAATACTTTATAACGAGTCTAGTCTTAGACATATTCTCTATTAATATACATCTATAGTCGTTTATAGTACGATATAGAGAGTAAGCTTTTCTTTAGCTATAATACCTTTCCTATTTAGTAAGTAGTATAGGTAAAAATCTAGACCTCTAACTTTTTATAAGGGTAGCCTATAGCTAATCCTTATATATAATGCGGCTATACCCGGCTTAGTAAGCCGTATATAATGCGTATACGTATACTAAGAGACGCGTATAGCGTCTATAGAAGAAGGTAAGCTTTAGTTTATCTATAATTAGAAGATCGTAGGCGTACTATATATTGTAATATCCTCTTATAGCCCTTATAGTCCTAATAGTTCTAAAGCTTCCCCTCGTTATAATCTATATATATGTTAGGTTTAGTATAACCTAATAATATTACAAGTTAAGAAGATAAGCTTAATCGGGTTTGTTCTCGGGCCGATAGGAAGTCGAGGGAAAGTAATAAAGCAGTAGCTATCTTGTCTCGTAAAGACTAAGTAGCAGTAAGGTAGAGGTCGGGTTATAGTATATTCTAAATAGTAATATTAAATAGTAAGTTAAACGCATCGAAACTATAAGGGATTCTTAGCGTTCCTAAATATAAAGGAGACATTACTAGTCTTAGCCGTAATTACTCGGTTACTAGTAAGTGAGTAATCTTGAATTACTAAGTTACTAGTAAGTAGGTAATCTCGTGTAGCGCACGTAATACTTCTTAGCTAATGGCTATACGTGCCGTTATAGCTATGTCCAAACCGTAACACTATCCCTCTTCTAGTCTAGCTTCGTCCCGAAGCTTATATAAGATAACATAATGTCCCTTCGTGTCGAGCTATTAACGATGTCTTCTTCTTCTTCTAAAAACCGCCTCCGGCTTACTAAAGAAATAAACGAGTACGGTCGTCCCGTTATTGATTGATTATTCCATTAACGTGCTATTTGAGTCAAAGACTATGCAACACGGGTCTCGAGAACGAGACCAAAATTTGAGAGAGAAGGAGAAAAGCCCCGTCGTACCCCGGACGTAAAAACTCCTTAAAAGATGCGAGCAACGCTCGCTATTCGAACCGTAAATCGAATATATTGCGGCGTAGTACGCGCGTACCCGGTAGTCGTGTCTTGTCGAGAATTGCGGTTTGTCGCCTTGCCCCGGGCGAGACAAGTTTTGCGCCCGTGTCTCGTTCTTGTTTTAAAAAGCCAAGCCGGCCGTACCCGTACGCACCGAGCAAAATCCCAAGAAACACCCGTTGCCTCTGTTTCAATCCAGTCGCGTTCTCCGGTCTCGAGTGTAGCTCCTCGGTCGCAGTGGCCTCGCTGTCGTCCCCCCCTCGGCCTCTCTTGGTTCCAGCCGTGCAGTATACGTGGTTTGCGCCCCTAAACGCCTCTCTTGGTTCCAGCCGGCAGTTTACGTGGTTTGCCGGGACGACAGGTAGACAGCGCCTTCGTTGTTCGAGCGACGTGTACGCTATGTACGTCGCTTTCCCTTCTCGCAGTTCCGGAGTTCTTGTTTGTAGATTTTGAGCGTATCTCGTTCGTTCGGTTCGTCCGACCTGTCTTTTCTTGTTTCGAGTCGAGTAGGCTTGTATTTTTCGAGAGAGAGAGTCTTAGTTTCTCTTCGTCGTAACGAAGATACTTACGTCGTCCGCCGCGTGAAGGCGCTCTCTATAGGACGACGGTCGTCCCGTTAATCTAGCCTACGATTACTGTTTCTAGAACGGTCTTTCCTATATTGCTATAGAGGGAAACTTTCGGCTTCGCTATTCCGAATACGTTCGTTGCGGGCGGAAATGCGTAAACTTGTCCTAGGAATCGCTAGACAAGACTCGTAACGAGTATCGGAAGAAGGTCGAGAAGGATAAGGAGGATTTAGCGGAGGTATTAGCGCGGTTAATGCGGGATAAAGCGATACTTCGCTAAGCGGAGGAGCGCGCGCGTAAGAAGGCGTAATGTCTAGAGGCCGAAATAGAGGTCTCTAGAGAAATTAAGGACGTCGATTGTCCTACTATAGACGCGACCGTTAGTCTGTCTCCCGCCGTGTAGTCCTCGATCGACTTTATTAATAACGCGATTAACTTTTCTAGTTCCTCATAGGGGATATATTCTTATAAGTTCTCCGTTTCCCTTATTAAAACCGGTTATATAGCTTAGTAGTTAGACCGTCGGGGCATAACCTATATATAAATAAATTCTCCTTACCCTTAGGCGAAGGTTCGTTAAAGGTATCCTAAGGTTGTAGGTTTAATTCCTACTTTAACTGCTTTCTAGTAGATTAGTCTCTAGCGGAGGTCGATCTACTAGTACGTTTTTAGTACTCCTAGATCCTTTACTAACAGTTCTATAGGTGTTCTTTTAGTTCCTAGGTATTTTCTAATTCGTCGTATCCTTTCTACTTAATAAGGTATCGCTAACCTCTTCTATCTAGGATTCTTTCGACTTCGAATTCGTTCTCTACTTCCGGCTCGAAATAGAAGCTCTCTTAGTAAGGTGTCTCGGCGTCTACGGGTTCTAACTTAGAGATATAGAAGACTAGGTAGATTTTTACGTCTAGTAGTAGTCGTAGGCGGTAGTTAACTAGTCCTATAACTTTATTAATAGAAAATAGTCCGACCTTAACGTAATCTAGTTTCTTAGTCTATCTTCTTATTCTTAAGTTTTTTATAAGGAGATAGACCTTATCCTCCTCTTTTAGTAGAGGTGCTATTTTTCTCGTATCTTACCGTTATTAAGACAATTTTTATTATATATCTTCGATCGCCTTACGTGTTTCTTTATACACTTCCTTGAGAGTATCCGTCGTTACGATTGCTCTTTTAGCTTATAGGTAGAATCTAGGTGTTCCGAATAGGTTAGGATCCTTACTAAAGTTCGCATAAAATAGTGTCGTTAAAGTTGTCTCTAATTTGTAGTTGTTTAGTGTAATCTACGCTATTAGCAGTAATAAAACCTAGTTGTCTTATACGTAGTTAATCTAGTGTCGTAGGTATTGTTCTAGCGTCTAATTTATTCTTTTAGTCTATCCGTCTATTTCCGGATAATATGCTATTAATAGCTTGTGTTTAATTCCGATAGTTCCTATAAGCGTTTTCTAGTAATTTAATGTAAATAGCTTATCTCTATCCGTTATAAACGCTTAAGGGAATCCGTAGTATCGGATAAGTCTATCTAGTACGAGGTATCCGAGCTACTCTACATTATACGTCTCTAATGTAGGAATAAAGTGTGCGTATTTCGTAAGTCTATTAACTATAACTAGTATTATGTCGTATAGTTGTTTCGTAACTTAATCCTTTAACGGTAGGAGTTTCGTAATAAAGTCTATTAGAACTTCGTCCTATGGTTTTGTCGGTAGTGTCCTAAACTGTAGGTAACCGTATTTCGTATGTCTCGTAGCCTTGTTTTGCTAGTAGTGTACGTATTATTTAATATAGCGTAACACCTTAAGTCTTATCTATAGGAATAAGAAGCTACGCTATATTAGGTCTATTATCTTTAAAGTTCTAGGGTGTCCGTAAGTTAGTCCGTTATAATGTTATTATATGCATTCTTCTTCTCGATCCTTTAGTACTTAGTATTTTCCTTATAATATAGGGAATTATTCGTCCTTATCGCCTAATATCCGTACGATGTTATTAAATTCTCTAGTGTTAGCACTAAGACTTCCGTCGGGGTTCGTCTTTAGTATTTTGCGTTATACTAGTTCTTTTCCTTCTATATAGTCGCTTCTTCGGCTTAGCGCGTCGGCGCGGCTATTCTCTCGTCCTAGAGTATATTTAATTTCGAACTTATACTATCCTAGTAGCTCCGACTAGCGGGCTTGCCTTCGGGTAAGTTCTTTCGTCGTCGTAAAGTACGTAAGATTCTTATAGTTAGAAAGAATCGTTAACTTCGGTAGGCCCTCGATATATACTCTCTAATGTTATACAGTAGTAACAATAGCTAGAAGCTCTTTATTATAGATATTGTAGTTCTATTCCGCTATAGTTATTTTCCGGGAGTAATAGGCTACTAGGTGTCTCTACCTATCGTATGTCTATGTTAGACACGCGCCTATTGCTATATTAGACGCATCGGTCTAGATGTAGACTTCCTTACTACTATCGAATAGTCGAAGCGTAGGGGCTAGAGCGCATTATTCTTTAAGTTTCTTAAATGCTTTAATCTATTCCTTTCCCTATTTCTAGGTAACGTCTTTTCTCGTAAGCATCGTTATTAGTGCTACTATCTTTACGTAGTCCTTAATGAATTTCCGGTTATAGTTCGCTAGTCTAAGGAATAATTATACGTCCTTAACTGTTTTTAGTTCTAGCTATTCTCTAATTAACTATATCTTCGTAGGGTCGATGGTTATCCCTATAGTACTAATAATAAAGCCTAAGAATTTAACTTCTTTCTTATAGAATTCGCATTTCTCGGGTGTTATCTTAAATCCTAAACGCGTAAGTCGTTTAAATACGTCCTAGACCTGTTTTATGTAATTCTAAAGGGATCCTTTCGTGTAGACTAATATATCGTCTATATAAGCGATAACGTATACGTCGAGTAGGTCTCTAAGTGTCTCGTTAATAAGGTCCTAATAGGATGCGGGTACGTTAGTTAATCCTATTAGCATAACTAAGAATTCGTAGAGTCCGTATCTTATTCTAAAAGCGGTTTTCTATTCTTCTCCTTCCGCTATCCGTATAGCGTAGAAGGCATCTCGTAGGTTAATCTTTATATACTAGTCTAATCCGGTTAATCTATCTTATGCTTCTTCGATATTAGGTAGCGGGTATCGGTTCTTAATCGTAATCTCGTTTAACTTCCTATAGTCTTGTACGAGTCGTAACTTCCCGTTTGCTTTTAGAACGAACATGCATAGAGTTCCTACACTTAAGGTGGATCTTCTTATCTATCCTTTAGCTAGCTTCTCCTTTAGCTATTCTCGTAGGGTCTACAGCTCTGTCTTAGACATTTAATATAGGGGTCCCTATAGAGGCTCTTTCCCTAGCTAAATGTTAATCTTGTGATCCTATAGGCGGTACTTAGGTAAGGCGGTTTTGCCTCTCTCCTCTTTAAAGAGTCGCGACTACTTACGATACTCCTTAGGAATACTTAACTCTAAGATGTTAGTATTCTTCGATAGTGCGTTACTTCTATTACTTCTAGTAACTTTGTAACCCGGCGGCCCTACGCTAGTGTCTATCCCGGTCGAAGGTAGTTCTTCTATCCTTCTGGTCGGCGTAAGCTTGAATGCGTTAAGCTGTTTCCTTGCCTTATCTACTATCGTCCGCTGTCGATACGTAGGCTAAATGTCGATAAAGTAGTCGCATGACCTAAATGTAAGTACTCCTCTTCTCTAGTCGATTACTAGATTATGCTTTCTTAACTAAGGCATACCTAATACTATGTTATAACTAGCTATATTAGTGACATCTAAGGTAATATTCTCGTAGTGCTATTAGATAGCTAGTAGCAATAGTGTCGTCTCCTATTCTACGCTAGGTAACGATAATCCGTTTACCGCGATTAACTCGTAACCCTATTTCTTCTTTAGGGTAGCTAACCCGTTTCTTCTTATAAAAGACTCGGAGATAAAATTCCCCGCTGCTCCTAAGTCGATTATAACACTAGTCTTATGTCCGTTAACGATTGCTTATGTCTAGAAAACTGTGTTTAATGTCGATGCGTGAGCCTAAGTATTGTATAACTCCCTCCGGTCGCTTATTCCTAGGGAGCTAATCCTTTTCCTGAATAGTATATAGTTCGCTGTACTTCGTGCCTAGAGGCTTCGGCTAGAACCTATAGCCCTTTGCCCTATGTCTACACTTATAGTCTATTACGTTCCTAGATCTTCTACGATTCTAAGTAGAGAGCCCGTACATACTATACTACTGTTCGTAGTTCGTTTAAGACGAAAGTTCCTACCGGTGTTAGGTATCCGGTATCCATTATTTAGCTTCCTATAGGTAGTCGTTCGATAACCGCTTTAGCTAAGTTCTTAGTATTGTTTATAGTTAGGTAGCCCTATACTATGCCCCTTATTGTGTCGAGTGTCTTATCGAATTCGTTAGGGTTTAGGTATCGTTTCCCTAAGAACTTTAGTAGGAATTCTTCGTGCCTTCGTTAGAGGTAGATAATTAACTTATAGAGTTTCCTTAGCGCATCTACCGTGAATGTGTATACTTCGTTTTCGTCGTCGGTGTCGCTCTCTTCTTCTTCGGATGAGTCCTCGCTTAACTCCTCCGGTACGTAATCTTCTTTAATAGTATCTAGTTCGTTTGTTTATTATTCTAGTGCTAGTAACTAGCGTCCGTTCTATTCTAGATCCTAGTTTTCTTTATTGTCGTTATCGAAGCAAGATTCGTCGATGTCTACTTCTTAGAGCTTGTTTTATCCGTACTAAGCTCCTAGGGTTCCTACTAGTTATCGTAGCTAGTACCCTACGCCTAACTTAGCGTCGTAGTAGGTTTAACACGAGTCCTAGTAATAGAATCGCTAATGAAGGCTTCCGTAACCGTGTCGAGATTCCTTCTTAACTTTATAGTTAACTCCTCGTACTATTATGCTAAACAATCTAATAGTCTTTAATTATTAGTTATTCGGTAGTAGTATATGTTATTAAACATAGTATCCTCCTCGTCCTTATAAGGGGTCTAGGAGAGGCGTCGTAACCCGGTTACTATCCTTCTCCTCTACTCTCTAGGTATAGTTAAATTATCGGGGTCTAACACTAATCCTAGATTTGCTTACCTTTAGTTGCATTATATTAAACTGCTCGCGGCGCACTATATTTTTACCGCGGCAATCCCGTGCTATGTAACCTTCCTTACTATAGGCATAGCATGTAAGTTTTCCTTTTCCTTTAAAGAGCTTTCCGTAGCCCCTACTCTTATCGATCCTCCGTCCTCGTTAGGTAACGTCTAGTTCTATTAGCTGTAGTCTATAGTAGGGCTATCTTTATCGTGAGAATTCTCCCTTCGTAACGTATCCTCCTAAGGGTCTACGATCTGGAGCGTATCCTACTATACCTCCTACTTTAGAGTCGTGTTTCTTTTCCTAGTGTCGTTCCTAGAGCTAGTTATCGATGTTAATCGACGCCTTTATTAGCTCTTCGAGGTTAGTAATCTGTCCCCCGTGTCTTATTAACTCGTCCTTAACGGAGTCCTTAAGTCTACGTCGGAACATAGTTATTAACGCCGTCTAGTCCTATCTAGTAATTTGTCCGTATTCTTCGAATTTAGCGGCATACTCTAAAGCGGACGTCTTCTACTTTAGGTATTAAATGATTCGTATAGCCTATTAGACTTCGTTCGAGGTTCTAAAGATTAACTTTATCTTATCTTTAAAGAGGGTGTAGCTCCTAAACATTCCGGTAGGGTCTAATCGTCCTATACCTTTAAGGTATTCCTTAAGGTAAGGTTTAATCTAGTTCTACGCACTTCCGCGAAGGTACGTAATAGCGAAGATAGTTCTTTTATTAGCATCGAGTAGGTTAAACATGAGATACATATCTATCTAATTGATCTAGTCGTCGAACTTAGCCCTATCTCTATAGAAGAGGTCTAGCTTAGTAGCCTTAACGTCGTTCTTCCTTAGAGTAGGCTCGTTGTCGTTATTAGACTTATCGTCCTTCGTAGTGGTCTATTATAGTAGCGTACGGCGGATGCTTCCTACTTCGCTAGGGGCGGGTGTTCCCCTACTAGCTGCTTAAGTAGCGCTTATCCTAAGGGCGTTTAAAGTGTTATGTCTCGTTCTAGGGCTAGTCTTAAAGAAGAGATAAGTCAAGTCACGTAGCGGTATTCTTTAGAGAGGCTAAAGTAAGCTAAGCGAAGATGAATAATTAGAGTAAGAGTTGTATTCCAATTAGTAAGATAGTAACATAAGTTGAACGCATTAGAACCGTAAGGGTTTCTAGCGTTCCTAAATACAAAGGAGATTCGCGGCGTAGAGCCTATAGCTTAGTATAATTACCTTAATTAGTCCTACTAAGCATACTAATTACACTAATTAGTCCGTAAAGTGATTAGTGTCACGTGCGTCTAGATAATTAGTATTACGTGTCTCTAGGTAATTAGTGTTACGTGTGTCTAGTCGGGGCTGCTATTTGGACTAAACCGTAACAATTACGTAAACCTATAGTTTAGTATCTAGGTCGTGCCTCTCCGGTTACATAGAGCGTTAATTCTCGCTCGGGTAGAAGGCACCCGCGTCCGCGACGCGACCGCGCTAGTATACACGTATGCTTATTTTAGCTACCTTCTAGATTAGGTTATTATTAATAATAGTCCTAGAAGTAGCCTTCTTAAGCGTGTTAATCTTAGGCTTAAGGCGCGGCATTTACTTTACGACTAAGCGGTGTAGCTAAGGTAAAGTAAGAGGGAAATCTATATGTATAGCTTTCCATCCCTCCTCGCTATCTACGATACTAGTAGCTTTATTAAGGATCCTCTAAAAGTCCCTAAACTTCTTAGGCTACTTTAGGTAAAGCCCGTAAGCCTTATAGACCGCTTTTGTAACTACCTCTAGTAATCCCTAAAGGAGGAGGCGACTCCGGGAGCTGTTATTTAAATCCTTAGGTTCATTTAGGTTACTTAAGGATATAAACAGGCGGATAAATTCCTTTACATCCTATTCTTCGGGCCTCTTGCCTTACTACGCCCTAATAATCTCCTTAAGATATTCCCGACTCCCTAATATCGAGTAGGCGTTAAACCTTAAGAACTCTAATAAGAACGCCCTCCTAAAACGTGCCTTATTAGTGAGCTACCTAGGTAGCCTCATAACTACGCGCCGGATAGTAGTTTCGCAATTGCGCTTAAGCCTACCCTAGAAATCATCCTTCTTAATAGATGCCCGAGGCGGATACTAGTCTATTAGGTCGCTAAACCGCTCCTAGAACTTAGTAGCATTAGTACTATTAAAGAACGGATTCTTAGCACCTCCTAGAGGTAGAAAGCGAGGGCTAGCGTTTTCCATTACTACTACTAATCGTCTAAAGAGGGCAGTTATAGCATCTATTCCAATTGTACTGTTCGTTCCTATACCTATACCTAATTTAGCGGCGCTAGTTCCGCTTCTCCCTTCTTTACTAAATTTAGGTGTTTCCCCTTCCTCCGATTCTTCTATCCCCTTATAAGGGATAGAATCCCTATAGACCCCTTCCATTTTCGTAGGGTTTATAGGCTGTTCGTAGCCTCTACCTATGTCGGTAAAGGTGCTAAGTTTTTCTAGTAATGCAGCCGTATCCATTATTACGTAGTGCTTGCTTTAGAATGTACTAATACTAGTTGTTACTTAATAGGACCTTATAACCATAATTATTGCTAAATACCTTAGACTTTAAGTGTTTTCGACCTTAGTCGGCCTTAACTGTAAACCTTAACCTTAAACCTTAACCTTAAACCTTAACCTTAAGTAATAACCTTAACCGTAAACCTTAGACCTTAAACCGTGATTTTAACCTTATAAACTGGATACTAATACGCTACCGGGTGTACACTTAATACCCCCCTTATTAACTACTAAAATAATGTCTACGAACTACCCTATGTAGGCCTATCCGAGTTGTAGTAGTGTGGAGCAGCGCTTATGTAAGTAGAGGTATTTGCCGGTCCCGGGACCGTGAAATTAGGTTACGTGACGAGTAGCGTAGTAGCTAGATAAAACAAGAGGATTAGCGGACCTAAACCCCTATACCCTCTACTCGAGAGGTATAAATTGAATTGTTGCCTTAATGCTACGCTGATAATGCTTAGCTACGTAGTATATATCTTAATAGCTATACTAGGTCCCGCTAGCTTACCTAAATGTCTAATTAAACCTAAATAAAATTAGGGTAAGTTGGACCTAAGGGACCCCCCCCTCTAAACCTAAGGTCGACACAACTAAACCTAAGGTCGACATAACTAAACCTAAGGTCAACATAACTAATCAGTCGTTAATAGTAGCTATAGAGATAGAGGTAGGGGTAGTAGTAGGGAGGTAATCTTCTCTTCTTCCTCCTATCTACTCCGGAGGCGGTACGCTTATAGCGCGTAAGATCTTTAGCCGCTTAATCTCCCGCTATATCTCTTATTCTTTAATCTTAGCCCGTAAGGCCTCTCTTCTCGTAACTAAGGCTATACGACGCGCCTACTACTATACTCTAGGGCTTAGGGGGGGCGTAGGCGACTTACCGTTACGCGCGTTGCGATCGGGCTCTATAGTATATTATTACGGTTCGGACATAGCTATAACGGCACGTATAGCTATTAGCTAAGAAGTATTACGTACGCTATACGAGATTACCTACTTACTAGTAACTTAGTAATTTAAGATTACTTACTTCCTAGTAACCGAGTAATTATAGCTAAGACTAGTAATGTCTCCTTTATATTTAGAAACGCTAAGAATCCCTTATGGTTTCGATGCGTTTAACTTACTATTTAATATTACTATTTAGAATATACTATAACCCGACCTCTACCTTACTACTACTTAGTCTTTACGAGATAAGACAGCTACTGCTTTATTACTTTCCCTCGACTTCCTATCGGCCCGAGAATAAACCCGATTAAGCTTATCTTCTTAACTTATAATATTATTAGGTTATACTAGACCTAATAGCTTTAAACGCCCTCTACGATAGGAGACCGATAGAGTAAACGGGGAACACCCGCCCCTAGTAAAGCAAGTAGAGCCCGACGACCTTAGACCGCGAACGATGCTATTAATGCCTTAGCTACTTATATAGGTAACGATACCCTTAAGGTTAGTAAGCTAGAATACTACTATAGCGACCGAGACAAGTTTAATACTTAGGTCTCTTAGATAGATATGTACTTCTTATTTAACTCTATGCCTAAGAACCTTAAGCCTATCTTTACTACTACCTTCTTAAGGGGACGAGTATAGCATTAGGTTAAACTATTCCTTAGGAAATACCTAGATAGTAACGGAGAAGACAATACCGACGGAATCTTTAGGTTATATAACTATCTTAAGCATACTATAAAGAGCGTCTTTAGTGTCTCTAATAAGATTACTACTACCGTTCGTGTTATTTAGCACTTAACCTAGAAGACATCTACTACCGAATATGCTACTAAATTCTAGGAATACGCGTAACTTACCGATTAGGAGGACGAAGTACTTTAAGTTATATACCGAAGAGGACTAAAGGAGTATATTAAGGACGTGTTAATAAGGGACGGTCGGAAGATCGATAGCTTAGGCGACCTTGTTAAAGTTACGATTAATCTTAACGATAAGCTCTACGAGAGAGCTATAGAACGACGATACGACTCTAAGATATCCGGAAAGGCTAGATATACACTAGGCTACGATAACCGTAATAGAGGCTTCTACGATAACTATAATAATAAGCCTAGGGACAAACCGTACTACGGACTATAGCTAATAGAACTCGACGTTACCGAGAAAAGTCGTAAGATTAGGAATAGTAACGGGAATAGAGCATCCCGGAGTTCGAAAGAAACACGAACTTACTATAGATGTAGTAAACCTAGCTACCTAGTAAGGGACTACCGCGGTAAGAATATAGTGCGCCGCGAACAGTTTAATATAATACAACCCTAAACTAGTAAATCTAAGAGTAGCGTTAGATCTCGGGGAGATACCGACTATACTCGGAGAGTAGGGGAGAGAGCTAGTAATAGAAGCACGACGCCTCTCCTAGACCCCTTAGAAGGACGAGGAGGATACTATAGGTAGCAAATAGTAGTATTAACGACTAATAGGTTATGTTAACCTTAGGTTTAGAGGGGTCCCTTAGGTCTAACTTACCCTAATTTCATTTTAGTTTAATTAGACATTTAGGTAAGCTAGTAGGACCTAGTATAGCTATTAAGATATATACTACGTAGTTAAGCATTGTAAGCGTAGTATTAAAGGAAACAATTCAATTTATACCTCTCGAGTAGAGGGTATAGGGGTTTAAGTCCGCTAATCCTCTTATTTATCTAGCTACTACGCTACTCGTTACGTAACCTAATTTCACGGTCCCGGGACCGGTAAATACCCCTACTTACATAAGCGCCGCTCTATACCACTACAACTCGGATAGGCCTATATAGGGTAGTTAGTAGACATTATTTAGTAGTTAATAAGGGGGGTATTAAGTGTACACCCAGTAGCGTATTAGTATCTAGTTTATAAGTGTTACGGGTAAACGACGTATATACTAAAGTTCTATAAGGTTTATAATAAGTTCGATATAGAAGAAAGGGGAAGTTACACGCTGTCCGAAGAAAAGGTGTCGGAAAGCAATCCGAACGTATAGGCGTAGCCTATACTAAGGAATAGGGGCCCGCTCCTTATACTACCCCCCCTTCCTCCTCCGCCGCCCCTAGTCCTAGCTCCGCCCTAGAGCCTATTATCCTAGCTGTTTTTATTAGGCTCGTAATAGGAAGTGCCCGAGCTACTCTTCCTTATTATCTAGCCCCGCTAACGCCGAGACGAAGTATTATTACCTAGGTAAGTATAAGGTTTACTATTGTCTACTAAGTGATAATAGCTATTATTATATATAAACAATAGGAGCCTAGAATATATCTTTAGGTTCTCGTTCTCTTTTTCTTTC
This sequence comes from Nothopassalora personata, assembly GCA_033816765.1. Lineage (NCBI taxonomy): Eukaryota > Fungi > Ascomycota > Dothideomycetes > Mycosphaerellales > Mycosphaerellaceae > Nothopassalora > Nothopassalora personata. The sequence continues at coordinate 432,515 of CM066291.1, forward strand.
TTTCTTTTTCTTATTACCTACCGTACGCGTAAGTCGCCCCTTCCCCTCCCCCTAGCTAAGCGTCTCTAGCCTTAGGGGCATACGTTTACGTATCTTATACCTATCGCTTAGGGAGACGAAATTTTCCCTACGGGTTCCGATAGTATTACCGTACCGGCGCCGACTATTTACTTAAACCCGCGCGTACGTGCGTAGACCCCGAGCGCGCTACTAACTAAGCCGGCCCGAGGGCTTAGCGTATATATATCTACCTCGCGCCCTCCGCGCCTCTCTTAGATAGACCGTCTATTCGACTTGTACCTTATCTAACTACGTGCTTACACCTACTTATAACACTTCGAATAGACTATTACTAACGTATAGAGAGATACGAGAAGCTACGATCGGGAGATTGTAAGAGTAAACGCGATAGCACGCGAGAAAGTGCTAAGATATTAGGTGCCCGGCTTAATCGAGTCGTACCTTAAGTAAGTCTAAGGCTAATACGACAGTTATAGCGAGAAAGAACGACGGTAGCGACGACGACGCTACGGCGTATACTAACCGGCGCGTACGTCGTACGAACATTAGTAGATCCTCCCTCTTCGTCCTACTACCCGACCGCGATGCGATAAACGGCGATACGACATAGACTTAAGGTAGAGAAGAGGAGATCTTAGGGTAGCTTACTACCGAGAACAACATCTATTATAAATAGTATAAGAAGGTGCTCGATAGACTCTAAGAGATCGAAGAGGAAGATGCCGAGACCGAGCTTAACTTAGCTAATTTATGCGGTAATAAGTACATCGAGGACATTACTAAGGATAAGAGCGAGGCTCCTACTTTAGGTAAGGTAAAGAAGAGGAGGGTTACGATCGACTAGTTTTAAGACGCATTCGAGTCCCTTAACGGGCTAAGTACTAAGAAGCTTAAGAAGCGAATTAACGACTACCCGAAGGAGGTCTATAAGATCCTTATCGACATCGAATCTAATTACCGACGAGCTTATAAGACAATTACTACACTCGAGATAGCTAACCGTATTAATATATGTAAGGCTAGAGATATAAAGGAGTAGATAGATCGACTCGAGGACGAAGTCGGGTCCGCATAAGCGGATATAGACTAGAAGTAGGCTAAGATCGATAAGCTAAAGGCCGACCTCGCGAAGTACATAACTAACATAGTCGTTATCGACCCCGATAAGCTCGATAAGGCTAAGACCGAATTAGCTACGGTTAAGGCCGCGAAGGTAGTGTACCGTACATAGTATAAGGACGCTAAGTCGAAGCTCGCGGATGCTAAGAAGCGCATTAAGGGGCTTAAGAAGGAGAAGCGTAGCCGGTCGAAGTAGCGTAAAGACTTACGTAAGGAGTTACTACCTCCGCGAACTAAATCTGAAGAGTTATTAGAGCGTCGTTAGAATAGTAGTAAGCCTACTCGTATAGATAACGACCCGTCTTTAGACTTGTCCGATTCCGACTCGTCCGATAGCGACGACGAGCGTAGTTATTATAGACGTAAGCGTAAGAGCTCGAAGTCGCGTAAGAGCTCGAGGTCTAAGAAGAGTAGTAAGAGTAAGGAACCGAAGTCGCGCTACACTATTTACGACTCTACTATAACTACTAGTATTAAGTTATTAAGCAAGCCGAAGGCACCGAAGGAGTTCGACCCCTAGGATAATAAGGGCATTAAGTTCGAGGAGTAGTAGCGTACCGCTAAAGCTAAGCTAGTAGTATCTAAGTACCGTACTATTACGGCTTCACTATAGAACGTCTAGAGCTAGCTTAAGAACTTAGCCTAGAAGTATGTCAACTCTAAGATCCTAAGTCTTACTAAGGCTACGAACGGCATAATAGCGTCCTACACCTCGGTTAACGACATAATAGACAATCTAGCAGCCCGCTACGGCACTCGTAATGCACACGCTACTACTATAACTAAGCTTACTACCCTAGAGTAAGGTGCTAATAAGAAGTTTAGCGACTTCTACCCTACCTTCCGCGAGAATATAGACATCGTCGATCTAGATAGAGGCGCTATAGAAAAGAAGCTCGAAAAGGACTTCCTACTACGTAAGCTAAATACGAGATATAAGAACCGCATTATAAACGACGACACCGCTAACATAACCCTCGAGTAGGTTATAGCTACGCTATACAACTACGAGGATAAATTTGAGTAGTATAACCTTAAGTATAATAAGAAGACCCCTAGCAATAAGAACACTAAGGGTAACGATAATAAGGACAGTAAGAAGGACGGAGCCGTAGGCGGAGGCGGAGGAAGAGGTAACTACACGTCTACTAATCCTAACTCTAAGACTAAGTAGGCCGATCGCCTATAGAAGTACTAGTACCTATAGCTACTAGATGCTACTAAAGCATAAGTATACATCAACTAGAACAAATGTATAAAGTGTAAGGAGGTAGGCTATCGTCGCGTCGACTACGACTAGTGCCTACTAAAGGATGTTAGCCGCCGCCCCTACGCGCCTAGCTACAATCCGAGGAACAACTAACGTAATAGTAGTAATAACACTACCGGCGGCGGTTCGGAAAACGCGTAGTCTACTCCGTGAGCGTAACACGTAGTAGATAAGACGAGTTAAAGTTACGAGATTACGAGTATAAAAAGGAGCCTCTAGATAGAGGTAAGGTTTTAAGCATATTAGTACACTCCCTACTAGTAGTAAACTATTCTATAGATAAATATAACTTAGTAATAGCTTCTTATCTAGTTATGCTATATATAGTGAATAGAACGATCCCTACTTAATCCTTTTATAATGATAGTGCTAACTTAACGTACTTTAACATCGATTTTACGCATAGAAACGAACTTAATCTAATCTAATTACCTAACCCTATAGGGCTAATGTTAGTAGATAGCTAACCTACTAGTGAACTAATTACCTACAAAATAACGGTATAGATCCAAATTGGTAACTATGTTAAGACGCGAGTTAGTTACTATACATCGTTAGAATATAATATTATCCTCGGCCGCCTATAGCACGACGAGCATTAACCTATATTCTACTATGCGTCGGGTACTATAACCCTGTTTTTATAATACTACCGAGAGAACTACATATACGGAGATAAACCTATGTACGTACAATCTATTAACGATAAAGGCGTTACACTGATAGGGATCTTATAGACCGAGATTCCTATACTAGAATCATCTACAACCCTAGCGTAATACGTTAAGCCTTATGTCGAGGATAAGGAGCTAGTAGTAGTGTAAGAAACGTACGCTATAAAGGTAGTAATAAGATACGCACTACCTCCGCCGGTTAGTGTATAGGAAGAACTAGAAGGTTCTTAGCACCTCCGAGAACCTCTACCTATAGACGGCCCCGACACCTTAAAGCGTCTAGCGCGGCGCACTACGAAGAAAGCGTCTACGCCCGAACTAGAGCCCGAAATCGACATTTAACCTATTACTACTAAAGTCCTAGGGCGTATAAGCCGCCGTAAAGGCTTTAAGGGATGTAAGATTTACATAATGTAGATGTTCGACCTAAAAGAGGATTTAGATAGATAGGTAGCACGCGATCCCCTATCTACCTACGCGCTAAAGGCATTTAGTATACGTACGAAGCTAGTATAAGGAGGTAACGCGGCTATGCTTATAGACAGTAACACCTAAGCGTTCATAGATAGCGAGAAGTAATAGGACACCTAGGGTAACTATACCTAGCATAAATTGAACGCTTCCGCTATATCCGTAGATAACTACTAACGCTTTATGAACCCGAAGGATAAAGATTAAGACCCGATCCCGCTGTTACTACTAGAGTTCCGTAAGATAGTAAGACTATTTAGTCGTAAGGAGGTAGATAAGGTACCTCTACGACGACCGGGAGTTAATTATAAGATTAAGCTTAAGTCTAGCTAAATACTACCATTTCGAAGGCTATACTCCTTCTCTATACGAGAGAACGAGGTAATTAAGAAGTAGCTTAATAATTAGCTTAAGAAGGGCGCAATCTAACGTAGCGTATTACTAGTAGTAGCACCTGTCCTAATAGTAAAGAAGCTAGGAGGTAGGCTACGCGTATATGTTAACTACCGAGTATTAAATGCTATTACTACGAAGAGTCGATACCCTATTCCCCTCTTCTAGGAGACCTTAGACCGTATCGCCGGTACTTAGTAGTTCACTAAGTTAGATGTTATTACCGCATTTAACCGCATCCGCATTGTAGCGGGCGACGAGTAGAAAATAGCCTTTATAACGAGGTATAGGCGGTTTAAATGCGTTATTATGCCTTTCGGCCTCTATAACGCCCCCGGCACGTTCTAGTTATTTATTAACGACACACTTCGCGAGTTCTTAGACGACTTTATGTCCTACTATCTAGATGATGCACTCGTGTTTAGTAAGACCCGCGAAGAACACGTGGAACACGTTATAAAAGTTCTAAAGCGCCTAGATAAAGTAGGCCTATAGCTTAATATTGACAAGTGCAAGTTCTTTAGGCACGAAACAACATACCTAGGAGTTATTATTACGAATAAGGGCATTAAGATAGACCCTAAGAAGATCGAATGCGTTAAGAACTAGCTAACACCCGCTAATGTTACCGACATACTATCGTTTATAGGGTTTACTAACTTCTATCGTCGCTTTATTAAGAACTTTAGTAAGATCTGCCTACCTATAACTAGGTTAACTCGTAAAAATGTCCCCTAGTAATAGTTAGAGGCGTACTAGTAGTCCTTCGACGCTTTAAAGTAAGCGTTTATCGACGCGCCGACGCTAAAGCACTTCTATCTAGGAAGAGAGACGATTCTTAAAATAGATGCGTCGGACTACGTAATAGTAGCAGTCCTATCGTAGCGCGATAAGAACGGCGTCCTATATCCTATTATATATATGTCTAAGAAAATGGACCCGTAATAATATAACTATAACATCTACGATAAAGAATTGCTAGCTATTATGTAAGCCTTTAAGGAGTAGCGCCCTAAACTTACCGTTAATGAGTTTGGTATAGACGATTACGAGAATCTACCTAATCTAGAGTTAGTAGAGGATAAGCTAACACTCGTGTACTCTAACTATAAGAACTTAGAGTAGTTTATGAGTACGAAGCAGTTAAATCGTCGCTAAGTAAGGTAGGCCGAGTTCCTCTCTTAGTTCTTCTTTAAGATCGTGTATCGTCTAGGGGTGTAGGGTACTAAGCCTAATAGCCTTACGAGGAGATCTTAAGACTTGCTAATTCCCGGTAATCTAAGTAACCTACGCAATTAGTAGTAGCACTAGGTGCTACTAGGACTAGACCGCATCCTTAACTTGTCGTCGTCGCGAGTTCTAAACATTAGTACGAACGACGTAGTTACTCCGTTAACGACCGCGATCCGAGAATTGTATATATAGCCCGAAGCTAAAGAAGTAGTACGGCAACTAGAGAACGATTTGCTATGCTCCCTATTACGTAAATACCGACTAGATAATAGGCACGCTGTCCTAGTAGGAGGGATAATCTACATAAAGAACATCTATAGAGGTTATAGCCTCTTTATACCTCCGGAATCTAGGGAAGTACTTAACGATAGCGTAGTGCCCGTACGTACTCGTATTACATAAGCCTTCTACGACTATGCGGTCGTAGGCTATATAGGCGATAAGAAGACGTACGAGTTAGTAGTACGTAACTACGTATAGCTAGGTATAGCACGTTTCGTAAAGAACTATATACGGGCTTATAGGATTTACCGCATAAATAAGAGTACTAACATCTAATACCTAGGGCTTCTAAAGCCGCTACCGGTCCCCTTTATAGCGTGGGAGGATATTACGATAGACTTCGTGACTTATCTACTACTAGGCAAAAGTGCGCTAGATAGATAGACCTATAAAGATGCCCTAACCGTTACATGTCGACTTACGAAGGAAAAGCATATAATTCCGGTCTAGTTAATGTTAGCCGAGTACATAGCTCTCGTGTAGCTACGGTATATGTTTAGTAGACACGGACTCCTAAAGAGTATAGTCTCCGACCGTAGTACATAGTAGGTCTCCGCATTCTAGAGAAGACTCTACGCTCTACTAGGAATTAAGTAGAAGCTATCGTTAGCATATTACCCTAAGACTAATAGATAATCTAAGAACACGAATAAGGTAATAGAGCAGTATTAGCGAATGTTCGTTAATTACGCCTAAGACGACTAGCTAGATTAGACTCCTCTCGCTAAGTTTATAGCTAATAACGTAGTGTTAGCTATAATAGGTGTATTACCTTTCTACGCTAATACTAGTCGTAACCTAAGGTTCTCTAAACTCGAGCTAGACCTCCTAATGCTACTTATGCCCTATAAGTAACGCTTAGATGCTAAAGTAGTAGACCGCTTTATAGTAAAGATGTACGACATGTAGTAATACCTTCGATAGTAAATAGCCCTCGCTTAAGCTATATAAGCTAAGTACGCGAATTAGAACCGCACGCCTACGCCTCGTTATAATAAAGGAGATAAGGTATAGGTTAGTACTAAGAACTAGGCTATAGAGCGGCCTTCGAGAAAGATAGATGTTAGGTAGTCTAGACCCTACGTGATTACGGAGGTGCTTCCGGGTAACACCTATAAGGTTAAGCTACTACCTACTATAAATATCGTTAACTACTTTTATTCGTATCTCCTTACGCTAGTACACCTACCAGTTCTAGGATAAGTATAACTAGCTCCTCCGCCAATTCGCATTATTAACGATAAATAGCACGAGACCGACCCCGCCGAACCCGACTAGTAGGAAGTCGAGTAGATTTTAGAATGTAAGAAGAGATAGCCGCGTAGACTAGTACTAAGAGGAGGTAAGAAGCAGCCGTATTAGGAGTACTTAGTAAAGTACGTTAGATACAATCGGCCATCCTATAAAGCTACGGATTAGGTTATTAAGACTACCGCCGCCTCTATAGCCGACTTTTACTATAACTACCCGCGAGTAACTAAACCACCTAGTTTTTAACCTCTAGTAGACTAGGTACCGAATGAGAATGCTATAGGCATACGTATAGCCCGCGCACTAGCGTTAGCCGTAATAACGACGCTTACACCTACGATAGTAGAGGCTCTAATACCGATAGGACTAGGCCTCCGGACTTGTAAGAAAGGGAGCGATACGCGTCGCGATAACGATTCTTCTCGATAAATAGACCGAGTCTCTAAAGTAGTAGAGCACTAGCGTAGCGCGAGTTATAACGGACGTGAGGGCTTTAAAGCCTCTCTAGCGTACTAGCGTACTCTCCCGGTAAGTTTCCCCGGCCCCCGCCTCTTTATACGCGCTTACCGATCCTTTTAGTACGGTTACCGCTAAGGTTATAGGTACTATAGCTAATGCTTAGCTTACCTTTAGGTAGACGTATATACTACGGGCCCCGTTATAAAACTATCGCTAACCGAACCTTTAGTCCCGGGGGCGCCCTACGCGACCTCTAGCTAGGCTAGCGCCGCGTACGTTAGGCCTCGGCCTCCTCTAACTAGCCTTCGGGTACCCTCGTCTTTCGCGCGGGCCGTAACCGGGCTATTATAGTATGTAGCTATCTCAAAAGGGATCGGGCTCCGCTACTTTTACGGCGGACGCCGCTAAAATAAAACACTCTTAAACTTACCTATGCCTTCTTACTTCTCTCTATCTCCTAAAAAGACTCCCTATCCTAAAAGAACGCCTACCTTTTCCTAAACGCCTATGTCTACGCTAAATCCCTAGTAATCCTTACCTTTTCGCCTTTTCCCCCTTCTTTTTATATCCTATGCCTCCTTCAGTCCGTTATACGTTATTAGGTTACTATATTTCCTCTCGAAGTTATCCGCGGCTACTGTGTCCGCGAGGTACCCTAATAGTTCCTATATAGGGTTATAGTATCCGGTTTATTTTACTAGGACTTTACGTACTCGGCCTCTACCTCTAACCGTAGTTCTAGCGTAAAGGATCTCTTCTACCTACTACTCTTCGTAAGACTCAATTATAATAGGGTCCGGCTGTTTATTATCGATCTCTTATCTAGGTAAGGGGTCTTAGCTTATAGGTCGTAGTAAGTTAGGATAGAAGACCGGGTAGATCCCGTCGGGGATCCTAGATAAGCGTATAGACAACGGTAAGATCACTTCTACTACCGTATACTTCGCGTGTCTATAGTTGAGGCTCTTCTTTAGTCGTATAGTAACATAGTTACGTAGATCTAGCTAAACTTTATCGCCTATACGATAGATTAGTACGGGCTTCCTACCCCGGTTAGCGTAGTCCTCCTGTTTTTAGGCGGCTTCCGCTATACTCGCCTAATATAGGTCCGTAATCTTTTATATCCTTTCTACGAATAGCGTTACCCGTTACGCGGCGTCTAACTAAGAGGTCTCTAGATCCGGTTATAACTAAATAGGTAATAGTGCCTCGTATCCGTGTACCGCGAAGAAGGGGCTTATTCCTAGCCTAGCGTAATACCGCGCGTTTAGAGTAAGTTACGCCGTAGGGAGCTAGCGTTTCTAGTCGGACTGCTTATAGTTAATGTAGTTACGAAGGTAAGCCTAGACTTCCTAGTAATGTCTACTAACTACCCTATGTAGGCCTGTCCGAGTTATGGTGGTATAGAGCGGTGCTTACGTAAGTAGAGGTATTTGCCGGTCCCGGGACCGGGAAATTAGGTCACGTGACGAGTAGCGTAGTAGCTAGATAAAATAAGAGGATTGGTAGACCCTAAACCCCTATACCCTCTACTCGAGAGGTATAAATTGAATTGTTGCCTTAATGCTACGCTTATAATGCTTAGCTACGTAGTATATATCTTAATAGCTATACTAGGTCCTACTAGCTTACCTAAATGTCTAATTAAACCTAAATGAAATTAGGGCAAGTTAGACCTAAGAGACCCCCTCTAAACCTAAGGTTAACATAACCTATTAGTCGTTAATATATCCTCCCCTATTACGAACCTGTCCTTAGGTTCTAAAGTAGTAAGCCTAGGTAAAATAGGTAGTGCAGTTAGTCGCTATAAGCTAAGGTAGTCTTATAGTAGTATAGTAGCTTACCCTACCATTTAGCTTAACATATAAGATGTTAGGTAATCCTAGGGCCTACTAGCGACAGTTTATAAAGATCGAAAGGATCCTTCTAATAGAGACCGTAATAATAATATTAATAACCGCGACTCGCATCCGTCGTACTACACTAACGTATACTACGAAACTAGCGAGGGAATAGATAGCTATGTTAGTATTAATCGAGCGGGCTAGATAGTCGAATAACGTAAACGCTATTTATAAGATAAGTAAGCGTTAGTACTAGTAACCTAATAAATCTAAAGACGAGTCTACCGCGTAGCTAGAAATTAAGTTAAGGGAAGATAAGTAACTATAAGAAATAAGTAAGATCTAAGGACTAGAAGCACCCGTACCCGAAGTATTAACTAGAACTAGAACTAGAACTAGAACTAGAAACCTATAGGCTATAGCTATAGCCGGAAATTCAACTAGAAACAAGGAGCCTATAAACCCGTACTAACCACTTAGTTCTACTTATTCTTACACAACTCCTTTATCTAGACCTACTCGTTATCGTAGCTAACACTAGTCTTACTAGACGCGTCCCTAAGTAGCTAGCTAGTAAAGTTCCTATAGTAGTTGCGGAAGAAGCTCTTATTACGCCCTTCGCTTATAAAGTACATCTACTCGAGAGTAGTAACTAAGCTAAGCTACTTGTCTATTAATTTCATAGCTCGGACGCGCTAATTATATATCTTCTTATAGAAGAGCTCCGAGTCTAGGCGGACCGTAGCATTAAGCTACCTTCTAGCATTAAGGATGACTTCGTTATCGTTCTAAGACTTTAAACTCGCTAGGGCATCGGATAGAGGGCTAATACCGCTAAGGTGTACGGCCGTAGGAAAAGGATAGCCGGGTACTAGGCGTCGATACTTAAATATAGCGCTCTCACTTAGCGTCTTTAAGTTACGATAGAGGTCTATTACCTAGTGCATGCTCTAGCTTCTCTAGAGTTTAAGATAGTCGTCGTCGCGGATCTCGATAAAGTAAGGGTTAATCTAACGTAGTATCCTCTTATGTACGGCCTACCTTATTAGAACGCCTATAGTAGTTACCCGCATTTGCCTAGCGCTTAGGTCCTCTCTAAACTAGCTAATACTGTTCTTACTTAGGTAATTCTAGACCCTAACCGAGAAGAAACGCTTAAATCGGCCGTCTTCTATGCAGTCGTTAGTCTAGTACTACTAGATGAACTCTCTAGTATTCCCTTTCTTATAAAAACCGTGTAAAAACTCCGGCCCACTAGTGCCCTCTAAGTTAAGAGAGTATAGTATATTAAGCCGGTTACTAGTCTATTACGGTTCGGATGAAGGACGGTATAGGACGTAGTATAGGGAGGAAGAATTAGAAGATAAGAACTAATCGCTAGGAAGAGGAAGGGACCCTACGTTCGGGTTACGTGCACGACCGCGCGCTTAGTGTATAGTCGAACACGACCGTAGAAGTAGCGTATAGACGTATACGACTACACGACTAGGCGACCGGTCGAATAAATAGACGGACGCCTAACATCGGATAATATACGAGTCTCCTTTATATTTAGGAACGCTAAGAACCCTTATAGTTTCGATGCGTTCAACTTATGTTACTATTATTAACGACTGTTTAGTTATGTCGACCTTAGGTTTAGAGAGGGAGTCCCTTAGGTCCAACTTGCCCTAATTTCATTTAGGTTTAATTAGACATTTAGGTGAGCTAGCGGGACCTAGTATAGCTATTAAGATATATACTACGTAGTTAAGCATTGTAAGCGTAGCATTAAGGTAACAATTTAATTTATACCTCTCGAGTAGAGGGTATAGGGGTTTAGGTCCGCTAATCCTCTTGTTTTATCTAGCTACTACGCTACTCGTCACGTAACCTAATTTCACGGTCCCGGGACCGGCAAATACCTCTACTTACATAAGCGCCGCTCTATACTACTACAACTCGGATAGGCCTACATAGGGTAGTTAGTAGACATTATTTTAGTAGTTAATGAGGGGGGGTATTAAGTGTACACCCGGTAGCGTATTAGTATCTAGTTTATAAGGTTAAAATCACGGTTTAAGGTCTAAGGTTTACGGTTAAGGTCATTACTTAATGTTAAGGTTTAAGGTTAAGGTTTAAGGTTAAGGTTCAAGGTCGAGGTTCACGGTTAAGGTCAACTAAGGTCGAAAACACTTAAGGTCTAAGGTATTTAGTAACAATTACGGTTACAAGGTCCTATTAAGCAATAACTAGTATTAGCACATTCTAAAGTAAGTACTACGTAATAATGGATACGGCTATATTACTAGAAAAACTTAGCACCTTTGCCGACATAGGTAGAGGCTACGAACAGCCTATAAACCCTACGAAAATGGAAGGGGTCTATAGGGATTCTGTCCCTTACGAGGGGATGGAGGAATCGGAGGAAGGGGAAACACCTAAATTTAGTAAAGAAGGGAGAAGCGGAACTAGCGCCGCTAAATTAGGTATAGGTATAGGAACGAACAGTACAATTGGAATAGATGCTATAACTGCCCTCTTTAGACGATTAGTAGTAGTAATGGAAAACGCTAGCCCTCGCTTTCTACCTCTAGGAGGTGCTAAGAATCCGTTCTTTAATAGCACTAATGCTACTAAGTTCTAGGAGCGGTTTAGCGACCTAATAGACTAGTATCCGCCTCGGGCATCTATTAAGAAGGATGATTTCTAGGGTAGGCTTAAGCGCAATTGCGAAACTACTATCCGGCGCGTAGTTATAAGACTGCCTAGGTAGCTCACTAATAAGGCACGTTTTAGGAGGGCGTTCTTATTAGAGTTCTTAAGGTTTAACGCCTACTCGATATTAGGGAGTCGGGAATATCTTAAGGAGATTGTTAGGGCGTAGTAAGGTAAGAGGCCTAAAGAACAAGATGTGAAGGAATTCATCCGCCTATTTATATCCTTAAGTAACCTAATTGAACCTAAGGATTTAGATAATAGCTCCCGGAGTCGCCTCCTCCTTTAGGGATTGCTAGAGGGAGTTGCGAAAGCGGTCTACAAGGCTTGCGGGCTTTACCTAAAGTAACCTAAGAAGTTTAGGGACTTTTAGAGAATCCTCGATAAAGCTACTAGTATCGTAGATAGCGAGGAGGGATGGAAAGCTATACATATAGATTTCCCTCTTACTTTACCTTAGCTACACCGCTTAGTCGTAAAGTAAATGCCGCGCCTTAAGCCTAAGATTAACACGCTTAAGGAGGCTACTTCTAGGACTATTATTAATAATAACCTAATCTAGAAGGTAGCTAAAATAAGCATACGTGTATACTAGCGCGGTCGCGTTGCGGACGCGGGTACCTTCTACCCGAGCGAGAATTAACGCTCTATGTAACCGGAGAGGCCCGACCTAGATACTAAACTATAGGTTTACGTAATGTAGCGTCCCCTATCGTAGAATCGCGAATAGTCTAAAGCGATAGATGGTTGTTGCTACAACTGTAGTAGCTCGAAGTACTAGGCTAGCAATTGTAGGGCGATAAGGTCCTTAATATCCCGGGGCTACGTACACCTCGCCCCGAACAACTAGTAGTATCTAGGGAAAGAAGGCGATCCGCGTCCTACTAAGTTTAACTTTCGGAGGGACTATAGTAAACCGAAACTACTCTACATACTCCCTCTACTCGAAGAATATTATAGGCCGATCGAGTTTAATAACTAGTATGAGATTTCTATACTACGTAAGTAATAGATAGGTAGGGACTATACTAGGGTAATAAAGGTTACGCCTCCTAATTATTCTAAGCCCCCTCCTAACTTTAGGCATTTAATGGAGTATAGCCCTTAGGACGCACGGTCTAGCTAAACGGAGAAGACTACTAGTGTATATTAGGTCTCATTCGGAGAAAGTAAAGTAGAGTAGGCGGTCGACTTAGGTAAACTTAACGAGGTATCTACCTATCCTATACAGTCTATTAAAGTGAAAGGGAAAGCACCCGTAGGCATCCTAAAGAATCCGTACCCGAGGACCCGGTCCTCGGCCTAGGAGCTACGAGCCCGAGCTAAGGCTACTAAGAAAGTTCGCCTACAATTAGAATAGGAGATCCGATAAGCTAAGATTAACTAGTAGGAGGTTGAAATGATTAACGAAGTTAGTACTTAAATAAGCGAAACTTAATCATTAGCTAAATCCGGGGTAACCCTAGGAAGGGAAAATAATGCCTAAGTAAATAGACTAGGGAACGATACTAATAAAAGACTACCTAAGGATATGCCTATTAGTCCCGTAAACGCCCCCTTCGCACAAAGGAAGCATATATAGAATGCTAAGACTATAAGGATTAATAACTACGTCCGACAATATAGTTTAGCTAGTAATGGCCCGGTTACAAAGGAAGAGGGTATTATCTACTAGATTAATTAGATCCTTTAGATAACGTTTCCTAATGTAAACGCCTAAGATTAGTTTCGATATAGTCGCTAGTTCGAGGCTACCCTCTTCGGTCGCGTTACTAACACCCCCGCTCTTTAGGAGAAGCTCGCTACAGTGCGACGCCTTATAGGAAAGGACCCTAAGGTTCGTACTAGATAAGTAGTTACCTATAAAGATGAACCTAAGTATAATAAGGAGGTCTTCCGCGAAGATAGTTAGGCCTAGTATGTCGGAGTGTACTTAACTATGCTTTACTCTAAAGGTGCGGTCCCTACTACTAAGCTTTATAAGGACGTTAAGAAAATCGGGCTCTCTAGTGTCCTTAACAACTTTACTATAGTCCCTAGTCCTTAGGTAGTAGCGGAGTTCGGGATAAACAAGAACTAGATTAGGTGCCTAATTAACGAGGGTTCCGAGGTAAATATTATCGGCTAGAGGAACGCTTATAGATTTAGGTTACCGGTAATGTTAAGTGCTTAGCTTACCTTTCGAGGTACTAGAGGGCGGGCCTAGTTTAAAGGTGTTGTAGGCAATTTAGATGTTTAGGTATTTATGGTTCACTACTAAATGGACATGTTTATCTCCTCGGATCTAAACTCACTAACAATCCTAGGACGTCCGTAGGCCCGTAAGGTGCGACTTACTGCCCGTAACTGCGATAATGGTTTATAGGAGGGGACTATTACTAGCCGTAAAGGTGAAAGTATTATGTTTACTACCCTAGTTAGCTCGGATAGGTGCAAGACCCTTTAAGAACTATTAAAAGCGTCGGGAAATAGAAGGGTAGGTTAAGTTACGGCGCTTAACCTACCGACTTACTAAAGCCGGATTTGATAAAATTAGTAAGGTTCTCGTACTATCTCGGAGAAACCTCGGACTTTAATTTACCGGTCCCGGGACCGGTAAATAGCTATAGTGAGGAAAACGGATACGACTACGACACGACGTATCTATAGGAACCCGGCAAGGCCCTCACGCCCAGTAACTATTTAGCTCACTTATTAGGATTGCTTAGGACTACTAGAATAAAGGAACGAGTTGTAGAAATTGGAATAGGCGCGTTTAAGGGAGATTCTATTACTAATGTTTATTTAGTTTAAGGGGATTAGCCCTCCGAGATCCTAAGGTAATCTACATTAAATACTTAGGTACGGAAGCAATAGGTAGGCTAACATATAGCTAACATTAGGATACCGTAGGTCTTTACGATGTATAAGCGTAAGGCGGATAAAAAGAAGCTAGTAGACGCGAGCGTTCACGAACGCCTAGAATCACGAGTTAAGGGAGATATAGAATGGAAGCGTAGGGCACTGTACCTAGAATCTAAGATGCCTAAAGGATAAGGTCCGTTCGATAGGAAGTACTTAACTAAGAAATTCTTAAGTATTAAGCGAGGTAGCCGAATTACGCTAGAACGACTTACCTTAATTAAGGTTAGCATTAAGCTATTGCTAATGGAAAGGGCCTTATTCGATGAGATGCTCTATAACCGGGAGGCAGTCCTCGCTTAGGACTTTAGTTACATAAGGCAAATTAGGCACGACGTTGTACTACCTTAGAAGATTAACACGGTCCCTTATAGGCTATGGTAGGTACGCCCTATCCGGTTGCACCTAAGTCTTAGGGTAATTGTTAAGCGCATAATTAGAGCCCGGATTAAGAACAACATCCTAGAATACTCATAAGGGGCATATTCTAATAGCTAGTTCCTAGTCGTAAAGAAGGTTAATGCCTCTAGAAGCGATGTACCATATCGGTTAATTAACTTAGCTATGCTTCTAAATAAGGTTACTATACGCGATACTAACATTCCACCGGACACGGATAGCTTCTTAGAGGATTTTGCCAGGTACCGAGTCGCTTCACTTATAGACCTGTTTTTAGGTTATAATTAGATTACTTTAGATAAGTCCTACCGGGACTTAATAGCTTTTATAACCCCTCTTAGCCTAGTACGCAACACGACTCTACCTTAAGGAGCTACTAATTCAGTTGCTTAGTTCGTGCGTGCGGTAATAAAGATTCTGCTTAATTATATCTCGCATCGAGCGAAGCCGTTTCTCGATGACATTGGTATTAAGGGACTAACTAAGGATTATAGGAATGTAGAAGTAGAGCCTAGGTTAAGGAAATAGGTCGTTAAGCACATTGTTTCCCTAGATCTAGTTCTTACTAACCTAGAAAGAGCTAGTACGGTGGTTACTAGAGGCAAATCCTAATAGTTATACGAAAAGCTTAAGATTGTTAGGTACGTTACTAGCCCGGATAGTCGCTATCCTAACCTAAAGGTTATAGCCAAGATCCTAGATTAGCCTACGCCTACCTATATTAAGGAGGTCCGCACCTATATGGGGCTGTGTGTATACTTCCGGATATAGATCCCCTAGTTCGTTATTATCGCTCGACTAATGTATAAGCTACTAAAGAAGGACGCCGAGTTCACCTAGATAGAAAATGAGCAGTTCTTAAAAGAAGAGGTTACTAGATACCTTATATAGGCTCTAGCCTTAGTTACCCTCTACTACTCACCTAGTGCTAGGTCTATCTTTATCTCAGTTAATGCTAGCGGCACTAGATAGGGATGTATCGTTTCTTAAGAATTAATAGACAGCACTCGACGGCGTTACCCGGTGCGGTATAAGAGTAGAATCTAGAACGCGTTAGAATCTAGATATGATACTAGTAAGCGGGAATGCCTTAGGGTCCTTAAGGGGCTTAAGAAGATCTAGAGATATATTACTAGCGTTAATTTTGTCCTTAAGGTTAATACTAAGATACTTATATAGTAGCTTAACCGGCCGGCTTCGGACCTACCGAACTTAGCAATAGCCCGGTAGGTCGCATAGATTAGGCTGTTCACATTCGAAGTAAAGTACGTTACGGGAGCTAGGCATACTAGCCTAGATGCCCTATCTCGCAGGCCCTCTATACCTTAGGAACCTAGGGAAGCTAACGAAGACGAAGTCGACTAGATAATTAATAATAAGCTGTTCGGGTACCCGGAGCCGGTCGATACCTATCTAGTTAAAATCTAGAAAACACGATATCTCGGGGACTAATATTCTAAGGGCTCTTAATAACTTACTTAGGTAATAGAAACTAGATCCCGGCCCGATAGTGTTACCCGTGCTAAGTACCGGCGGCTAGTAAAGAAGAGCGTTAACTTCTTTATCCGGGACTAATTACTGTTCTTCTAGAAGCGCCGAGGAGTACCGTTATAACTTGTAATTAACGATAATAAGGCTTAGAAGAAAATCGTTATAGAATGCTATAAAAGACACGGTTATCGTAGCGCTAAGGTCGTGTATAACCTTATTTCCGATCGGTATTACTAGGACGGGTACTTCGCCGATGTCTCTACGTAGGTTCGAAGTTATACTCCCTATCGGTTTCGCGAGGGTAACTAGCGCGCTAGTAAGCTTTATTTATCGAGCCCTTAGGTTATTAGTAAGAAGTAGTACTCGGACCCCGTCTAGGTACATAAAAATGGATACCTCCTAGTTACGCGCGAAGCACTTAGTAACTAGATCGAGGCTAGAGTAACGAGGGCACCTCCTAGCTCCAAGACGGTTACTAAGTTTCTATATAAGGATGTCTTCTATAGGCACGGCTACTATACTGAAATTGTGCTTAACAACGCTACGGTTTATACGGCTAAGGTTAAGCGGTTACTCGTAGGACTTAGTATCCGAAGGATCCAAATATTACCGTACTATCCGTAGTCTAATGCTCTAGTCGAGGTTAGGCACCGTCCGATTCTTGTAGCGTTAGTAAAGCTTATAAGGAACACATACCGCGGATAGAAGTAATAGGTACCCGCTATGTTATAGGCTAATAGAACCACGACCTATCGTACTACTAGAATGACGCTAGCTTAGGTCCTATATAGCTATCGCACGATTCTACCAATTAAGGTTAAGTACCCGACGTAGGCGAATTATTAATAGGGATCGGTAAGAACGACTAAGGATCTACTTACTATACGTGCGCGTTAACTCTAGGCTCGAGACCTTAGTTTAGAAGAGCTGCATACTCGAAGGAAGCGACTAAGAGAACTTAGTAAGGACTACTTTAATTCTTACCGGAATGTTAAGTTTATTAGTTTCTAGAAGGGCGACCTTATTATAAGATTCGACAAGCTATATAAGGATAACTTCTTACGCAAGATCGGTTACCGATAGTAAGGTCCATATCGGGTGTCTAGTGTCTCTAGGGAATTTAGTACCTATATTCTTAAGGAACTTAATAGTACGCTAATAAAGGGTGTTTAGGTACGGGAAAACCTTAAGCTAGTTCTAGAGCTTCGCCCGGATGATATAGGAGTACTAGGCCTAGATAATAGGATCGATCTCGTAATAGGGGAGGGAGAAGTCGCTAATAGCGTCGCTAATAGCGAAGATAGTAGTAATTCGAACGAGATCGAGCCTATCGCCGGCGAAGACGTGCTACCTATAGGAGTTAACGAAAGGGGATCGTATCCTAAACCGGAATCTAAGAAGCTATAGGTTAGGCCTTATAACCTTTTATAAGGGTAGCCTATAGCTAACCCTTATATGTAATATGGCTATGCCCGGCTTAGCATGCCGCACGTAACGCGTATACGTATACTAGGAGACGCGTATAGCGTCTATAGAAGAAAGTAAGCTTTAGTTCATCTACGATTAGAAGATCGTAGGCGTACTATATATTACGACATCCCCTTATAGCCTTACGGTCCCTACAGTTCTAAAGCTTCCCTTCGTTATAATCTATATACACTATAGAGCCCGATCGCGACGCACACGACGGCGAGTCGCCTACGCCGCCCCTAAGCCCTAGAGCATAGTAGTAGGCGCGTCGTATAGCCTTAGTTACGAGAAGAGAGGCCTTACGGGCTAAGATTAAAGAGTAAGAGATATAGCGGGAGATCGAGCGGCTAGAGATCTTACGCGCTATAAGCGCACCGCCTCTAGAGCGTATAGGAGGGAGGAGAGAAGATTACCTCCCTACTACAACCCCTACCTCTATCTCTATAACTACTAACGATAATATTGTAGTACGAGGCGCGGCCGTAGCATATACGACGCGACCGCGTCTAAAAGAGCCGACGCCTTTTAGAGGGGATTCGATAAGGAAGGTAAGGGTATTCCTTCGGGAGCTCTTACTTATCTTCGCCCTCTTAGGTACTATATACGCGATAGACGAATTAAAGGTCCTATATATGGTTATGTACCTTAGCGGAGAGGTAAGCGAGCGATAGTATACTAATTATAGCGCCGTTAACCTTATAGGGTATACATACTAGGACTTTAAGGAGTTCTACCGAGACGTATACGGCGACCCTATAAACCGCGTGCTTAACGTAATGTTAGAGTATAAGGCGGTAAAATAGAAGGATAACTAGACAGTACGTTAGTTTACGACTAAGCTAGATGTTATAGAGGATTAGTTAGGGGACTATACGGAGGCGTAACGCGTGCGACATATGCTCGCTAAGCTTACGCCTAGCCTACGGTCCGTAATCGTTAAGTTTTATAACATCCTAATAACTAGAGAGGAACTAGTAATCCTAGCCTCGCGCATCGAAAGTACCGAGCGCCGAGGTAGTAGCGGAGGGCACGACCGCGGGCAGTATGTACGTCGTAAGCGTAAAGCTAAGGGCGTACATAAGTAGGTCGATCGCCTAAAGTAATAGAAGTGGAGTTAAGCACCGGGCGCCTCGGGTGCGAGTTAGTAGCGAGACGCCGGTAGCTCGTCTTTAACTAGCTAGAAGTCGAAAGTAGAGTACTACGGCTACGGTAGGAAGGGTTACTATAAGACGGAGTGCCGGAGTAGACACCTATAGAAGGACCGCGACGCGTAAGCGGTTCGTAGGTTAGAAACTGTCGAGGCTTTAACTAAGAAGGGCGAATAGGGAAAAGGTAGAGGACTAGGTAAGGGTCGCTCCTAAGTCCGAGTTTCTATGTAGACCCCTTAAGGTAAGTCGATACGAGTCTAGCGCGTTACTTACGAGGCGTAGTCGAGACTCGTAAGGGCTTTCGCGAGGCTACGTTTCTTCTAGATGACTATATAGATTTAAGCTTAGTGTCGTACGAGTATGTACTCCGATACTAGATGTAGCCCATTAGTAGTATAAAGCTTCTAAATCTAGAGTCGTACGCGTAGGACTAGGGGCATTGCTACGGCGCCTATACGGTTCGCGTGCGACTAGCTAACGATGTAGGAGTAGAGCGCGTAAGTAACGCTATCTACTATGTAGCGCCTATAGGTAGGCCGTTAGTTATTTTAGGTAGACCCTAGCGGTATCGTAATCGGATAGTAAAGGCCAATAAGAATAACTAGTAGTACTACGGTATAGAGACGCCTACGATTTAGTAGCGTAACGCACGCGAGTTCCTTAAGGATCTCGAGAGCTTAGAGTAGGTTTATACGATAAGTGTTCGGGCTATTACTATAGTAGTACCCGAAGGAGAGGGCCCCTCGTAGCCTAAAGAATTTATAGACTTCCGAGATATATACGTACCTAATAAGTAGGTAAAGCGTAAGATGCCTAACGGGGTTAAGTATACAATTAATCTCGTTAAAGGAAAGAAACCCCCTTTTAAGCCGCTATACTACTAGTCCTTAACTAAGCTAGAGGCCTTAAAGGAGTACCTTACGTAAGTAATAGAGAAGGGGTAGATTAGGCAATCCGTAAGCGAGGCGGGTGCGCCTATCCTATTCGTACTAAAGAAGAATAGCACTCTTAGGCTCTATATAGATTATAGAGGCCTAAATGAGATTATAGTAAAGAACCGGTACCTACTACCCCTAATTAGTAAGACCTTAGATAGGCTATAGGGAGCTAGGCTCTTTACTATAATCGACCTATAGGATACCTACTACCGTATTCCTATTAAGCGAGGAGACGAGTAGAAGACTACGTTTCGCACGCAATACGGTTACTACGAGTACTTAGTTATGCCTTTTAGGTTAACTAACGCACTAGCTACCTTTTAGGGGTACATTAATAAGGCCCTTACTAGGCTAGTAGATAACATCTACGTAGTCTACCTAGATAACATCCTTATCTATAGCGTGACGCGTAAGGAGTACGTACGAGCCGTACGCGCGGTGCTAGAGAGGCTACGAAAGTTCGCCCTATTCGCGAACCTAAAGAAGTGTAGCTTCTTCTAGGAGAATGCCGAGTTCCTAGGATTTATCGTAAGCGTCGTAGGCGTATCGATAGATAGGAGCAGGGTAGCCGTAATCGAGGAATAGCCTACGCCTATGAGTTTTTATAAGGTTTAATCCTTCCTAGGATTCTATAACTTCTATAGGCGCTTTATCGAAGGGTACTCGAGGATTACGAAGCTATTAATAGACCTACTAAAGGGATGTAAGAATAGTAAGAAGTAAGGGCCTCTTATATAGTCCGCTTACGAGGAGTAAGCGTTCTAACGGCTAAAAGCTAAGTTCCTCGGAGCACCTATCCTAAGGCACTTCGATCCTTCGTTACGTACGAGGGTTAAGACGGATGCCTTAGGTTTTGCGATTATAGGTATTATCTCTTAGCTATTTAGGACTAAGTAGCATCTAATTACCTTCTATTCTCGTAAGATAATACCTACCGAGTGCAATTATAAGACCTATAACTAAGAGCTACTAGTAGTAGTAGAGGCATTTAAGCATTAGCGACCGTACCTCGAAGGCGCATCGTATACGGTTTAGGTACTAGTCGACTATACGAACCTATAGGGTTTTATAATAGTAAAGTAGCTAAATGGGAGGTAAGCTCGATAGGCGACGTTTCTATAATCTTTCGACTTCGTAGTAGAGTATAGGTCGGGGAAGAGTAACCTAGCCGATGCGCTATCGCGACGTAGTAACTACGTACGCGTAGCGTAGTAGACGTCGAACTTACTTCCTACGCTATAAAGTAAGCTATCTTTCTAGAAGGAATCCCTATTAAGAGAGGACGAGCCTATAGTAAGGCGCGTAACCGCTACCTACGAGAAGATATAGGATAAGGCGACGATAATAGTAGTAGGAGCCTACGAGCCGTAGGGGACCCGATTGCTACTAGTAAGAGTATACGCTATAATAATGTAGGGCGGCCTAGGTAAACTGCTTACACTACTAATAAAAATCGTATAGGGGAGAGACGATAGGTGCGTCGTATACTTATCGTAGGCGCCTAGCGAAGGGGACGCTAAGGACTAGTATATAAAAGACGGGTTAGTCTATCGCGGGAACGCGATTATAGTACCCGAAGACTATATAGTAAGAGCACGGCTACTCTATATGTATTATAAGGACCTACTAGTAGGGCACTTTAGTAAGGTAAAGACTAAAGAGCTACTACGACGTTATTACTAGTAGGAATTACTTAGTAAGGATGTAAGGGAGTATATAGGAAACTGTAGGGATTATTAGACCTCGAAGGCGAGGCGCTATCGACCCTACGGCGAGCTATAGCTACTACCTAGGCTAGACGGTCTATAGTAGGAAATTACTATAGATTTTATTACGGACCTACCGCTAAGTAAGCGAGGCGAATGCGTATATAATGCGATCCTAGTAATCGTCGACCGCTACTCTAAAATGAACTTATACATTCCTACGACAAAGATATGTATAGCGGCGGAGCTTACGAGGATCTTACGAGACGAAGTCGTACGGCATTATAGTATACTAGCGGGTATAGTAAGTAACCGCGGGTTAGTGTTTACGAGTAAGTTCTAGAGTAACTTCTACTTCGAGGCGTAGGTAAAGCGTAAGCTATCTATAGCTTTCTACCCTTAGACTAACGGCTAGACTAAGAGGGTAAACTAAACCTTAGAATAGTACCTTCGTTATTACTATAGCGAGAACTAGATAGAGTAGGCTAAGTAGCTAGCTATAGCTAAATTCGCATATAATAACAGCATCTACCCTACGCTACGTATAAGCCTATTCGAGATAGCGTATAGTTAGAGACCTAAGATTACCCTAAGACCTATAGGATCTCGAGGCGAGATCCGGGAAGGGGAGGTACTAGTAGCGGTAGACTTAGTTAACCGTATACGAGAGATACGCGCTACGCTTACGAAGCGTTAGGAAATCGTAGTAGCCGATTAGACTCGCTACTATAATAAGACTTATAAGGCTAAGAGCTATCGCGTAGGCGATATAGTCTTATTATCTACGAAGAACCTAAGGTTAGTATTACTAAAGAAGAAGATAGGTCTAAAGTTTATTAGACCGTACCGCATTATCGACGCTATCGGTTCGTAGGTGTACCGCCTAGCACTACTAGCCGACTTAAGAATTTATAATGTATTCTATATATCCCTCCTCGAGCCGTACGCGGGTAGTAAGAAGGATAGAGGCACTATAGCCCTCGCTAATAAGGACGGGGAATATAAAGTAGAGGTAGTGCTAGGAAAGCGTAAGTATAAGGGTAAAGTGTAGTACCTAGTACGATAGAAGGGCTAGCTAGAAGAGTACAATAGCTAGGAGCTAGTATAAGGACTCGCGAATGCTACGCGTATAGTAGCCGAATATAAGGCGTTAGCGAAGACGGTATAAGCCGGCGGAAGGATCCGCGAAGGCTACGCGTATAGTAGTCGAATATAGGGTGCCTACTGTTATCGTCTCGTTCCAGGGCTAGTCTCAAAGAGAGATAAGTCAAGTCACGTGGCGGTATTATTCTTTGGAGAGGCTGAAGCAAGCTGAGCGAAGATGAATGATAGGAATAAGAGTTGTATTCCAATCAGTGAGATAGTAACATGAGTTGAACGCATTAGAACCATAAGGGTTTCTAGCGTTCCTAAATACAAAGGAGATTCGTAGATCTCGGTGATCAGTCTGATCAGTCTGAGCATGAGCAGTCTGATCGCTCCAAGTCTGAGCGCTCAGGCAGGATGAGTCACGTGTTCGTCTTTGAGTCACGTGTTCGTCTTGTCATTATGATTCCAGGGTCCATGGGAATCATTCCGTAACACCATCCCCTTCTTAGCCTAGCTTCGTCCCGAAGCTTCTTAAGTCATGTTGTACTTCCTTTTCGTGTCTCGCAACGATGTCTTCTTCCTCCCACAACGCCGTCAACGACTTGCTTCGGATACTGAAGTTTCCGGTATCGAAATGGCCCCATGTACGAATTGTCAGAAGTCTCGATCCTCGGGCGCAGTAGTGAGGTGTATCGTGGGCTCTCGGTCTGGGAAGTGTTCGGCCTGCATTCGAAAAGGCTGTAAGGATTGCGATGTGCGTCTTTCTCGTCCGGAGTGGGAACGCCTTCGCGATTCGTGCGATAAACTCAAGCTGGAGCTTGAGAGGATCGAAGAGGAGGAGGTGCGGCTGAAGATGCGCAAGATCCGTCTTCGGAAACAGCTACGGTTAGCTGAGCGTCGTACCGATGATGCCGTCGCTAAGGAGTTGGAGGAGCTCGAGGAAGAAGAGGCGCGCGAGGAGCTAGCGTCCCTTGAACAGGCGTCGGGGGTAGAGGTGCCTCCTTCGCTAGTTCCTTTCTCGGATATCCTAGAGATGCCCGTAAATGACTGGGCGGCGCTTTCTGGGGCGGAGCCTTGGGGCGAGTCCCTAGGGGTAGAGTCCCTTTAGGGTACTTATTTGTAAGTTGTGTCCCTGTTTCCATTGATCGGCTAGGTAGCTCAGTGGTAGAGCGCAAGTTGTCTACACTCTTGAGGTCGTGGGTTCGATTCCTACTCTAGCTGCTCCCGGCGGACTGGTCACCAATCGGTGACTAGTCCGCTGGCCGCTTTTTGGTCTTGTAGTATTCCTGGATCTTTTGCTGACAGTTTCGTAGGTTTTGTTTTGGTTCCCAGGTATTTTCTGATTCGTCGTATCCTTTCCATTTGACAAGGTATCGCTGACCTTTCTTATCTAGGATTCTTTCGACTTCAAATTCGTTTTCTGCTTCCGGTTTAAAATGGAAGCTCTCCTGGCAGGGTGTTTCGGCGTCTGCGGGTTCCAACTTGGAGATATGGAAGACTGGGTGGATTTTGGCGTCTGGTGGTAGTCGTAGTCGATAGTTGACTAGTCCTACGACTTTGTCGATTAAAAATGGTCCGACCTTGACGTGATCCAGTTTCTTGGTCTGTCTTCTTGTTCTCAAGTTTTTTGTAAGGAGATAGACCTTATCCCCCTCTTTTAGCAGAGGTGCCATTTTTCTCGTGTCCTGCCGTTGTTGAGACAGTTTTCGTTGTGCATCTTCGATCGCCTTGCGTGTTTCTTTGTGCACTTCCTTAAGAGTGTCCGTCGTCACGATTGCTCTTTCGGCTTGTGGGTGGGATCCAGGTGTTCCAAATAGGTTAGGATCTTTACCAAAGTTCGCATAAAATGGCGTCGTTGAAGTTGTCTCCGATTTGTGGTTGTTCAGTGCAATCTGCGCCATTGGCAGTAATGAAACCCAGTTGTCTTGTGCGTAGTTGATGTAGTGTCGTAGGTATTGTTCTAGCGTTTGATTCATCCTTTCGGTTTGTCCGTCTGTCTCCGGATGATATGCTGTCGACAGCTTGTGTTTGATTCCGATCGTTCCCATAAGCGTCTTCCAATAGTTCGATGTAAATAGCTTGTCTCTGTCCGTTATAAATGCTTGAGGGAATCCATGGTATCGGATAAGTCTGTCTAGTACGAGGTATCCGAGCTGCTCTGCATTGTACGTTTCCGATGCAGGAATGAAGTGTGCGTATTTCGTAAGTCTATCAACCATGACTAGTATCATGTCGTATGGTTGTTTCGTAACTTGATCTCTTGACGGTGGGAGTTTCGTGATAAAGTCCATTGTGACTTCGTCCCATGGTTTCGTTGGTGGTGTTCTGAACTGTAGGTGACCGTATTTTGCGTGTCTCGCAGCCTTGTTTCGTTGGCAGTGTACGCATTGTTTAATATAGCGTGACACCTTAAGTCTCATCTGTGGAAATGAGAAACTGCGCTGTATTAGGTCCATTGTTTTTGAAGTTCCGGGGTGTCCGTAATTTGGTCCGTCGTGATGTTGTCGTATGCATTCTTCTTCTCGATCCTTAGGTACTTGGTATTTTCCTTGCGATATAGGGAATTGTTCGTCCCTGTCGCCTAATATCCGTACGATGTTGTTAAATTCTCTTGTGTTGGCACTAAGACTTCCGTCGGGGTTTGTCTTTAGTATTTTATGTTGCACTGGTTCTTTTCCTTCCATGTAGTCGCTTCTTCGGCTCAACGCGTCGGCGCGGCCATTCTCTCGTCCTGGAGTATATTTGATTTCGAACTTATACTGTCCTAGCAGCTCCGACCAGCGGGCTTGCCTTCGGGTAAGTTCTTTCGTCGTCGTGAAGTACGTAAGATTCTTGTGGTCAGAAAGAATCGTTAACTTCGGTGGGCCCTCGACATATACTCTCCAATGTTGCATAGCAGCAACAATGGCTAGAAGCTCTTTATCATGGATGTCGTAGTTCTGTTCCGCTGTGGTCATTTTCCGGGAGTAATAGGCTACTGGGTGTCTCTGCCCATCGTGTGTCTGTGTTAGACATGCGCCTATTGCCATATCAGACGCGTCGGTCTCGATGTGGACTTCCTTGCTACCATCGAATAGTCGAAGCGTGGGGGCTGAAGCGCATTGTTCCTTAAGTTTCTTGAATGCTTCAGTCTGTTCTTTTCCCCATTTCCAGGTGACGTCCTTTCTTGTAAGCATCGTCATTGGTGCTGCTATCTTTGAATAGTCCTTAATAAATTTCCGGTTGTAGTTCGCTAGTCCAAGGAATGATTGTACGTCCTTGACTGTTTTCGGTTCTGGCCACTCTCTAATTGACTGTGTCTTCGCAGGGTCGATCGTTATCCCTGTAGTGCTAATAATGAAGCCCAAGAATTTGACTTCTTTCTTATGGAATTCGCATTTCTCGGGTGCCGTCTTGAATCCTGATTGTGTAAGTCGTTCGAAGACGTCCTGGACTTGTTTTATGTGTTCCTGTAGGGATCCTTTTGTGTAGACCAGTATGTCGTCCATGTAGGCGATAACGCATACGTCGAGTAGGTCTCTAAGTGTTTCGTTAACAAGGTCCTGGCAGGATGCGGGTGCGTTGGTCAATCCCATTGGCATAACCAAGAATTCGTAAAGTCCGTATCTTGTTCTGAAAGCGGTTTTCCATTCTTCTCCTTCTGCCAT
The DNA here is from genome assembly GCA_033816765.1 of Nothopassalora personata. Classification (NCBI taxonomy): domain Eukaryota; kingdom Fungi; phylum Ascomycota; class Dothideomycetes; order Mycosphaerellales; family Mycosphaerellaceae; genus Nothopassalora; species Nothopassalora personata. The sequence continues at coordinate 459,018 of CM066291.1, forward strand.
CCGTATAGCGTAGAAGGCATCTCGTAGGTCAATCTTCGTGTACCAGTCTGATCCGGTTAATCTGTCTTGTGCTTCTTCGATGTTGGGTAGCGGGTATCGGTTATGGAGTTCCTGCACTCGAGGTGGATCTTCTTATCCATCCTTTGGCTAGCTTCTCCTTCAGCCATTCTCGTAGGGTCTGTAGCTCTTTCTCAGACATTTGATATAGGGGTCCCCATGGAGGCTCTTTCCCTGGCTGAATGTTAATCTTATGATCCCATGGGCGGTGCTTAGGTAAGGCGGTTTTGCCTCTCTCCTCTTCAAAGAGTCGCGACCACTTGCGATATTCCTTGGGAATACTCAACTCTGAGATGTTAGTATTCTTCGATGGTGCGTTACTTCCATCACTTCCAGTGACTTCGTGACCCGGCGGCCCCACGCCAGTGTCTGTCCCGGTCGAAGGTGGTTCTTTTGTCCTTCTAGTCGGCGCAAGCTGTATCTCGTTTAGCTGTTTCCTTGCCTCATCTGCCAGTGAACGCTGCCACTGCGCAGGCTGAATGTCGACAACGCAATCGCATTCCCTAAATGTGAGTACTCCTCTTCTCCAGTCGATTACTGGATTGTGCTTTCTCAACCAAGGCATACCTAATACTATGTCATGACTGGCCATATCAGTGACATCCAAGGTAATATTCTCGTGGTGCTGTTGGATAGCCAGTGGCAATGGTATCGTCTCCCATTCCACGCTAGGTAACGATGATCCGTTTACCGCGATCAACTCGTAACCCCATTTCTTCTTCAGGGTAGCTAACCCGTTTCTTCTTGTGAAAGACTCGGAGGTAAAATTCCCCGCTGCTCCTGAGTCGATCATGACACTGGTTTTGTGTCCGTTGACGATTGCTTGTGTCTGGAAAACTGTGTTTGATGTCGATGCGTGAGCCTGAGTGTTGCATAACTCCCTCCGGTCGCTCATTCCTGGGGAGCTGATCCTTTTCCCGAATGGTATGCGGTTCGCTGTGCTTCGTGCCTAGAGGCTTCGGCTAGAACCTGTAGCCCGTTGCCCTGTGTCCACACTTGTAATCTATTGCGTTCCTGGATCTTCTGCGTTTCTGAGTAGAGAGCCCGTACATGCTGTACTGCTGTTCGTAATTCATTCGATATGAATGTCCCTGACGGTGTAAGATATCCGGTTCCTGTTATTCGGCTTCCTATCGGTGGTCGTTCTGTAATGGCGGTTGCTAGGTTCTCGGTTGTTTCCATGAGTGGGTATCCCCAGGCCATGCCTCGTAGGGTGTTAAGTGTCTTGTCAAACTCAATGGAATGTAGCCTTCTTCGTCCGCCTATTTTAGGTAGGAATTCCTCGTGCCTTCTCTGTAGGTAGATAATCATGTCGTACAGTTTCTTAGGTGCATCTACCGTGAAGGTAAGTTGTTCGTTGTCGTCGTTAGTGTCGCTCTCTTCTCCTTCGGAGGAATCTTCTTCGCTTGATTCTTCCGGATCCTGTTCTTCCTCGATGGTATCTAGCCCGGTGGTTTCTTGACTTTCTTCCTGTGGTTCTGGTGACCATGATCCGTTCCATCCTGGGTCCTGATTTTCTTTGTCGCTTCCATCTTTGTTGAAGTAGGATTCATCGATGTCCACTTCTCTGAGCGTGGCGTCTTGCCTATGCGTCGCTCCCAGGGTTCCTCGTGGTTGCCGAGGCCAATACCCTGCGCCTGACTTCGCGGCGTAGTGGATTTGACACGAGTCTTGGTAACAGAATCGCCAATGAAGGCTTCCATGACCATTTCGAGACTCGGATTCGGTCTCGTAGTCGACTCTTCGTGTCATCATGTTGAACTGTCGTGGTTGGTTCTTCGCATCAAATGGAATGACCACCATTTGCTGCCCATGGTATCCTCCTCGTCCTTCTGAGGGGTCCAGGAGAGGCGTCGTGTTTCTGTTGCTAGCTCTCTCCTCCACTCTCCGAGTATAGTCGGTATCTCCTCGAGATCCAACGCTGCTCTCAGATTTACTAGTTCGGGGTTGCATCATATTGAATTGCTCGCGGCGCACCATATTTTTACCGCGGCAATCTCGCGCCATGTGGCCTTCCTTGCCACAGGCATAACATGTGAGTTTTCCTTTTCCTTTAAAGGGCTTTCCGTGGCCCCTACTCTTATCGATCTTCCGTCCTCGTTGGGTAACGTCCAGTTCCATTGGCTGTGGTCCATAGTAGGGTTGGCTTTGTCGTGAGAATTCTCCCTTCGCAACGTATCCTCCTAAGGGTCTGCGGTCCGGAGCATATCCTGCTATTCCTCCTACTTTGGAGTCGTATTTCTTCTCCTGGTGTCGTTCCCAGAGCTGGTCATCGATGTTGATCGACGCCTTCATTAGCTCTTCGAGGTTGGTGATCCGTCCCCCGTGTCTCATTAACTCGTCCTTGACGGAGTCTTTGAGTCCACGTCGGAACATAGTCATCAACGCCGTCTGGTCCCATCTGGTGATTTGTCCGTACTCTTCGAATTTGGCGGCATACTCTGAAGCAGACGTCTTCTGTTTCAGGTGTTGAATGATTCGTATGGCCTGTTGGACTTCGTTCGAGGTTCCAAAGATTGATTTCATCTTCTCTTTGAAAAGGGTGTAGCTCCTGAACATTCCAGTGGGGTCTAATCGTCCCATACCTTCAAGGTATTCCTTAAGGTAAGGTTTGATCCAGTTCTGCGCACTTCCGCGAAGGTACGTGATGGCGAAGATAGTCCTCTTATTAGCATCGACTGGGTTGAACATGAGATACATATCCATCTGATTGATCCAGTCGTCGAACTTGGCTCTGTCTCCATGGAAGAGGTCTGGCTTGGCGGCCTTAACGTCGTTCTTCCTTGGAGTAGACTCGTCATCGTCATCAGACTCATCGTCCTTCGTGGTGGTAGTCTGTTGTGGTGGCGCACGGCGGATGCTTCCTGCTTCGCTGGGGGCGGGTGTTCCCCTACCAGCTGCTTGAGTAGCGCTCATCCTGAGGGCGTTCAAAGTGTTATCGTCTCGTTCCAGGGCTAGTCTCAAAGAGAGATAAGTCAAGTCACGTGGCGGTATTATTCTTTGGAGAGGCTGAAGCAAGCTGAGCGAAGATGAATGATAGGAATAAGAGTTGTATTCCAATCAGTGAGATAGTAACATGAGTTGAACGCATTAGAACCATAAGGGTTTCTAGCGTTCCTAAATACAAAGGAGATTCGTAGATCTCGGTGATCAGTCTGATCAGTCTGAGCATGAGCAGTCTGATCGCTCCAAGTCTGAGCGCTCAGGCAGGATGAGTCACGTGTTCGTCTTGTCATTATGATTCCAGGGTCCATGGGAATCATTCCGTAACACCTACGAAGGTAGTATAAGGCGCTAAAACAAGGGTATAGGTTATGCATTTAGACCTTAACCCTCCGGTAGCTAGATATAAGGACCTCTACCCCGATAGTAAACTTAGCTATAACTAGTATAGAAGACATAACCTATAGTGTCTTCTATCGGACTAAAAGGCTCGCTTACTTAGTCGAGTAAACACCCCCGATAGTAATAATATTAGAGAGGGAGGTAAGGAGAGAGAAGAGTAGAGAGAAGAGTATTTATTTTAACAATAAACTTTTATAGGCGCACTACGGCGCTACGTAGATAGAATATAGGCGCGTAGTAGGCGGCTAACATACGCGGAGCGCGCGATTACTCGTTATCCTCCTCCTTATTATCCTCCTTATTATACTCGCCCCGTAGGGCTAGTAGTAAGAAGGCCCTATCGGCCGCGGTAGTGTCGATGTTCCTAGCCTATAGGAACTATAACTACGGTTAGTATAGGACACGTATACGACACGTAGGTTACTTATAGCACGGCCGAGCTCGAAGAGCCTATTAAGGGCCCTATTCTACTCTTACTATAGAACTACGGACGTAGTAGCGGCGGCGGAGGAGGGGGTAGTAGCAGTAAGGGCGCCGGCGAAGCGTACGCGAGTGTCGCCTATACGCTTATTCTTATAGGTAGAGAACTGCCTCTTAGCCTAGGAGGAGGTTAGCCGATTTATATAGGAAGCGATAGTACGCCGCACACGGCGAGCGTAGGGAGCGCTAGCGACGCGCAGCACTTACCTCTATAATCTACTCGCCTAGGTAGGTATAGAGCTCGTACTACTAGTCTAGGGTATCCTACTCTTATTTAGTAATAGGGTTACTAAGCCCCTAGATAAGCTTATCGCGCTAGGCGCGAGCGGCGCGTAGGCGAGCTACTAGCTACGCGATAGCGACGCTAGTATTACTAACGTAGGGGTGCCTAATGTCTCTATAGCGCCTACACTTCTTAAGTAACTCGCCGGTAGTAACACTATTATACGTATCCTACTCGTCTACTATACTATTAGTAAGCGTATCGTAAGCGAAGAGCGTAGCAAATACTTACTAGCTACGAAGTATAGTAGATACCGTATATATATCTTAATGTCGGTACTTAGGCGCCTAGCTAGTAAGAACTTAGGGGTCTACGGCCCTAGTACGCTAAACTTACGCTTCGCTAGCGTGTCTAGTGCGCTAAGCGCGCTAGACATCTACGCTCGTAGTACTAGTAATAGTGTTAGTAGTACTAATGGGCCCCCTATAAGGGCCTCCTAGCGGAGCTAGTCTTAGATAGCTTCCTCTAAAGCTATAGTAGTACTAGCGGGTCGCTAGTTAGTCGCTAGCGAGGAGCTAGTAGATCGCTAGTAGTGCGGGTATACTACGCTACGAGAACGTAGTGTAAGGAAAAAAGAAGGAAGAGGAGGGAGAGGGTACGCTTCTTAAACCCTCGAGTTAGTTAACCCGGTAACTATAACTTTATACCTACCTACACTACGATAACTGTTAAGGGGATGTCGCAATGTATAGCACGCCCACGACCTGCCAGTCGTAGATGAACTAATTCTTGCCTTTTGTTCAAGACGCATCGCGCGTCGCAAGGTGTACTCATGCGTGTCACGTGCGGCTTGGCAGCCGGTCGCGACCGCATGTCACATGCAAGGCCACATGTAGGGGTTAGCCACTGGGCTGCCCCTTACAATAACGATACGTACGAGACCCGTAGGCGCGTCGTATAGTAACGGAATCTACGAGAAGTAGATAGATTACTTATATAGAAACCTCCTAAAGCCGCGAGCTAAGGGTAGCTCGGCCTAGAAGGGGAGGCAGTTATAAGGGTAGCCTATAGCTAACCCTTATATGTAATGCGGCTATGCCCGGCTTAGTATACCGCACGTGACGCGTATACGTATACTAGGAGACGCGTATAGCGTCTATAGAAGAAAGTAAGCTTTAGTTTATCTACGATTAGAAGATCGTAGGCGCGCTATATATTACGACATCCCCTTATAGCCTTACGGTCCTTACACCTTTCTATAGCCGAAATTTCACAGTTTAGTAGGATCGAGGCTAAGAACTAATTAGTTAGTAATGGCGTACGGAGTTTACTTCTGCTAGGTATGTGTTACATATGCCCTTTAGTTTATTAAGCCGATTCGGTTATCTAGACTTCACTTTATAAGGTGTTCTTACCTTAGTTAGACCTTAGTTAGTAGAGTTATATTTACCGGTCCCGGGACCGGTAAATCGGATTACGTAATAGCGTAGTATGCCCCTACCAAATGCTTACCTAGGTAGTTACTAGCACTGGTTTTCGGTTACATGTAGGGTTATCGGACCTTTAGTATAACCTTAATAGTACTGCTCTTACTACTTATAAGACCGGTCTCGGCGCTACTGCCTTATAACGGTTATAGGGACATACGTTAAGAGGTATACTTAAGCGTAGCTCTCTACCTACTACTTCCCCTCTTTTCTTCAAACACTAGTACATCCTTACCGACAACTAACTACTAATACATCTATCTACTACTACTACACACATTAGACGGTTCTTTAGCCTCTCTCTCTTTACGACCTTAACCTTCTTTAAAGCCCCTACCCCGACACTAAGCTTTTAAAGCTTACTAACACTCTAGAGTAGCACTACGAGATAGCTAGCTCTTACGATCTTACTACTAGCGAGTCCTAGTTATTATAGCTTTAGCTAGTCCTTCGTTACGCCCGGCTAGCTCGAGCATAGCGCTTACTAGTACTATTACTAGGCTTACCTGCCTACCTTAGACCTTGTTCGAGTCCCTTCGCCTACCGGATAACGTTAAGCATGTCCTTACTAATACGAATACGCCGAAGTCCGCCGCTAATGTTATGTTCCGAGAGCTTAGTCCTTAGAAGCGGGTTAAGGTGTTAAAGGACTTCTATAAGGGCTTCGAGAAGGTGTTCGAAGACTGCTCCGTCTAGGTTAACCTATTTTTCGAGGAAGTTAAGAGCGGTTTAGGTAAGAGCTACTAGGATGAATTCCTTAGTAATAAGAAGCTCGATGTCTTGTTTCCTATCGTTAGTAAGATTCGTAAGACCAGTTTAGAGATTCGTAACCGAGAGAAGACTCTTCGAGCTACGCTTACCCGCCACTAGCTATAGTAGATAGATAATAAGATTCTTAATCGACGCGTTATCTCCGAGCTTTACAGTACTAACAGCGGGCGCCGCTAGTTTACGGCCTTTATTAATAAATACCTAGACTATAGTAGGGCTATTAGTAGAATCTAGAGGACATTAATCTAGCGTATAAGGATCGGCCGTAAGGGTATAGATCGTAAGCGAATTCTAGAGCCTAGTGATCTTACCCGGTGCGATAGGGAGGCTAAAGCACGTAGCATTAATCCGTAATCGGCTAAGAGTAGGGAGATTATTAGAAGATACCGCCTAGCCGTCTATAAGGATAGCCTTCTATACTTTATAGAGGGTACTATTACTAAGAAGTCCGCGTCCCTAGAGGATAGCATAGATTAACCTAGACTATCTAGCTAGTAATAGCTACGTTAGCTACTACCGGGTAGTAAAGGTAAAGGACGTGTAAAGAGTACTACGCTAACTCTACTACTAGCTTCTACCTAGCCTATAGTCCTATCGAGAGGCGGTCGTAAGTCGAGTCGACTTAAGTAGCTCCGTATAGGCGAGAGCATAGGTAAGGGTATAACTACGCCTACTCGATCCTCGCCTAACCGAACGCTAGATAGCGCACCTATACGCGAGGGCAGTCCGCTAGGTACACCGGTTAGTACCCTACGATCCACTCCGGCCTTAACTAAGAATAGCAATCCGATACTTACTATATTACCTTCGGCTATAATTAGGGATGTATTAGTCTTTAAAGATTAGATCCTATAAGAAGACGAGGCCCTCTAGATTAAGCGCGCTAACTGCACCTATAATAAGCGGTACTATAGCATTAAGTTTAGAAACTCGATTAATGTAGATAGCATTAACTAGCTACCTAAGTACCGGATAGCGGGCCTTAAGATGCTCGAATATACTGTCTCGGACGTTCTTAAGAGGGATAGTAAGGTTAGCGCTGTAATGTACGATTAGTATGTTCGAGATTTCTACTATAAGGCCCTCTACTTCGTTACGAATCCCGGTATTACCGCTAATACCCTATGTAAGCGCGCGCTTAAGGTCTAAGACTAGCTCTTTAAAGGTAAGAGTTTTTTAGCTATTAAGGTAAAGAATGGGTCGTAGTTTCGCCCTAATAAGCGTAGTTAGAAGACTATTAACCCACTTAGCTACCTCCGCGTTCGAGGTAAAGTCGGTACTACGAGTGGCATCGTTACGCATGCTAACTATAACTAGATCCTCGATAAATTTAGTATCGATAAAGCTAACTAAGCCGATCTTAATAGTACCGGTACCTACATTAATAGTAATATGCTGTACTAGTATAATAACGCTAAACTAGCGCCGCGGGTTAAAACAGTTAGAGAGATAATAAGTCGAGAATTCGACGTGTACCGATAGTACCTACGAGAATTGAATAAGGTTAGTAACGGCGGCGTCTACTAGAATATGTAGTATTCTCTAAGCTAATAGATCATGCAACAAGACCCCGGGCTATAGCTCTTATAAGTAGCTCTACACCCTTAATACTGCACTCGGTTTATCTCCTTCCCTAGGCCTACGATTTTTAGCTTTAATAGGGCTCATTAGGGGGGTGACGCGAACACTATAGTGTAGTATGCTAGGGTCGACTTAAACCTCGAAATTGAAAACTACTAGACTAGTAACCGGCTTAACATGCTATACTCTCTTAACTTAGAGGGCACTAGTGGGCCGGAGTTTTTACACGGTTTTTATAAGAAAGGGAATACTAGAGAGTTCATCTAGTAGTACTAGACTAACGACTGCATAGAAGACGGCCGATTTAAGCGTTTCTTCTCGGTTAGGGTCTAGAATTACCTAAGTAAGAACAGTATTAGCTAGTTTAGAGAGGACCTAAGCGCTAGGCAAATGCGGGTAACTACTATAGGCGTTCTAATAAGGTAGGCCGTACATAAGAGGATACTACGTTAGATTAACCCTTACTTTATCGAGATCCGCGACGACGACTATCTTAAACTCTAGAGAAGCTAGAGCATGCACTAGGTAATAGACCTCTATCGTAACTTAAAGACGCTAAGTGAGAGCGCTATATTTAAGTATCGACGCCTAGTACCCGGCTATCCTTTTCCTACGGCCGTACACCTTAGCGGTATTAGCCCTCTATCCGATGCCCTAGCGAGTTTAAAGTCTTAGAACGATAACGAAGTCATCCTTAATGCTAGAAGGTAGCTTAATGCTACGGTCCGCCTAGACTCGGAGCTCTTCTATAAGAAGATATATAATTAGCGCGTCCGAGCTATGAAATTAATAGACAAGTAGCTTAGCTTAGTTACTACTCTCGAGTAGATGTACTTTATAAGCGAAGGGCGTAATAAGAGCTTCTTCCGCAACTACTATAGGAACTTTACTAGCTAGCTACTTAGGGACGCGTCTAGTAAGACTAGTGTTAGCTACGATAACGAGTAGGTCTAGATAAAGGAGTTGTGTAAGAATAAGTAGAACTAAGTGGTTAGTACGGGTTTATAGGCTCCTTGTTTCTAGTTGAATTTCCGGCTATAGCTATAGCCTATAGGTTTCTAGTTCTAGTTCTAGTTCTAGTTCTAGTTAATACTTCGGGTACGGGTGCTTCTAGTCCTTAGATCTTACTTATTTCTTATAGTTACTTATCTTCCCTTAACTTACTTTCTAGCTACGCGATAGACTCGTCTTTAGATTTATTAGGTTACTGGTACTAACGCTCACTTGTCTCATAAGTGGCGTTTACGTTATTCGACTATCTAGCCCGCTCGATTAATGCTAACATAGCTATCTATTCCCTCGCTAGTTTCGTAGTATACGTTACTATAGTGCGACGGATACGAGTCGCGGTTATTACCGTCATTATTACGGTCTCTATTAGAAGGATCCTTTCGATCTTTATAAACTGTCGCTAGTAGGCCCTAGGATTACCTAACATCTTATATGTTAAGCTAAATGGTAGGGTAAGCTATTATACTGCTACAAGACTACCTTAGCTTATAGCGACTAACTAAGCTACCTATAATGCCCGGGCTTACTGCTTTAGAACCTAAGGACAGGTTCGTAATGGGGGAGGATATATTAACGACTAATTAGTTATGTTAACCTTAGGTTTAGTTGTGTCGACCTTAGGTTTAGAGGGAGGGTTCCTTAGGTCTAACTTGCCCTAATTTCATTTAGGTTTAATTGGACATTTAGGTGAGCTAGCGGGACCTAGTATAGCTATTAAGATATATACTACGCAGTTGAGCATTGTAAGCGTAGCATTAAGGTAACAATTCAATTTATACCTCTCGAGTAGAGGGTATAGGGGTTTAGGTCCGCCAATCCTCTTGTTTTATCTAGCTACTACGCTACTCGTCACGTGACCTGATTTCACGGTCCCGGGACCGGTAAATACCTCTACTTACATAAGCGCCGCTCTATACTACCATAACTCGGATAGGCCTACATAGGGTAGTTAGTAGACATTACTATCTTACTAATTGGAATATAACTCTTATTCCAATTATTTATCTTCGCTTAGCTTACTTTAGCCTCTCTAAAGAATACCGCTACGTAACTTAACTTATCTCTTATTTGAGACTAGCCCTAGAACGAGACTATAACACTTTAAACGCCCTTAGGATAAGCGCTACTTAAGTAGCTAGTAGGGGAACACCCGCCCCTAGCGAAGTAGGAAGCATCCGCCGTACGCTACTATAATAGACTACTACGAAGGACGATAAGTCTAATAACGATAACGAACCTACTCTAAGGAAGAACGACGTTAAGGCTACTAAGCTAGACCTCTTCTATAGAGACAGAGCCAAGTTCGACGACTAGGTTAATTAGATGGATATATATCTTATGTTTAACCTAGTCGATGCTAATAAAAGAACTATCTTCGCTATTACGTACCTTCGCGGAAGTGCGTAGAACTAGATTAAACCTTACCTTAAGGAATACCTTAAAGGTATAGGACGATTAGACCCTACCAGAATGTTTAGGAGCTACACCCTCTTTAAAGATAAGATAAAGTTAATCTTTAGAACCTCGAACGAAGTCTAATAGGCTATACGAATCATTTAATACCTAAAGTAGAAGACGTCCGCTTTAGAGTATGCCGCTAAATTCGAAGAATACGGACAAATTACTAGATAGGACTAGACGGCGTTAATAACTATGTTCCGACGTAGACTTAAGGACTCCGTTAAGGACGAGTTAATAAGACACGGGGGACAGATGTTATTGTCTCGTTCCAGGGCTAGTCTCAAAAGAGATAAGTCAAGTCACGTGGCGGTATTATTCTTTGGAGAGGCTGAAGCAAGCTGAGCGAAGATAAATGATAGGAATAAGAGTTGTATTCCAATCAGTGAGATAGTAACATGAGTTGAACGCATTAGAACCATAAGGGTTTCTAGCGTTCCTAAATACAAAGGAGATTCGTAGATCTCGGTGATCAGTCTGATCAGTCTGAGCATGAGCAGTCTGATCAGTCTGAGCATGAGCAGTCTGATCGCTCCAAGTCTGAGCGCTCAGGCAGGATGAGTCACGTGTTCGTCTTTGAGTCACGTGTTCGTCTTGTCATTATGATTCCAGGGTCCATGGGAATCATTCCGTAACACCATCCCCTTCTTAGCCTAGCTTCGTCCCGAAGCTTCTTAAGTCATGTTGTACTTCCTTTTCGTGTCTCGCAACGATGTCTTCTTCCTCCCACAAACGCCGTCAACGACTTGCTTCGGATACTGAAGTTTCCGGTATCGAAATGGCCCCATGTACGAATTGTCAGAAGTCTCGATCCTCGGGCGCAGTAGTGAGGTGTATCGTGGGCTCTCGGTCTGGGAAGTGTTCGGCCTGCATTCGAAAAGGCTGTAAGGATTGCGATGTGCGTCTTTCTCGTCCGGAGTGGGAACGCCTTCGCGATTCGCGCGATAAACTCAAGCTGGAGCTTGAGAGGATCGAAGAGGAGGAGGTGCGGCTGAAGATGCGCAAGATCCGTCTTCGGAAACAGCTACGGTTAGCTGAGCGTCGTACCGATGATGCCGTCGCTAAGGAGTTGGAGGAGCTCGAGGAAGAAGAGGCGCGCGAGGAGCTAGCGTCCCTTGAACAGGCGTCGGGGGTAGAGGTGCCTCCTTCGCTAGTTCCTTTCTCGGATATCCTAGAGATGCCCGTAAATGACTGGGCGGCGCTTTCTGGGGCGGAGCCTTGGGGCGAGTCCCTAGGGGTAGAGTCCCTTTAGGGTACTTATTTGTAAGTTGTGTCCCTGTTTCCATTGATCGGCTAGGTAGCTCAGTGGTAGAGCGCAAGTTGTCTACACTCTTGAGGTCGTGGGTTCGATTCCTACTCTAGCTGCTCCCGGCGGACTGGTCACCAATCGGTGACTAGTCCGCTGGCCGCTTTTTGGTCTTGTAGTATTCCTGGATCTTTTGCTGACAGTTTCGTAGGTTTTGTTTTGGTTCCCAGGTATTTTCTGATTCGTCGTATCCTTTCCATTTGACAAGGTATCGCTGACCTTTCTTATCTAGGATTCTTTCGACTTCAAATTCGTTTTCTGCTTCCGGTTTAAAATGGAAGCTCTCCTGGCAGGGTGTTTCGGCGTCTGCGGGTTCCAACTTGGAGATATGGAAGACTGGGTGGATTTTGGCGTCTGGTGGTAGTCGTAGTCGATAGTTGACTAGTCCTACGACTTTGTCGATTAAAAATGGTCCGACCTTGACGTGATCCAGTTTCTTGGTCTGTCTTCTTGTTCTCAAGTTTTTTGTAAGGAGATAGACCTTATCCCCCTCTTTTAGCAGAGGTGCCATTTTTCTCGTGTCCTGCCGTTGTTGAGACAGTTTTCGTTGTGCATCTTCGATCGCCTTGCGTGTTTCTTTGTGCACTTCCTTAAGAGTGTCCGTCGTCACGATTGCTCTTTCGGCTTGTGGGTGGGATCCAGGTGTTCCAAATAGGTTAGGATCTTTACCAAAGTTCGCATAAAATGGCGTCGTTGAAGTTGTCTCCGATTTGTGGTTGTTCAGTGCAATCTGCGCCATTGGCAGTAATGAAACCCAGTTGTCTTGTGCGTAGTTGATGTAGTGTCGTAGGTATTGTTCTAGCGTTTGATTCATCCTTTCGGTTTGTCCGTCTGTCTCCGGATGATATGCTGTCGACAGCTTGTGTTTGATTCCGATCGTTCCCATAAGCGTCTTCCAATAGTTCGATGTAAATAGCTTGTCTCTGTCCGTTATAAATGCTTGAGGGAATCCATGGTATCGGATAAGTCTGTCTAGTACGAGGTATCCGAGCTGCTCTGCATTGTACGTTTCCGATGCAGGAATGAAGTGTGCGTATTTCGTAAGTCTATCAACCATGACTAGTATCATGTCGTATGGTTGTTTCGTAACTTGATCTCTTGACGGTGGGAGTTTCGTGATAAAGTCCATTGTGACTTCGTCCCATGGTTTCGTTGGTGGTGTCCTGAACTGTAGGTGACCGTATTTTGCGTGTCTCGCAGCCTTGTTTCGTTGGCAGTGTACGCATTGTTTAATATAGCGTGACACCTTAAGTCTCATCTGTGGAAATGAGAAACTGCGCTGTATTAGGTCCATTGTTTTTGAAGTTCCGGGGTGTCCGTAATTTGGTCCGTCGTGATGTTGTCGTATGCATTCTTCTTCTCGATCCTTAGGTACTTGGTATTTTCCTTGCGATATAGGGAATTGTTCGTCCCTGTCGCCTAATATCCGTACGATGTTGTTAAATTCTCTTGTGTTGGCACTAAGACTTCCGTCGGGGTTTGTCTTTAGTATTTTATGTTGCACTGGTTCTTTTCCTTCCATGTAGTCGCTTCTTCGGCTCAACGCGTCGGCGCGGCCATTCTCTCGTCCTGGAGTATATTTGATTTCGAACTTATACTGTCCTAGCAGCTCCGACCAGCGGGCTTGCCTTCGGGTAAGTTCTTTCGTCGTCGTGAAGTACGTAAGATTCTTGTGGTCAGAAAGAATCGTTAACTTCGGTGGGCCCTCGACATATACTCTCCAATGTTGCATAGCAGCAACAATGGCTAGAAGCTCTTTATCATGGATGTCGTAGTTCTATTCCGCTGTGGTCATTTTCCGGGAGTAATAGGCTACTGGGTGTCTCTGCCCGTCGTGTGTCTGTGTTAGACATGCGCCTATTGCCATATCAGACGCGTCGGTCTCGATGTGGACTTCCTTGCTACCATCGAATAGTCGAAGCGTGGGGGCTGAAGCGCATTGTTCCTTAAGTTTCTTGAATGCTTCAGTCTGTTCTTTTCCCCATTTCCAGGTGACGTCCTTTCTTGTAAGCATCGTCATTGGTGCTGCTATCTTTGAATAGTCCTTAATAAATTTCCGGTTGTAGTTCGCTAGTCCAAGGAATGATTGTACGTCCTTGACTGTTTTCGGTTCTGGCCACTCTCTAATTGACTGTGTCTTCGCAGGGTCGATCGTTATCCCTGTAGTGCTAATAATGAAGCCCAAGAATTTGACTTCTTTCTTATGGAATTCGCATTTCTCGGGTGCCGTCTTGAATCCTGATTGTGTAAGTCGTTCGAAGACGTCCTGGACTTGTTTTATGTGTTCCTGTAGGGATCCTTTTGTGTAGACCAGTATGTCGTCCATGTAGGCGATAACGCATACGTCGAGTAGGTCTCTAAGTGTTTCGTTAACAAGGTCCTGGCAGGATGCGGGTGCGTTGGTCAATCCCATTGGCATAACCAAGAATTCGTAAAGTCCGTATCTTGTTCTGAAAGCGGTTTTCCATTCTTCTCCTTCTGCCATCCGTATATCGTAGAAGGCATCTCGTAGGTCAATCTTCGTGTACCAGTCTGATCCGGTTAATCTGTCTTGTGCTTCTTCGATGTTGGGTAGCGGGTATCGGTTCTTAATCGTGATCTCGTTTAACTTCCTGTAGTCTTGTACGAGTCGTAACTTCCCGTTTGCTTTTGGAACGAACATACATGGAGTTCCTGCACTCGAGGTGGATCTTCTTATCCATCCTTTGGCTAGCTTCTCCTTCAGCCATTCTCGTAGGGTCTGTAGCTCTTTCTCAGACATTTGATATAGGGGTCCCCATGGAGGCTCTTTCCCTGGCTGAATGTTAATCTTATGATCCCATGGGCGGTGCTTAGGTAAGGCGGTTTTGCCTCTCTCCTCTTCAAAGAGTCGCGACCACTTGCGATACTCCTTGGGAATACTCAACTCTGAGATGTTAGTATTCTTCGATGGTGCGTTACTTCCATCACTTCCAGTGACTTCGTGACCCGGCGGCCCCACGCCAGTGTCTGTCCCGGTCGAAGGTGGTTCTTCTGTCCTTCTGTTCGGCGCAAGCTGTATCTCGTTTAGCTGTTTCCTTGCCTCATCTGCCAGTGAACGCTGCCACTGCGCAGGCTGAATGTCGACAACGCAATCGCATTCCCTAAATGTGAGTACTCCTCTTCTCCAGTCGATTACTGGATTGTGCTTTCTCAACCAAGGCATACCTAATACTATGTCATGACTGGCCATATCAGTGACATCCAAGGTAATATTCTCGTGGTGCTGTTGGATAGCCAGTGGCAATGGTATCGTCTCCCATTCCACGCTAGGTAACGATGATCCGTTTACCGCGATCAACTCGTAACCCCATTTCTTCTTCAGGGTAGCTAACCCGTTTCTTCTTGTGAAAGACTCGGAGATAAAATTCCCCGCTGCTCCTGAGTCGATCATGACACTGGTTTTGTGTCCGTTGACGATTGCTTGTGTCTGGAAAACTGTGTTTGATGTCGATGCGTGAGCCTGAGTGTTGCATAACTCCCTCCGGTCGCTCATTCCTGGGGAGCTGATCCTTTTCCCGAATGGTATGCGGTTCGCTGTGCTTCGTGCCTAGAGGCTTCGGCTAGAACCTGTAGCCCGTTGCCCTGTGTCCACACTTGTAATCTATTGCGTTCCTGGATCTTCTGCGTTTCTGAGTAGAGAGCCCGTACATGCTGTACTGCTGTTCGTAATTCATTCGATATGAATGTCCCTGACGGTGTAAGATATCCGGTTCCTGTTATTCGGCTTCCTATCGGTGGTCGTTCTGTAATGGCGGTTGCTAGGTTCTCGGTTGTTTCCATGAGTGGGTATCCCCAGGCCATGCCTCGTAGGGTGTTAAGTGTCTTGTCAAACTCAATGGAATGTAGCCTTCTTCGTCCGCCTATTTTAGGTAGGAATTCCTCGTGCCTTCTCTGTAGGTAGATAATCATGTCGTACAGTTTCTTAGGTGCATCTACCGTGAAGGTAAGTTGTTCGTTGTCGTCGTTAGTGTCGCTCTCTTCTCCTTCGGAGGAATCTTCTTCGCTTGATTCTTCCGGATCCTGTTCTTCCTCGATGGTATCTAGCCCGGTGGTTTCTTGACTTTCTTCCTGTGGTTCTGGTGACCATGATCCGTTCCATCCTGGGTCCTGATTTTCTTTGTCGCTTCCATCTTTGTTGAAGTAGGATTCATCGATGTCCACTTCTCTGAGCGTGGCGTCTTGCCTATGCGTCGCTCCCAGGGTTCCTCGTGGTTGCCGAGGCCAATACCCTGCGCCTGACTTCGCGGCGTAGTGGATTTGACACGAGTCTTGGTAACAGAATCGCCAATGAAGGCTTCCATGACCATTTCGAGGCTCAGGTTCGGTCTCGTAGTCGACTCTTCGTGTCATCATGTTGAACTGTCGTGGTTGGTTCTTCGCATCAAATGGAATGTCCACCATTTGCTGCCCATAGTATCCTCCTCGTCCTTCTGAGGGGTCCAGGAGAGGCGTCGTGCTTCTGTTGCTAGCTCTCTCCCCCACTCTCCGAGTATAGTCGGTATCTCCCCGAGATCCAACGCTGCTCTCAGATTTACTAGTTCGGGGTTGCATCATATTGAACTGCTCGCGGCGCACCATATTTTTACCGCGGCAATCCCGCGCCATGTGGCCTTCCTTGCCACAGGCATAACATGTGAGTTTTCCTTTTCCTTTAAAGGGCTTTCCGTGGCCCCTACTCTTATCGATCTTCCGTCCTCGTTGGGTAACGTCCAGTTCCATTGGCTGTGGTCCATAGTAGGGTTGGCTTTGTCGTGAGAATTCTCCCTTCGCAACGTATCCTCCTAAGGGTCTGCGGTCCGGAGCATATCCTGCTATTCCTCCTACTTTGGAGTCGTATTTCTTCTCCTGGTGTCGTTCCCAGAGCTGGTCATCGATGTTGATCGACGCCTTCATTAGCTCTTCGAGGTTGGTGATCCGTCCCCCGTGTCTCATTAACTCGTCCTTGACGGAGTCTTTGAGTCCACGTCGGAACATAGTCATCAACGCCGTCTGGTCCCATCTGGTGATTTGTCCGTACTCTTCGAATTTGGCGGCATACTCTGAAGCAGACGTCTTCTGTTTCAGGTGTTGAATGATTCGTATGGCCTGTTGGACTTCGTTCGAGGTTCCAAAGATTGATTTCATCTTTTCTTTGAAAAGGGTGTAGCTCCTGAACATTCCAGTGGGGTCTAATCGTCCCATACCTTCAAGGTATTCCTTAAGGTAAGGTTTGATCCAGTTCTGCGCACTTCCGCGAAGGTACGTGATGGCGAAGATAGTCCTCTTATTAGCATCGACTGGGTTGAACATGAGATACATATCCATCTAATTGATCCAGTCGTCGAACTTGGCTCTGTCTCCATGGAAGAGGTCTGGCTTGGCGGCCTTAACGTCGTTCTTCCTTGGAGTAGACTCGTCATCGTCATCAGACTCATCGTCCTTCGTGGTGGTAGTCTGTTGTGGTGGCGCACGGCGGATGCTTCCTGCTTCGCTGGGGGCGGGTGTTCCCCTACCAGCTGCTTGAGTAGCGCTCATCCTGAGGGCGTTCAAAGTGTTATTGTCTCGTTCCAGGGCTAGTCTCAAAAGAGATAAGTCAAGTCACGTGGCGGTATTATTCTTTGGAGAGGCTGAAGCAAGCTGAGCGAAGATAAATGATAGGAATAAGAGTTGTATTCCAATCAGTGAGATAGTAACATGAGTTGAACGCATTAGAACCATAAGGGTTTCTAGCGTTCCTAAATACAAAGGAGATTCGTAGATCTCGGTGATCAGTCTGATCAGTCTGAGCATGAGCAGTCTGATCAGTCTGAGCATGAGCAGTCTGATCGCTCCAAGTCTGAGCGCTCAGGCAGGATGAGTCACGTGTTCGTCTTTGAGTCACGTGTTCGTCTTGTCATTATGATTCCAGGGTCCATGGGAATCATTCCGTAACAACAGATTACTAACCTTAAAGAGCTAATAAAGGCGTCGATTAACATCGATAACTAGCTCTAGGAACGACACTAGGAAAAGAAATACGACTCTAAAGTAGGAGGTATAGTAGGATACGCTCCGGATCGTAGACCCTTAGGAGGATACGTTACGAAGGGAGAATTCTTACGATAAAGCTAGCCCTACTATAGACTATAGCTAATAGAACTAGACGTTACCTAACGAGGACGGAGAATCGATAAGAGTAAGGGCTACGGAAAGCCCTTTAAAGGAAAAGGAAAACTTACATACTATACCTATAGTAAGGAAGGTTACATAGCACGGGATTGCCGCGGTAAAAATATAGTGCGCCGCGAGCAGTTCCATATAATGTAACTAAAGGTAGGCAAATCTAGGAGCAGTGTTAGACCCCGACAATTTAACTATACCTAGAGAGTAGAGGAGAAGGATAGCAACCGGGTTACGACGCCTCTCCTAGACCCCTTATAAGGACGAGAAGGATACTATGTTTAACAACATATACTACTACCGAATAACTAACAATTAAAGACTATTAGATTATTTAGTATAATAGTACGAGGAGTTAACTATAAAGTTAAGAAGGAATCTCGATACGGTTACGGAAGCTTTCACTAGCGATTCTATTACTAGGACTCGTGTTAAACCTACTACGACGCTAAGTTAGGCGTAGGGTACTAGCCACGATAACTAGTAGGAACCCTAGGAGCGTAATACGGATAAAACAAGCTCTAAGAAGTAGACATCGACGAATCTTGCTTCGATAACGATAATAAAGAAAACTAGGATCTAGAATAGAACGGACGCTAGTTACTAGCACTAGAACAACAAATAAACGAACTAGATACTATCGAAGAAGATTACGTACCGGAGGAGTTAAGCGAGGACTTATCCGAAGAAGAAGAGAGCGACACCGACGACGAAAACGAAGTATACACATTCACGGTAGATACGCTAAGGAAACTCTATAAGTTAATTATCTACCTCTAACGAAGGCACGAAGAATTCCTACTAAAGTTCTTAGGGAAACGATACCTAAACCCTAACGAATTCGATAAGACACTCGACACAATAAGGGGCATAGTATAGGGCTACCTAACTATAAACAATACTAAGAACTTAGCTAAAGCGGTTATCGAACGACTACCTATAGGAAGCTAAATAATGGATACCGGATACCTAACACCGGTAGGAACTTTCGTCTTAAACGAACTACGAACAGTAGTATAGTATGTACGGGCTCTCTACTTAGAATCGTAGAAGATCTAGGAACGTAATAGACTATAAGTGTAGACATAGGGCAAAGGGCTATAGGTTCTAGCCAAAGCCTCTAGACACGAAGCATAGCAAACTATATACTATTCGGGAAAAGGATTAGCTCCCTAGGAATAAGCGACTAAAGGGAGTTATATAATACTTAGGCTTACGCATCGACATTAAACACAGTTTTCTAGACACAAGCAATCGTTAACGGACATAAGACTAGTGTTATAATCGACTTAGGAGTAGCGGGGAATTTTATCTCCGAGTCTTTTATAAGAAGAAACGGGTTAGCTACCCTAAAGAAGAAATAGGGTTACGAGTTAATCGCGGTAAACGGATTATCGTTACCTAGCGTAGAATAGGAGACGACACTATTGCCACTAGCTATCTAATAGTACCACGAGAATATTACCTTAGATGTTACTAATATAGCTAGTTATAACATAGTATTAGGTATGCCTTAGTTAAGAAAGCATAATCTAGTAATCGACTAGAGGAAAGGAGTACTTACATTTAGGGAATACGACTGCGTTATCGACATTTAGCCTACGTATCGATAGCGGACGATAGTAGATAAGGCAAGGAAACAGCTTAACGCATTCGAGCTTACGCCGACTAGAAGGATAGAAGAACTACCTTCGACCGGGATAGACACTAGCGTAGGGCCGCCGGGTTACGAAGTTACTAGAAGTAATAGAAGTAACGCACTATCGAAGAATACTAACATCTTAGAGTTAAGTATTCCTAAGGAGTATCGTAAGTAGTCGCGACTCTTTAAAGAGGAGAGAGGCAAAACCGCCTTACCTAAGCACCGCCTATAGGATTATAAGATTAACATTTAGCTAGGGAAAGAGCCTCTATAGGGACCCCTATATTAAATGTCTAAGACAGAGCTGTAGACCCTACGAGAATAGCTAAAGGAGAAGCTAGCTAAAGGATAGATAAGAAGATCCACCTTAAGTGTAGGAACTCTATGCATGTTCGTTCTAAAAGCAAACGGGAAGTTACGACTCGTACAAGACTATAGGAAGTTAAACGAGATTACGATTAAGAACCGATACCCGCTACCTAACATCGAAGAAGTATAGGATAGATTAACCGGATTAGACTAGTATACGAAGATTAACCTACGAGATGCCTTCTATGCTATACGAATAGTAGAAGGAGAAGAATAGAAAACCGCTTTTAGAATAAGATACGGACTCTACGAATTCTTAGTTATGCTAATAGGATTAACTAACGTACCCGCATCCTATTAGGACCTTATTAACGAGACACTTAGAGACCTACTCGACGTATACGTTATCGCTTATATAGACGATATATTAGTCTACACGAAAGGATCCCTTTAGAATTACATAAAACAGGTCTAGGACGTATTTAAACGACTTACGCGTTTAGGATTTAAGATAACACCCGAGAAATGCGAATTCTATAAGAAAGAAGTTAAATTCTTAGGCTTTATTATTAGTACTATAGTGTTACGGTTCTGATCTGGGGCTGAAGGAAGCTAACCAATCAGACCTCCACAATTGGTGGGCGCTTCCGCCCGAGAAGTGCTCTCTCACCCGCAGGAATAAAAGCAAGGAACCGAGAGAGCAACTGAAGTGATCTCCTTGATCTCGTTGATCTCGGTGATCTCGAGAGAGCATGGAGAGCATGGAGAGCACGGAGAGCAAACGCTCTATCTCCTTTGTATTTAGGAACGCTAGAAACCCTTATGGTTCTAATGCGTTCAACTCATGTTACTATCTCACTGATTGGAATACAACTCTTATTCCTATCATTTATCTTCGCTCAGCTTGCTTCAGCCTCTCCAAAGAATAATACCGCCACGTGACTTGACTTATCTCTCTTTTGAGACTAGCCCTGGAACGAGACAATAACACTTTGAACGCCCTCAGGATGAGCGCTACTCAAGCAGCTGGTAGGGGAACACCCGCCCCCAGCGAAGCAGGAAGCATCCGCCGTGCGCCACCACAACAGACTACCACCACGAAGGACGATGAGTCTGATGACGATGACGAGTCTACTCCAAGGAAGAACGACGTTAAGGCCGCCAAGCCAGACCTCTTCCATGGAGACAGAGCCAAGTTCGACGACTGGATCAATCAGATGGATATGTATCTCATGTTCAACCCAGTCGATGCTAATAAGAGGACTATCTTCGCCATCACGTACCTTCGCGGAAGTGCGCAGAACTGGATCAAACCTTACCTTAAGGAATACCTTGAAGGTATGGGACGATTAGACCCCACTGGAATGTTCAGGAGCTACACCCTTTTCAAAGAGAAGATGAAATCAATCTTTGGAACCTCGAACGAAGTCCAACAGGCCATACGAATCATTCAACACCTGAAGCAGAAGACGTCTACTTCAGAGTATGCAGCCAAATTCGAAGAATACGGACAAATTACCGGATGGGACCAGACGGCGTTGATGACTATGTTCCGACGTGGACTCAAAGACTCCGTTAAGGACGAGTTGATGAGACACGGGGGACGGATCACCAACCTCGAAGAGCTAATGAAGGCGTCGATCAATATCGATGACCAGCTCTGGGAACGACACCAGGAGAAGAAATACGACTCCAAAGTAGGAGGAATAGCAGGATACGCTCCGGATCGCAGACCCTTAGGAGGATACGTTGCGAAGGGAGAATTCTCACGACAAAGCCAACCCTACTATGGACCACAGCCAATGGAACTGGACGTTACCCAACGAGGACGGAGGATCGTTAAGAGTAGGGGCCACGGAAAGCCCTTCAAAGGAAAAGGAAAACTCACATGTTATGCCTGTGGCAAGGAAGGCCACATGGCGCGAGATTGCCGCGGTAAAAATATGGTGCGCCGCGAGCAGTTCAATATGATGCAACCCCGAACTAGTAAATCTGAGAGCAGCGTTGGATCTCGAGGAGATACCGACTATACTCGGAGAGTGGAGGAGAGAGCTAGCAACAGAAACACGACGCCTCTCCTGGACCCCTCAGAAGGACGAGGAGGATACCATGGGCAGCAAATGGTGGTCATTCCATTTGATGCGAAGAACCAACCACGACAGTTCAACATGATGACACGAAGAGTCGACTACGAGACCGAATCCGAGTCTCGAAATGGTCATGGAAGCCTTCATTGGCGATTCTGTTACCAAGACTCGTGTCAAATCCACTACGCCGCGAAATCAGGCGCAGGGTATTGGCCTCAGCAACCACGAGGAACCCTAGGAGCGACGCATAGGCAAAACGCCACGCTCAGAGAAGTGGACATCGATGAATCCTACTTCAACGAAGATGGAAGCGATAAAGAAAATCAGGACCCAGGATGGAACGGATCATGGTCACCAGAACCACAGGAAGAAAGTCAAGAAACCACCGGGCTAGATACCATCGAGGAAGAACAGGATCCGGAAGAATCCAGCGAAGAAGATTCCTCCGAAGGAGAAGAGAGCGACACTGACGGCGACAACGAACAACTTACCTTCACGGTAGATGCACCTAAAAAACTGTACGACATGATCATCTACCTACAAAGAAGGCACGAGGAATTCCTACCTAAGATAGGTGGACGAAGGAGGCTACATTCCATTGAGTTTGACAAGACACTCGACACCCTACGAGGCATGGCCTGGGGATACCCACTCATGGAAACAACCGAGAATCTAGCAACCACCGTTACAGAACGACCACCGATAGGAAGCCGAATAACAGGAACCGGATATCTTACACCGTCAGGAACATTTATATCGAATGAATTACGCAACATAGTGCAGCACGCACGCGCACTCTACTCAGAAACGCAGAAGATCCAGGAACGCAACAGACTACAAGTGTGGACACAGGGCAACGAGCTACAGGTTCTAGCCGAAGCCTCTAGGCACGAAGCACAGCGAACCACATACCATTCGGGAAAAGGATCAGCTCCCTAGGAATGAGCGACCGGAGGGAGTTATGCAATATTCAGGCTCACGCATCGACATCAAACACAGTTTTCCAGACACAAGCAATCGTCAACGGACACAAGACTAGTGTCATGATCGACTCAGGAGCAGCGGGGAATTTTATCTCCGAGTCTTTCACAAGAAGAAACGGGTTAGCTACCCTAAAGAAGAAATGGGGTTACGAGTTGATCGCGGTAAACGGATCATCGTTACCTAGCGTGGAATGGGAGACGATACCATTGCCACTGGCTATCCAACAGCACCACGAGAATATTACCTTGGATGTCACTGATATGGCCAGTCATGACATAGTATTAGGTATGCCTTGGTTGAGAAAGCACAATCCAGTAATCGACTGGAGAAGAGGAGTACTCACATTTAGGGAATGCGATTGCGTTGTCGACATTCAGCCTGCGCAGTGGCAGCGTTCACTGGCAGATGAGGCAAGGAAACAGCTAAACGAGATACAGCTTGCGCCGAATAGAAGGACAGAAGAACCACCTTCGACCGGGACAGACACTGGCGTGGGGCCGCCGGGTCACGAAGTCACTGGAAGTGATGGAAGTAACGCACCATCGAAGAATACTAACATCTCAGAGTTGAGTATTCCCAAGGAGTATCGCAAGTGGTCGCGACTCTTTGAAGAGGAAAGAGGCAAAACCGCCTTACCTAAGCACCGCCCATGGGATCACAAGATCAACATTCAGCCAGGGAAAGAGCCTCCATGGGGACCCCTATATCAAATGTCTGAGAAAGAGCTACAGACCCTACGAGAATGGCTGAAGGAGAAGCTAGCCAAAGGATGGATAAGAAGATCCACCTCAAGTGCAGGAACTCCATGCATGTTCGTTCCAAAGGCAAACGGGAAGTTACGACTCGTACAAGACTACAGGAAGTTAAACGAGATCACGATCAAGAACCGATACCCGCTACCCAACATCGAAGAAGCACAAGACAGATTAACCGGATCGGACTGGTACACGAAGATTGACCTACGAGATGCCTTCTACGCTATACGGATGGCAGAAGGAGAAGAATGGAAAACCGCTTTCAGAACAAGATACGGACTTTACGAATTCTTGGTTATGCCAATGGGATTGACCAACGCACCCGCATCCTGCCAGGACCTTGTTAACGAAACACTTAGAGACCTACTCGACGTATGCGTTATCGCCTACATGGACGACATACTGGTCTACACAAAAGGATCCCTACAGGAACACATAAAACAAGTCCAGGACGTCTTCGAACGACTTACACAATCAGGATTCAAGACGGCACCCGAGAAATGCGAATTCCATAAGAAAGAAGTCAAATTCTTGGGCTTCATTATTAGCACTACAGGGATAACGATCGACCCTGCGAAGACACAGTCAATTAGAGAGTGGCCAGAACCGAAAACAGTCAAGGACGTACAATCATTCCTTGGACTAGCGAACTACAACCGGAAATTTATTAAGGACTATTCAAAGATAGCAGCACCAATGACGATGCTTACAAGAAAGGACGTCACCTGGAAATGGGGAAAAGAACAGACTGAAGCATTCAAGAAACTTAAGGAACAATGCGCTTCAGCCCCCACGCTTCGACTATTCGATGGTAGCAAGGAAGTCCACATCGAGACCGACGCGTCTGATATGGCAATAGGCGCATGTCTAACACAGACACACGATGGGCAGAGACACCCAGTAGCCTATTACTCCCGGAAAATGACCACAGCGGAACAGAACTACGACATCCATGATAAAGAGCTTCTAGCCATTGTTGCTGCTATGCAACATTGGAGAGTATATGTCGAGGGCCCACCGAAGTTAACGATTCTTTCTGACCACAAGAATCTTACGTACTTCACGACGACGAAAGAACTTACCCGAAGGCAAGCCCGCTGGTCGGAGCTGCTAGGACAGTATAAGTTCGAAATCAAATATACTCCAGGACGAGAGAATGGCCGCGCCGACGCGTTGAGCCGAAGAAGCGACTACATGGAAGGAAAAGAACTAGTGTAACACAAAATATTAAAGATAAACCCCGACGGAAGTCTTAGTACTAACATAAGAGAATTTAATAACATCGTACGGATATTAGGCGACAGGGACGAACAATTCCCTATATCGCAAGGAAAATACTAAGTACCGAAGGATCGAGAAGAAGAATGTATACGACAACATTACGACGGACTAACTTATAGACACCCTAGAACTTTAAAGACAATAGACCTAATATAACGTAGCTTCTTATTCCTATAGATAAGACTTAAGGTGTTACGCTACATTAAACAATACGTACACTACTAACGAAACAAGGCTGCGAGACATACAAAATACGGTTACCTACAGTTTAGGACACTACCGACGAAACCATAGGACGAAGTTATAATGGACTTTATTACGAAACTCCTACCGTTAAGAGATTAAGTTACGAAACAACTATACGACATAATACTAGTTATAGTTAATAGACTTACGAAATATGCACACTTTATTCCTACATTAGAAACATACAATGTAGAGTGGCTCGGATACCTCGTACTAGATAGACTTATCCGATACTACGGATTCCCCTAAGCGTTTATAACGGATAGAGATAAGCTATTTACATTAAATTACTAGAAGACGCTTATAGGAACGATCGGAATTAAACATAAGCTATTAATAGCATATTATCCGGAAATAGACGGACAAACCGAAAGGATGAATTAAACGTTAGAACGATACCTACGACACTATATCAATTATACATAAGACAACTAGGTTTCATTACTACTAATAGCGTAGATTGCACTAAACAATCACAAATTAGAGACAACTTCAACGACGCTATTCTATACGAACTTTAGTAAAGATCCTAACCTATTCGGAACACCTAGATCCTATCTATAGGCCGAGAGAGCAATCGTAACGACGGACACTCTTAAGGAAGTGCATAAAGAAACACGTAAGGCGATCGAAGATGCATAATATAAACTGTTAACACGGGGCTCATACGGAGACATAGAGGCACAGTGTGAAAGTCGTCGTATCGAGAACTAGCTATGTCGAAAGCTAAGAAACAAGCGAAGCGCGACGTAAAGATAAGGTCGCGCCAAGACGTCACGTGATCAGTCACGTGCCCCGATCCCCCATTCACTCCATGCGTAGTCACCCTATGACACATCCCCCCCTCTAAACGGCGTAGCTCCTGCAAGCCATTAGACATGTGACAGTGTCGTGAGTGCATCGTAACGAGGGTTGAGGTGTAGAGCAGCACGTGCCAATTAGGTGGTGACGAGCGCTACTGAGGGTGTGTTAGGCATGTGGTGCGCCGGAGCGTTAAGCATGCGGACATCGCTCATTAGCAGCAACGGCAACCAGCAGTCTCGGTCCTATCGTATAATACGGTACAAGCCAAGTCACTCCGCGGTGCCTTCGGCAGTATGTAGAGTAGTCGTTAGACCTTCCAATGTTGCGTCGGGTAGTGTCCAGTCTTTAGGTAGTTACTATCCTTCGAGTTTCGGTTCATTAGGGTGTATGTAATAATAGTCTACTACCAAGTCGGGTGCGTCCTCTACTAGGTCGCGTGCCTTCACCTCAGTAACATCTCCTCCTATCCATCGTACTAAGTAGTACAACGTGCGCTAACGTCCCTTCACCCTAGTGCCCTCGATATCCTTAATCTCCCATCGCTCTTCTCTATCTTCGGCTAGTGTCGGTTCGGGTACTGTGTCGTGTGCGCCTACGCGTAGTTCGGGTGCTAGGCGTTGTAAGCTGGTGTAGAAGTGATTATAGATGCGATCTGTCCGTCCTACGCGGAATGTAGATAAGTCGAGTTCATAGACATTAGGGTACAATACCTTAGAGACCTTAAAAGGTCCTTCCTTCTTATTGTCCAACTTCCGCGCTAGTCGCTAGGTGCGGATGTTGCGAGTGTCGAGCCACACGAGATCGCCCTCCTTATAGACGCGTGCTAGTTGTCTACCGTGTTAGTACTTGTCGCGATAGCCCTATATAAACTTAAGTTGTTGTTTGTAAAGTTCTTAAACAGCCGCGAGTTCAGTTGAAAATTCGTTAGCGCGCGCACGGTCTATACGCTCCGCGGCGGGCGCTCCGATTAGTGGAGGTCGATTATATAACACTTCCATCCTTAGGTTTCTACCTAGGGTTGCAAAGAATGGTGAGAAGCCTATAGCCTCACTAACATGGTTATTTAGTGCGAACTCGGCTACCTATAGCCATGAGGCCTAGTCGTCTTGTTTGAAATTAACATAGCCTCGTAGGTAGACCTCTATGTCCTAGTTTATGCGTTTATCTTGTCCATCCGTCTAAGGGTAGAAGGCCGTTAAGAACTGTTGCTTAACTCCTAAGTTAGAAGTGAGTCGCCTGTAAAAGGCGTCGAGGAACTGCGCTCCTCGGTCGGTTACCTATACTTAAAACACTCCGTGATCCTTAATAACATGTCGGCATACTGCATCTACTGTTACTTCAGCTGTTAGCTTAACTAGCGGGATGAGGTGTCTTCGCTTAGTTAGTCGATCCGTAATCGTAAGGATGTATCTATATGTAGTGCCATCTATCGTAGATAGTGGTAGGTCGACTATAAAGTCCATTACGACATCGGTGTAAGCACCCTACGGCACTAGCAATTGTCGTAGACTTCCTCGATAGGTTTCCCTTAAGGACTTAATACGGCCGCAGGTGTAACAGTCGTAGTAGAACTGTCGCACGAAATTATACACGCCTAGCTAGAAGTATTATCGTATAACTAAATCGTAGGTTTTCTCCCTTCCTAGGTGGCCCGCTAATAGTGCATCATAAAAGTAGCGTACAACATTAGTGCGGAGCTCCTTATCATCTAGTACGTACGTGCAGTTCTTAATCTTAATAAGGGTTAGTCTACCCTCCGTAACTTCCTTACGGCAATCTACTAAGGAGATTTTAACGCCGAGCGAGGCTAGTAATCTATTATGCCCCTTATTAAGAGTAGTAAGAATAGCTTAGGCGACCTCGTCTTCGGCGTATACTTACTAAATGAGATCGTCGATGTCTTCTTCCCTATTACCGATAATGCGTAGTATAGCGAGTCTTTACTCTCGCGCTCGTAACTAGTCTACGAGGTACTATAGCAGTCCTTAGAATCTACTACGTAAGGTGCATAGCTTTAGTTCTAAGAGCCCTAGCTCGGTTATTACCTCCTCGGAGATGTAGTGTAGCTTCAGTAGTGACTGTGACCTATTAGCGAGGTCGGCCTCCTTATCGTTAGTGTTCTGTGTACGCCGGGTAAGGCTGTCCGGTTTGCCTCTAAGTTTACTAGGCCTATAGTGTATCTTAAAGTCGAATTCTAATAAGAACTCTAACTAACGAGCTTGTCGTCTATTTAGTTACTTAGTAGTTATGAAGTATTCAAGGCTCTTATAGTCGGTAATGACCTTAGTTAGTTCCTATGTATAGAGTAACTTAGGTCTCTATTCTTTAAAAGCCTTAATAATGGCTATAAGTTCCTTATCGTAGATCTCGTAATTATACTCTATAGGATTGAGCTTCTTAGAAAAGAATGCTATAGGGTGCAATACTTAATTGCTATTACCGTTATTATAGTACTATAATAAGACTCCCGCATTAACAGTATCTAATAAGTCGGTTTCTACGATACACGGTTTTAGTAGGTCGTAATGTGTAAGGCATAGTCTACTTACGAAGGCGGCTTTTAGATCATCGAAAGCTTTCTAACATTCATCCGTCTACTGAAATGGTACTAAAGAGATGCGCTTGCCGTTCTTACCGTACTTCGTGCCCCCTAACATCCTAGTAAGGGCGTAAGCTACCGTTAAGTAGTCCTTAATAAAGCGCCTATAGAAGTTAGCTAGGCCTAAGAACGCTTATACGTCTTTAAGATTGCGAGGCGTGGCCTACTCTAATATTGTAGCTACCTTACTTTCATCTATGCGCCGGCCGTTAACGGAGATAACGATTCCTAGATATATAACCTCCTTAACGAAGAACTTGTACTTAGTAAAGTCTACCGGAAGTTCGGCGTCGCGTAGTCGTTAGAGCACCTTCTTAATGTGCTAGATATGTTCCGCTTCGTTCTCGGAATAGATAATTAAGTCATCGATCTATACTAATATAAACTAATCTATATAGTTGCCGAGCGTGCGATTAATGTAAGCTTAAAAGGCTAACGGTACATTACATAACCCGAACGGTACTACTATATACTCGTAAGAGCCGTATCTTATTATAAAGGCTGTTTTCCATTCGTCGCCCTCCTTAATACGTAGGCGGTTAAATGCGCTAATGATATCGAGCATTATAAAGACTTTAGCACGGGACATTCGTACGATTGTCTTACGAATGTACGGTAGTGGGTACCTATTCTTAAGTGTGATTACATTAACTATGCGATAGTTAGCGTACACGCGGACTCTGCCCCCTGGTTTTTTAACTAAGATTATAGGTAACTAAGCCGGTAATTTAGACTCTCGAATTACGCCCTTCTACTTTAGGTCCTAAATATACTTATACACTACGTCCTAATGCTACTATAGCATTAGATAGGGTTTGCTACATGGGATCTTTACTCCTAGTTCGAAATCGATCGCTATGTTACGATCCTCGGAATGTAGCGGTAGCGAATGTAGAAGTAACTCTACTCGGGCCCTATTAAACACATCGGCATATTCGAACAGGTTAGGGTGTATCGCTTTAAGCTTAGCGGGTACCTCTAGATCCGGATCCTTGCCTTTTATAGCAATCTCGAAGTCCTTAGTAGAAAGTAATGCTAGCTTAAGCATCTTATTAATGTGTCTACACGTCTAGAAGAGCCTATCGTCTTCGCATTCCTAGACGAAGTAGCCTTCTTCTCCGCGCATTATAGCGTCGAAAGCTTTACCGATAGTTATCTTACATGCTTTAAGACTAGCGTAGGCCGCACGATCTATAGAGTGTATGTACCGAATTTCTAGTACGTAATCGGGGAGCATTACTGCTTAAGTGCTTCCATTACCGTATAGTTAGTAGCGATTGTAATGTTTATATTACGGTCGGTCGAAACGGATAATGCCTTACTCCTAGTCGATTGATAGGTTATGCCGTCGTAACTAAGGCTCGCTAACTATAAGATTATAGTCCAAATCGGTAAGGAAACATAGTAGCTTCTCGCGATGGCTATCTAGGTTAAGGTTATTAATAGTGACCTAATCTATAATTATCTTCGCAGCTCGTAACGTGTTAGTAAGCTAAAGTGGCAGTAGTCGTTAGAGCTTATTAGTCTTCGCGTTTAGCTTCGCTAGTAGCTTACTATTAGCGTAGTATGCATTACCTCCGCTGTCTATTATAATGCGAAGTTTAGCGTCGCCCACTATACCTTTAAAGACGATGTGATCGGTAATCTCTACTAGACAGTCCGGGTTACTAGTACTTACCGAGTTTATCTTTAGATAAAGCTCCTTACGCTCCTCCTAAATACCGTTCTTTATCGTAAAGCGAATATCATCTAGTGGCGGTAGTTTACCGTATAGCGCTTCTTAATGAACTCCTAGACCCCTACGCTTAGGATCTAGGAGAAGTCTTTTACATCGTCCTCTATCGCTTATAGCTAAGCTTTATGTTAAAGGTCGATAAGGTCTTTAAGCTCCTCGTTATCGGCATTAACTAATGTTATAGCATTTAGTCGTGCACCGCGCTTCTTTAGGAGGGCGATGCGCTTATTATAGTGCGGGTATATAGCTTAATTAGCGTTATACTTATCTATACGCGGCTAGTAGACGAAGCAAGCGCCGGGGTTGTCGTTAAGCTCCTACTAGGTCTAATTACGCTGCTAGAATAGCATCTTAGCCTAGTCGTATCTATTCTTAACTATGCAGTTAATACGCTCTAAGAAGGGCTTGTTCTTAGGGTTCTCTCGTAGTGCTTAATTACTACTAGCCTAAGGACCGGTAGCGGCGCCGTTATTGCGCTATTATCGGCCTAGTGCTAGAGCGATAGGCTTAGCTTTGTCCTTCTCTTAAAGAGCTATGTCTCTATCTAATTCGAGTTCCCGTATATAGGTAACGATGTTACGAACGGAGTCCTAAGTGCGGACGGAAGACGGTGCCGTGAGCTTATACTACTTAGTGTTAACTAACATGCAACGGAAGTGCTATGCTATAGTCTTCTCGTCTATAGTAATGTACTACGCTAGCTACTTAAATTTACCGTAGAACTCGTCGACTCGCTAGTTCTACTTTATCTTAAGGTTAAAGAACTAAGCGTTAGCTTTCTCTATCTCAAAGTGGTTACCGTAGTGTTTATCTAGTTCGGTAAGGACTAAGTCGACTGTAGTTAACTTACCTTATTCTAGTAGCACGACAATCTTCGAGTGTACTAATCTAGTAGCGTTATTAGCTATAACATCGGCTACATAGCGTTCGCTCTAGTAGAAGCGCATTTTATACTAGAAGTAACGCTACATCTTAGAGCGCTATTCCTTATATGTGCCCTTATTAAGGGCTAGGTCTCCGTGCTACTCGCGTAGCTTCTTAGAGACTAGTCTATTGCTATTAGATAAGGGGCCGCGGCGTTAACCATAGCTACGTTCTAAACGGAGATCGTCCTATCGACTATAATTATATTCGGACTAGACGTCCTCGTTAGCTTTGCCGTATGCGCGGCCATTGCTACGAAAGTCCCTAAGCCGCTCTTCTATCTATATAAGGTCCGGAGACTATAGTCGTAGCCGAGTTCTAGGATCTCTATTGCGTAGGGCATGATTGTCGTTAGTAAGACGCGTAATCTACGACTTTATGTTATTTATGTAGTCTTAAGCGTTCCGCAGTATCGTTAACTGCTCGATAACTTTAGCCCGTAGTTACGCTACTTCGGCATTATTAGTGTCTCTAATACGGCGTTATTGTAGACTCTAAATCTATCCTCTTAAGAGATTAGCCTCGTCGTAAGACTACTTCGCATCCTAGACTACTATATTGTACATTTCCTTTATGTACTTTGTATCTTCTACTACTTTCGCGTGTCCTTAATGGGACTACTTTATAGCTTCTACGATGCCGTCTCTCTCCTCTTATAGGCGCTACTTCTCGTTCTATAGCCTCTACACGCGGTTATCGAGACTGTCTTTCTCGCGGACTGCACTATCCTTCTCTTACTATAGCTTCTTTATCTACTTTATAATAGAGCGATGGTCATTAGCATATTGCTTCTAGTTTACGATTATCTCGTCGCCCTAGACGTGCATACCGTAGAGCATATTAAGGTATTTATCCTTAAATGCTCCGACCTTATATGCTAGTTTAGCGGCACTTCTTACTCGAAAGTGGTCTAGCTCGTACTTTAGTTCGTATTCTCCCGCGCTATTATCCTTATTCGGAATGTACTCGGTAAGGTCTACTATATAGGTATGTACCGGGCGCTTAATAAATGGCGTCGGCATCTTAGCGAGTCGTAACGCGTTGTTGTCCGTTAGTATACGCTAAACATCTCGTATAGGCTACTTTAGCTAAGCGCGTGTAGCTTTAGCGCGTGCGGACATTTTTACGTTGTAACGTGCTTCTTGTCGCTCCTACTACCCCCTAGTTAGAGTCTTATCGTAGTCGTACGAGGAGCTCTCGTCGCTAGCATCTAGTCGTACGAAAGGTATCTTAGGCGCCGAGTTCTTCGGCGTAGACTATATCGCGTTATCTATCTCTTTCTATAAGTTCGTCCACTTATCCGTTAACTCATTCTACTCGTCTATTATAGTCGGCATGTAATAGGTGCTATTAAAAGACTTTATATTCGG
This sequence comes from Nothopassalora personata, assembly GCA_033816765.1. Classification (NCBI taxonomy): domain Eukaryota; kingdom Fungi; phylum Ascomycota; class Dothideomycetes; order Mycosphaerellales; family Mycosphaerellaceae; genus Nothopassalora; species Nothopassalora personata. The sequence continues at coordinate 491,632 of CM066291.1, forward strand.
TACCGTTAGCTCGTAGGAGTCGTTATACCGGTAGGTCTTTCGTAAGGGGAAGGAACTCGCGCCTTCGTACTACGACTAGGAGCGACCCTACGTCTACGACTATAACGCTTAGGGTTGCTAAATCGCGGTGGTGTCGGCAATTAAGCTCTCAATATTACTTATAATCTAGTTAAAGGTCTCGTTCGGTATGTTAGCGTCGGATACCTATAATTAGTAATCTTACGGACAGTATGTCGGCTCTTACTAAGTTATGAGTATAAGAAAGTAAAGAAAGTTACGAATAAAGGGAAAAAATCTATAAGATTCCTCTACGCGTACTTAGACGCGTTATTTGCCTTAGTAAATAGTAAGCGCATTTACGTGTCCTCTACGCGTGTTGCACCTACTACTATCGCGACTTGTTAGTCCTCTACGACTAATGTCGGCTTATTGTCCTCTACGACTAGTGTCGACTTAGTATCCTCTACGCTTTCGCGACTTTTAGTAGTCCTCTACGACTAGAGTCGACTTTATCCTCTACGCTTCCGCGACTTAGTAGTCCTCTACGACTAGTGTCGTCGTCTTAAATCCTCTACGACTAGTATCGTCGTCTTTTAGTCCTCTACGACTAGTGTCGTCGGCTTGTTGTTTCCTCTACGACTAGTGTCGTCGTCTTTAGTCCTCGTAGAATCCTTACTACGGTAGCATAACTCCTTATTAATACTAGGGCAGTTTAAAAGCGATAGCTAGTTATAACACGGGGCTTATACGGAGACATAGAGGCACATTGTGAAAGTCGTCGTATCGAGAACTAGCTATGTCAAAAGCTAAGAAACAAGTAAAGCGCGACGTAAAGATAAGGTCGCGCTAAGACGTTACGTGATCAGTCACGTGACCCGATCCCCCATTCACTCTATGCGCAGTCACCCTATAACAACTGTCTCGATAACGGTAGGATACGAGAAAAATGGCACCTCTACTAAAAGAGGGGGATAAGGTCTATCTCCTTATAAAAAACTTAAGAATAAGAAGATAGACTAAGAAACTAGATTACGTTAAGGTCGGACTATTTTTAATCGAGAAAGTCGTAGGACTAGTTAACTATCGACTACGACTACTACTAGACGCTAAAATCTACCTAGTCTTCTACATCTCTAAGCTAGAACTAGTAGACGCCAAAACACCTTACTAGGAGAGCTTCTATTTCGAGCCGGAAGTAGAAAACGAATTCGAAGTCGAAAGAATCCTAGATAAGAAAGGTTAGCAATACCTTGTTAAATGGAAAGGATACGACGAATTAGAAAATACCTAGGAACTAGAAAGGAACCTACGAAACTGTTAGTAAAGGCTCTAGGAGTATAAAAAACGGTCTAGTAGACTAACCCACGCGTTAGAGACTAATCTACTAGAAAGTAGCTAGAGTAGGAATCGAACCCACGACCTTAGGATACCTTTAACGAACCTTCGCCTAAGGGTAAGGAGAATTTATTAACACATAGGTTATACCCTAACGCTCTAACTACTAAGCTATATAACTAGGTTTAATAAGGGAAACGAAGAACTTATATATCTCCTATAAGAAACTAACACCTATCTACTAGAGGGGCTAGCGCTCGAAGAAGCTACTACGGCTTCCTTAAGGGTCGGATATAACTAGAGGGCATTATCCGGAGTTATCGAAAGGTCCTCCTAGGAAGGAATTGACATCTAGAAAACCCCCTCTAGCTCTTCGGGGCTACCTTTAGGAACGAGAAGATAGGACGAAGGCGCGGAAAAGGCATCGACACCTACGCTCGGTAAACTACGGAGATCCTTGAAATCCTTCGCTATCGCCTTTTCCTCCCTATCCTTAGTAACGCGTAGCTATTTCCTAAGACGATGTACCTTTAATATCGCCTCTATTACCTTCTCTTTAGCCTTATTAAGCTCTCGCTTTAGCTTTCGACGCTAGTTGCGAAGCCGCTCCTACTTAGTCTACGTAACAGTTACGTTATACTTAATACCCTTACGAACACACTCCGAGTAATACCTAAAGCGTACATCCACTACGTAACGAGGACTCTTCTTTCCTTTAGGCACTCTAGCCTTTCGATAACTAGAACATAGGGATAGCATCTCGCGGCCCTCGGCTTTAATACCTAGTACTTAACGTTCGCGGCGCTCCTAACGTGTTAGCTACTCGCCGCTTATAGTAAAAGATAGGAACTTATAGGAGAAGAAAATAAAAACTCAAGGACGAGTTTTAGTAGGAAGGGGGATAGTGTTACGGTTCGGATAAAGGACGGTATAGGACGTAGTATAGGGAGGAAGAATTAGAAGATAAGAACTAATCGCTAGGAAGAGGAAGGGACCCTACGTTCGGGTTACGTGCACGACCGCGCGCTTAGTACATGGTCGAACACGACCGTAGAAGTAGCGTATAGACGTACACGACTATACGACTAGGCGACCGGTCGAATAGATAGACGGACGCCTAACATCGGATAACATACGAGTCTCCTTTATATTTAGGAACGCTAAGAACCCTTATGGTTTTAATACGTTTAACTTATGTTACTATCTTACTAATTGGAATATAACTCTTATTCTAATTATTCATCTTCGCTTAGCTTACTTTAGCCTCTCTAAAGAATACCGCTACGTGACTTAACTTATCTCTCCTTTAAGACTAGCCCTAGAACGAGACAATAACACATAGAGCGTTAATTCTCGCTCGGGTAGAAGGTACCTACGTCCGCGACGCGACCGCGCTAGTATATACGTATACTTATCTTAGCTACCTTCTAAATTAGGTTATCATTAACAACAGTTCTAGAAGTAGCCTTCTTAAGCGTGTTAATCTTAGGCTTAAGACGCGGCATTTACTTTACGACTAAGCGGTATAGCTAAGGTAAAGTAAGAGGGAAATCTATATATATAGCTTTCTATCCCTCCTTACTATCTACGATACTAGAAGCTTTATCGAGGATCCTCTAAAAGTCCCTAAACTTCTTAGGTTACTTTAGGTAAAGCCCGCAAGCCTTGTAGACCGCTTTCGCAACTCCCTCTAGCAATCCCTAAAGGAGGAGGCGACTCCGGGAGCTATTATCTAAATCCTTAGGTTCAATTAGGTTACTTAAGGATATAAATAGGCGGATGAATTCCTTCACATCTTGTTCTTTAGGCCTCTTACCTTACTACGCCCTAACAATCTCCTTAAGATATTCCCGACTCCCTAATATCGAGTAGGCGTTAAACCTTAAGAACTCTAATAAGAACGCCCTCCTAAAACGTGCCTTATTAGTGAGCTACCTAAGTAGCCTCATAACTACGCGCCGGATAGTAGTTTCGTAGTTGCGCTTAAACCTACCCTAGAAATCATCCTTCTTAATAGATGCCCGAGGCGGATACTAGTCCATTAGGTCGCTAAACCGCTCCTAGAACTTAGTAGCATTAGTGCCATTAAAGAACGGATTCTTAGTACCTCCTAGAGGTAGGAAGCGAGGGCTAGCGTTTTCCATTACTACTGCTAATCGTCTAAAGAGGGTAGTTATAGCGTCTATTCCAATTGTGCTATTCGTTCCTACACCTATACTAAATTCGGCGGCGCTAGTTCCGCTTCTCCCTTCTTTACTAGATTTAGGTGTTTCTCCTTCCTCCGATTCCTCTATCCCCTTATAAGGGATAGAATCCCTATAGACTCCTTCTATTTTCGTAGGGTTTATAGGCTGTTCGTAGCCTCTACCTATGTCGGTAAAGGTACTAAGTTTTTCTAGTAATGCAGCCATATCTATTGTTACGTAGTACTTACTTTAGAATATACTAATACTAGTTGTTACTTAATAGGACCTTATAACCGTAATTGTTACTAAATACCTTAGACCTTAAGTGTTTTTGACCTTAGTCGACCTTAACCGTAAACCTTAACCTTAAACCTTAACCTTAAGTAATAACCTTAACCGTGAACCTTAGACCTTAAATCGTAATTTTAACCTTATAAACTAGATGCTAATACGCTACCGGGTGTACACTTAACAACCCCCCTTATTAACTACTAAAATAATGTCTACTAACTACCCTATATAGGCCTGTCCGAGTTATAGTAGTATAGAGCGGTACTTACGTAAGTAGGGGTATTTACCAGTCCCGGGACCGGGAAATTAGGTCACGTAACGAGCAGCGCAGTAGCTAGATAAAATAAGAGGATTAGTAGACCCTAAACCCCTATGCCCTCTACTCGAGAGGTATAAATTGAATTGTTACCTTAATACTACGCTTACAATACTTAGCTACGTAGTATATATCTTAATAGCTATACTAGGTCCTACTAGCTTACCTAAATGTCTAATTAAACCTAAATGAAATTAGGGCAAGTTGGACCTAAGAGACCCCCTCTAAACCTAAGGTTAACACAACCTATCAGTCGTTAATACTAGTTTAATCGTTCCGGGCCTCCGTCGGTTTATAGGTAGTAGGCGGAGCTAAGCCTCTATTTTATACCGGTTAAACGATAGAAGGTCCTCTAGAAGGTACTCGTCTAGTTAGTACCCCGGTTACTCGTAATAGCTTAAGGGAGGCTATAGTATCTTACCTAGTAGTCTAAGAACCTTTTAGCGTAGTCCTCGGCTTTTATAGTAGGTATCGCTTCTAAAACGACGGTCTTACTTAGTCGATCCTTAATTACCTAGAGGCAAGTGTTCCCTTACGACTCGGGCATGTCCGTTATAAAATCTATCGAGATCTCCTAGAAGAATCGGTCGGGGACCAGTAAGGGTTATAGGAGGCCGTGTTTTTATTCTCTCTATACCTTATTCCTACCGTAGTAGTTACAGTTCCTTAAAAACTACCTTACGTACTTAGACTATAGGGGCTAGTAGAAGTTACGACTTAGTATCGATGCTATAGAGTCCCGGCTAGGGTAGCCGTATACTAGTAAATCGTGCACGGATTAGATTAGCTTAGTTTAAAGGGTGTCGTTCTATAGAATCGCTATATCCGCCTCTTTATAGTCGGACTCCGTAGAACTAGGAGCTCTAGGCACCCAAATCCTACCGCGGTAGCGAAGATACCCGTTACGGTCGATGCTATAGTTACCTACTTGTACCTTAAGTTTTACCTCGCTAGGGAGTAAACGCGCTCCTACCTTAATCGCGCGGTATACCGCTTAGAACGTACTGTCCTTCTCGATAGTTCTTTCCTAGAGGTCGTTTAGCTCTTAGTCTTAGAAGGGTCCCTATAGTACGCCCGGTAAATCCGCCTCTTCTATAGTAGATAGTCCTTCGAACTACGTAGCTAAGACTCGTACTAACGAAACCTTTATAGTAGAGCTAGCGTCTACTACCTTCGAGCTCGGCTAATTCTTTACGATGTCCGGTTTAAGAAATCTACGATACCGTAATAACTTATCGTCCTACCTAAGCGTATCCTACTCCCTTCGAGAAAGGGTATCCGGCACAATCGCCTCGGTGCCCGGCCTATACACTAGTAAAAACTAGAACTTTGTAACTTCCTTAACCTACCGGATCTACCGTTTGGAGAGCTGTCTCTTCGTTATAAAGTATTCTAGGTTCTTATAGTCCGTCTAGATTATAAAGGGCCTATATGTTTTTAACTCGGGAGCCTATTCCTTAAGATAGGACACTACCGCGAGCATCTCCTTATCGTAAATATCGTAGTTAATCTTAGCCTTGTTAAGTTTCTTCGAGTAGAATCCTACTAGTCTTACGACTCCGTCCTTTTCTTATAGGAGGGCGCCTCTAAGCGTAAAGCCGCTATAGTCCGTCTCTAAAAACGTAGGGAGCTCCGGGTTCTAGTAGGCTAAAACTAGTACTTTGTAGTACTTGTCCTTTAGGGTCTTAAACTTATTAGCCTAACGATCTCCCTAGGAAAATACCTTGTTCTTACCGGTTAGCGACGTTAAGGGCTCGGTAAGCTTTAAATAGTTTAGAATAAACATTCGGTAGTAGTTCGCGAAGCCTAAGAACCGCCGTACTTCCTTCTAGGTAACTAGTGCCTTCTAGTCCTTTACTACTACTACCTTTTCGGGGTCGGGTCCTACTCCTATCCCGTCGGTATGTATAATAAACCTAAGGTACTTAACCTTCTTCTATACGAACTTATACTTCCCTAGATCTAGGAAAAGACCTCCGTCCTAAAGCTTCTAGAGTACGATACGAACCTTCTAGAAATAGTCCTTTTTTGTTCCGTCGGAGTAAATAACGACGTCGTTAGCGTAGGCCGAGGTAAAGTCGTCTAGGTAGTCCCGTAACAAACTATTAATGTACCGCTAGAATGTTACGGGGGCCCCGGACAAACCGAACGGGCATACTAGCTATTCCTATAGACCAAATCTAGTTTGAAAAGCCGTCTTATACTCTTTACCTCGAGCTATCCGGAGGTAATAGAATGCGGTAATAACGTTAACCTTCGTAATCTATCTAGCGCCCGTTAGGTTCTAAATGGTTTCCGGGATTAATAGAAGCGGGTAACGGTCCTACTTAGTAATCGAGTTTAGTGCTCTATAATCGTAGTAGAACCTAAGTCCTCCCCCGGGCTTCTTTACGAATAGGACGGGAGCCGCCGCTTCTAAGGTAGAAGGGCGAATGTAACCCTTACGCTATAGCTCCGTTAGCGACTTCCGGAGGATAAGTAGCTCGTCTTTCGACATACTATAGAGCGGTCCCTAGGGTAATGGTTCCGGGCTTCCGTCGGCTTTCGTCCGTATCTCGATCTTATAGTTAAGGTCGCCGCGGTATAGAGCTAGTTTATTAGCTTCCCTAGTAGAAAATAACGGTAACATATCCTAAAGTTCTAGAGGCAAGCCCTTCTTAAGTTCCTCTCGCGTAGGCGGCTCCTTCTTACTAAGGGCTTTCTTAATATCTTCTACGGCTACCGCGGCAATCGTAGCGAAACGCTTACCCGACTCGTATTCTTCGTAGTTACGCCCTTCGGGTACCTATTTCTTTACTAAGCTATAGTAGTACCGGCGCTTTTTAGGCGCGGTCCGGATCTAATTGTACGCCTTCTACGGGTTCCCTAGGATTATAGGGAAGTCTAGATTAGGTACGACATAAGTATAAACTACCTAGTAGATCCCGGTAATTTCTATATAGAAGGCGACTACTCCTTCGATCGAGTTCCGCATCGCCTTCGTAAACCCTATAGCCTTACGGCTCTCGTTACTAACATACGTAAGACCGAGGCCTTTCGCTAAGTCTCTATTAATTATAGCGTAGCATATATATCCTTTATCGATAAGGGTAAACGTTCCGTAACTTTCGTTTAGAAGTACGTTAGTATATATAAGATTCCTATTTATAGAACTCTTAACTACGTTCTACCCCTTTACTAGTACTTCTTTATCTCCTAGTTCTAGCTTTCGACTAGGAGCTAGTCTTTTCCTATCTCTCCGGGATCCGACTTAAACCCGTCGTCCTCTAGGATCGGCGCGACCGAGGCCGCGTTAATCCTAGTAGGATTAACTACTACGGCGTATAGGCATTTCTTTACTCGATGTCCGCTCGCTCTATAGTAGAAGTAGAGCTATTCTTAGCGCCTACGATCTCTCTCCGCGGTATCTACCTATTTTACTCTCTACCTCCCTTTATCCTCCTTCCGATCTCTACGACTTCTAGAGCGGCCTCCGCTTATCCGGGTTAGTGCTATAATAGTGTTACTATCGGTATTAACCTAGTTACTAGCCGCTCTCGTAAAAGAACGGGTAGTAACTATAGCGGTTACACTAGAGTCCTTATTATTATCCTTCTACCTCTTATAGGCTATTTTAAACTAGTCCGTGTCCTCGAGGTTAGTTATAATCCGTTCGACCTCCCCCGTAAACTCGTAGTAGTCCTCCTTTTTTGGTATAGCCGCCGTGTACATCTAAACGGGGTTCGAGAAGGTATTACGTAAGTAACTAATCTTCGCGTCGTCGCTCTAGTTCTCTCCGCCGGCGCTTAGTAGGAGTTTATCGAATTTTATCTAGTAGTCGTACTAAGGTTAACCGTTCGCATATTTAATCTTAGTAAGCTACTCTAGAGCCTTAGCGCGCTCGTTACTATTACCGAAGACTTTCTTAAGTTACGTAAAAAAAGTAACGGGGTCCTTCCTAAGTTCGCCGTCTCCCTTATCCTAGAAGTGCCGTATCCTAGTACGCTCTCTTACTAGTAAGGTGTCGTTAATCGTATCCTAGTAAAATTCCTTAGAGAGCGTCGGCTTTAGGGCGGATCGCACCCTAAAAGAGCTCTTTAACCTTAAGAAGTAATCGCGGAATGTCTCTACCTTACCGTCCTAGGACGGTAGGTTCTAACCTCTAGGGCCTAACGGTTCTTCTCCGGTACGCGACGAGGGCGCGGCGGTGTTTAGCGTCTATAGTAACTGTCTTATTAGGTTACTAGTAGTCGTCTTATTATAAGCTAGTAGCGAGACTATAGGTGTTAACTAACGTCGAGCGTCTTCCGATTCTTTTAAAGCGGCGCGCGTTGTAATTAACTCGGCTTATATCTCTTCCTATCGCTAGTATAGTTACTAAAGTATAAGTTAGAAGTTTTTATTTAGGGTACTAGTCCTAGGGTTCTCGCTACCCGGCGACGTTATTACGTATCCCGTCTCTTTAATAGTAGGTGCCTAGCTAATTTAAATAGATCGAACTTAATGTTACGGGTAAACGACGTATACACTAAAGTTCTATAAGGTTTGTAATAAGTTCGATATAGAAGAAAGGGGAAGTTATACGCTGTCCGAAGAAAAGGTGTCGGAAAGCAATCCGAACGTATAGGCGTAGCCTATGCTAAGGAACAGGGGCCCGCCCCTTACAATAAGGTTAAAATTACGGTTTAAGGTCTAAAGTTTACGGTTAAGGTCATTACTTAAGGTTAAGGTTTATAGTTAAGGTCAAATAAGGTCAAAAACACTTAAGGTCTAAGGTATTTAGTAACAATTACGGTTATAAGGTCCTATTAAGTAACAACTAGTATTAGTGCATTCTAAAGTAAGTACTACGTAATAATAGATACGGCTATATTACTAGAGAGACTTAGTACCTTTACTAATATAGTATAAGGGCCGTAAGGCTATAAGGGGATATCGTAATATATAGCACGCCTACGATCTTCTAATCGTAGATAAACTAAAGCTTACTTTCTTCTATTAACGCTATACGCGTCTCCTAGTATACGTATACGCGTTACGTGCGGTATACTAAGCCGGGTATAGCCGCATTATATATAAGAGTTAGCTATAGGCTACCCTTATAACTGCCTCCCCTTCTAGGACGAGCTACCCTTAGCTCGCGGCTTTAGGAGGTTTCTATATAAGTAATCTATCTACTTCTCGTAGATTCCGTTACTATACGACCCGCCTACGGGTCTCGTACGTGTCGTTATCGTAGTATAAGTAGGTGTAAAGTTATAGTTACTAGGTTAACTAACTCGAGGGTTTAAGAAGCGTACCCTCTCCCTCCTTTTCCTTCTTTTCCCTTTTACTACGTTCTCGTAGCGTACTATACCCGCACTACTAGCGATCTACTAGCGACTAACTAGCGACCCGCTAGCACTACTATAGCTTTAGAAGAAGCTATCTAAGACTAGCTCCGCTAGGAGGCCCTTATTAGGGGGCTATTAGCACTACTAATACTATTACTAGTACTACTAGTATAGATGTTTAGCGCGCTCGGCGCACTAGATACGCTAGCGAAGCGTAAGTTTAGCGTACTAGAGCCGTAGACCCCTAAGTCCTTACTAGCTAGGCGCCTAGGTATAGACATTAAGATATATATACGATGTCTCCCGTACTTCGTAGCTAGTAAGTATTCGCTACGCTCTTCGCTTACGATACGCTTACTAATAGTATAGTAGACGAGTAGGATACGTGTAATAGTATTACTACCGGCGAGTTACTTAAGAAGTATAGGCGCTATAGAGACATTAGGTACCCCTACGTTAGTAATACTAGCGTCGCTATCGCGTAGCTAGTAGCTCGCCTACGCGCCGCTCGCGCCTAGCGCAATAAGCCTATCTAGGGGCTTAGTAACCCTATTACTAAGTAAGAGTAGGATGCTCTAGACTAGTAGTACGAGGTCTACGCCTAGCTAGGTAAGTAGATCTTAGAGGTAAGTACTACGCCTCGCTAGCGCTCCCTACGCTCGCTATATACGGCGTACTATCGCTCCCTACATAAATCGGCTAACCTCCTCCTAGGCTAAGAGGTAGTTTAGTACCTATAAGAATAAGCGTATAGGCGATACCCGCGTACGCTTCGCTAGCGCCTCTACTACTACTACCCCCTCCTCCGCCGCCGCTACTACGTCCGTAGTTCTATAGTAAGAGTAGAATAGGGCCCTTAATAGGCTCTTCGAGCTCGGCCGTACGGTAAGTAATATACGTATCGTATACGTATCCTATACTAACCGTAGTTATAGTTCCTATAGGCTAGAAATATTGATACTACTACGGCCGATAGGGCCTTCTTACTACTAGCCCTACGGGGCGAGTATAATAAGGAGGATAATAAGAAGGATAATAACGAGTAATCGCGCGCTCTACGTATATTAGCCGCCTACTACGCGCCTATCTTCTATCTACGTAGCGCCGTAGCGCGCCCTATAAAAGTTTATTTTTAAAATAAATACTCTTCTCTCTACTCTTCTCTCTCCTTACCTCCCTCTCTAATGTTATTACTATTGGGGGTGTTCGCTTAACTAAGTAAGCGAGCCTTTTAGTCCGATAGAACATACTATAGGTTAGTATCTTATATACTAGTTATAGCTAAGTTTACTATTAGGGTAGAGGTCCTTATATCTAGCTACCGAAGGGTTAAGGCCTAAATATATAACCTATGCCCTTGTTTTAGCGCCTTATACGGCCTTCGTAGGTACCTTATATTCGACTACTATACGCGTAGCCTTCGCGGATCCTTCCGCCGGCTTATACCGTCTTCGCTAACGCCTTATATTCGGCTACTATACGCGTAGTATTCGCGAGTCCTTATACTAGCTCCTAGCTATTATACTCTTCTAGCTAGCCCTTCTATCGTACTAGGTACTACACTTTGCCCTTATACTTACCCTTTCCTAGTACTGCCTCTACTTTATATTCCCCGTCCTTATTAGCGAGGGCTATAGTACCTCTATCCTTCTCGCTACCCGCGTACGGCTCGAGGAGGGATATATAGAATACATTATGAATTCTTAAGTCGGCTAGTAGTACTAGGCGGTACGCCTACGAACCGATAGCGTCGATAATACGGTACGGTCTAATAAACTTTAGACCTATCTTCTTCTTCGGTAATACTAACCTTAGGTTCTTCGTAGATAATAAGACTATATCGCCTACGCGATAGCTCTTAGCCTTATAAGTCTTATTATAGTAGCGAGTCTAATTGGCTACTACGATTTCCTAACGCTTCGTAAGCGTAGCGCGTATCTCTCGTATACGGTTAACTAAGTCTACCGCTACTAGTACCTCCCCTTCCCGGATCTCGCCTCGAGATCCTATAGGTGTTAGGGTAATCTTAGGTCTCTAACTATACGCTATCTCGAATAGGCTTATACGTAGCGTAGGGTAGACGCTATTATTACATACGAATTTAGTAATAGCTAGCTACCTAGCCTACTCTATCTAGTTCTCGCTATAGTAATAACGAAGGTACTGTTCTAAGGTTTAGTTTACCCTCTTAGTCTAGCCGTTAGTCTAAGGGTAGAAAGCTATAGATAGCTTACGCTTTACCTACGCCTCGAAGTAGAAGTTACTCTAGAACTTGCTCGTAAATACTAACCCGCGGTTACTTACTATACCCGCTAGTACACTATAATGCCGTACGACTTCGTCTCGTAAGATCCTCGTAAGCTCCGCCGCTATATATGTCTTAGTCGTAGGAATGTATAAGTCTATTTTAGAGTAGCGGTCGACGATTACTAGGATCGCATTATACACGCATTCGCCTCGCTTACTTAGCGGTAGGTCCGTAATAAAATCTATAGTAATTTCCTACCATAGACCGTCTAGCCTAGGTAGTAGCCGTAGCTTGCCGTAGGGTCGATAGCGCCTCGCCTTTAAGGTCTAATAAGCCCTACAGTTTCTAATATACTCCCTTACTTCCTTACTAAGTAATCCCTACTAGTAATAACGTCGTAGTAGCTCTTTAGTCTTTACCTTACTAAAGTGCCCTACTAGTAGGTCGTTATAATATATGTAGAGTAGCTATGCTCTTACTACATAGTCTTCGGGTACTATAATCGCGTTCCTACGATAGACTAACCCGTCTTTTATATACTAGTTCTTAGCGCCCCCTTCGCTAGGCGCCTACGATAAGTATACGACGTACCTATCGTCTCTCCCCTATACGATTTTTATTAGTAGTATAAGTAGTTTACCTAGGCCGCCCTACATTATTATAGCGTATACTCTTACTAGTAGCAATCGGGTCCCCTACGGCTCGTAGGCTCCTACTACTATTATCGTCGCCTTATCCTATATCTTCTCGTAGGTAGCGGTTACGAGCCTTACTATAGGCTCGTCCTCCCTTAATAGGGATTCCTTCTAGAAAGATAGCTTACTTTATAGCGTAGGAAGCAAGTTCGACGTCTACTACGCTACGCGTACGTAGTTACTACGTCGCGATAGCGCATCGGCTAGGTTACTCTTCCCCGACCTATACTCTACTACGAAGTCGAAAGATTATAGAAACGTCGCCTATCGAGCTTACCTCCCGTTTAACTACTTTAATATTATAAAACCCTATAGGTTCGTATAGTCGACTAGTACCTAAACCGTATACGATGCGCCTTCGAGGTACGGTCGCTAATGCTTAAATGCCTCTACTACTACTAGTAGCTCTTAGTTATAGGTCTTATAATTATACTCGGTAGGTATTATCTTACGAGAATAGAAGGTAATTAGATACTACTTAGTCCTAAATAACTAAGAGATAATACCTATAATCGCAAAACCTAAGGTATCCGTTTTAACCCTCGTACGTAACGAAGGATCGAAGTACCTTAGGATAGGTACTCCGAGGAACCTAGCTTTTAGCCGTTAGAACGCTTACTTCTCGTAAGCGGACTATACAAGAGGCCCTTACTTCTTACTATTCTTATATCTCTTTAGTAGGTCTATTAATAGCTTCGTAATCTTCGAGTACCCTTCGATAAAGCGCCTATAGAAGTTATAGAACCCTAGGAAGGATTAAACCTTATAAAAACTCGTAGGCGTAGGCTATTCCTCGATTACGGCTACCCGGCTCCTATCTATCGATACGCCTACGATACTTACGATAAATCTTAGGAACTCGGTATTCTCCTAGAAGAAGCTATACTTCTTTAGGTTCGTAAATAGGGTAAACTTTCGTAGCCTCTCTAGTACTGCGCGTACGGCTCGTACGTGCTCCTTACGCGTTACGCTATAGATAAGGATGTTATCTAGGTAGACTACGTAGATGTTATCTACTAACCTAGTAAGGGCCTTATTAATATGCCCCTAAAAGGTAGCTAGTACGTTACTTAACCTAAAAGGTATAACTAAGTACTCGTAGTAACCGTATCGCGTGCGAAACGTAGTCTTCTACTCGTCTCCTTGCTTAATAGGAATACGGTAGTAGGCATCCTATAGGTCGATTATAGTAAAGAGCCTAGCGCCCTATAGCCTATCTAAGGTCTTACTAATTAGGGGTAGTAGGTACCGGTTGTTTACTATAATCTTATTTAGGCCTCTATAATCTATATAGAGCCTAAGAGTGCTATTCTTCTTTAGTACGAATAGGATAGGCGCACCCGCCTCGCTTACGGATCGCCTAATCTACCCCTTCTCTATTACTTACGTAAGGTACTCCTTTAAGACCTCTAGCTTAGTTAAGGACTAGTAGTATAGCGGCTTAAAAGGGGGTTTCTTTCCTTTAACGAGATTAATTGTATACTTAACCCCGTTAGGCATCTTACGCTTTACCTACTTATTAGGTACGTATATATCTCGGAAGTCTATAAATTCTTTAGGCTACGAGGGGCCCTCTCCTTCGGGTACTACTATAGTAATAGCCCGAACACTTATCGTATAAACCTACTTTAAGCTCTCGAGATCCTTAAGGAACTCGCGTGCGTTACGCTACTAAATCGTAGGCGTCTCTATACCGTAGTACTACTAGTTATCCTTATCGGCCTTTACTATCCGATTACGATGCCGCTAGGGTCTACCTAAAATAACTAACGGCCTACCTATAGGCGCTATATAGTAGAAGCGTCGCTTACGCGCTCTACTCCTATATCGTTAGCTAGTCGCACGCGAACCGTATAGGCGCCGTAGTAATGCCCCTAGTCCTACGCGTACGACTCTAGATTTAGAAGCTTTATACTACTAATAGGCTATATCTAGTATCGGAGTATATACTCGTACGATACTAAGCTTAAATCTACACCGTTATCTAGAAGAAACGTAGCCTTGCGAAAGCCCTTATACGTCTCGACGGCGCCTCGTAAGTAACGCGCTAGGCTCGTATCGACTTGCCTTAAGGGTTCTATATAGAAACTTAGACTTAGGAGTAACTCTTACCTAGTCCTCTACCTTTTCCCTATTCGCCCTTCTTAGTTAAAGCCTCGACAGTTTCTAACCTACGAACCGCTTACGCGTCGCGGTCCTTCTATAGGTGTCTATTCCGGCACTCTGTCTTATAGTAACCCTTCCTACCGTAGCCGTAGTACTCTACTTTCGACTTCTAGCTAGTTAAAGACGAGCTACCGGCGTCTCGCTACTAACTCGTACCCGAGGCGCCCGGTACTTAACTCTACTTCTATTACTTTAGGCAATCGGCCCGCTTATATACGTCCTTAGCTTTACGCTTACGACGTATATACTACCCGCGGTCGTACCCTCCGCTACTACCTCGGCGCTCGGTACTTTCGATACGCGAGGCTAGGACTACTAGGTCTTCTCTAGTCGTAGAGATATTATAGTAGCTAACGATAGCGGACCGTAAGCGAGGCGTAAGCTTCGCTAGTAGGTGCCGTATACGTTACGCTTCCGAGTAGTCGCCTAACTAGTCCTCTATAATATCTAGCTTAGTCGCAAACTGTCGCGCTATCTAGTTATCCTTCTATCTCGTAACCTCGTACTCTAACATAACGTTAAGTACGCGATTTATAGGATCGCCGTATACGTCTCGGTAGAACTCTTTAAAGTCCTAGTATATATACCCTATAAGGTTAACGGCGCTATAGTTAGTATACTATCGCTCGCTTACCTCTCCGCTAAGGTACATAACCCTATATAGGACCTTTAATTCGTCTATCGCGTACATAGTACCTAAGAGGGCGAAGATAAGTAAGAGCTCCCGAAGGAATACCCTTACCTTCCTTATCGAATCCCCTCTAAAAGGCGTCGGCTCTTTTAGACGCGGTCGCGTCGTATACGCTACGGCCGCGCCTCGTACTATAATATTATCGTTAGTAGTTATAGAGACAGAGGTAGGGGTTATAGTAGGGAGGTAATCTTCTCTCCTCCCTCCTATACGCTCTAGAGGCGGTACGCTTATAGCGCGTAAGATCTCTAGCCGCTCGATCTCCCGCTATATCTCTTACTCTTTAATCTTAGCCCGTAAGGCCTCTCTTCTCGTAACTAAGGCTATACAACGCGCCTACTACTATACTCTAGGGCTTAGGGGCGGCGTAGGCGACTTACTATCGTGTACGTCGCGATCGGGCTCTATAGCGTGTATAGATTATAACGAAGGGAAGCTTTAGAACTATTAGGACCGTAAGGCTATAAGGGGATGTCGTAATGTATAGTACGCCTACGATCTTCTAATTGTAGATAAACTAAAGCTTACTTTCTTCTATAGACGCTATACGCGTCTCCTAGTATACGTATACGCGTTACGTACGGCATGCTAAGCCGGGCATAGCCGCATTACATGTAAGGGTTAGCTATAGGCTACCCTTATACTCAGAGAGTAAGAATAATATAATAAGTAAGATAGGGCTTATCTAAGACATATAATACGGATATATAGTCGAGAGCCGATATTTAGAGTAAGATCGTTATACTATAGTATATTTAGCATCTATAGAAACAATAGTTAACTATATTATAGGTATAAAAAATAAAGATTACTATAATATGTCCCTATAGCAGTAATTTAGTATCCTTCTAAGTCCCTATAGGAGTAATCTTTACATAATGATCCCTATAGCAGTAATTTCTAACATAATTGTGCCTATGGAAGTAATTCACCGAATTTAAAGATATGGACTAGCCGAATCACTGCGACATCACTTACTCGGTAGATCATCGGCTGCATACACTCGCTGCCTTCGGAATGCTTGGACCTTGCTCCACAGCACATTCATCTATGCGAGCAACGAACAAATGGCCCCCCATCCGAATGAGACCGTTATGGACAAGTATCGCTATCCGTAAGACTGTTAGGACAGGAAGAATAATCCGCATCTTCGTTCGACAGAGTGTGTACCTGCACGCTTGGTATGCTGTGTTGCACTGTTGAAACCGAAGGGGTGGAACTTTTCCACCTGGTTCACCTTCGATCGTGATGTGGTGGAATTTTGTACCTTATGGGGTGGTGAAGCTGAAGACTGGGACACAACAAGAACAAAGCAGAGCTCGCCAGGTGGTGTGACCTCAGTGTGATGTATTACACCAAGGTTGGGCCACATGAACACGGACGCACCATAAATCTGGCCATGATCTCACGGTATATTCAGAGGTCGTTGCAAGGAGCTGGATTCTCGGCTTAAGCTGTTCACAAATCTGTTCAACGTAGTCTGTCGTTATCTCAACCTAAGCAATAGCTGCCAATTAGTATTTCCACGCCGCACGGATATCTTTCTCGGGCCACGGGGCCAAAAGCGCGATTCATTCGCCAACAACAACAACGCACCAAGCGCGTAACAACCACCTTTGGCAAAGGTCTCCTACGCGCTGCCGCGAGGATTCCCGTCGCAAGACAGAAGCAGTTCTGTACGTGCAACGTGAGTGCGCGGCCCGTCTATTAACTGAGGATAGCAACCTCCCAAGTGGCGACTGGAACTTTGGCCATCGTTGATGTCGAAGACGACGATGTGCGATGGCTTGGAGACAATCTCTAGTTGTCCTCGGCGGCTCCGTCGCGGTTGCTCACAGCGCCGTAGTCGGACCTGCGTACTCCTGCAGGCTGTCAGTATCGTTGCTAAGATAGGTCATCACGCCAACCTCGACTCACCCTTCGCTCTTCCAGTGATATCTTGCCAAGTAGCGCCGAATCTTCGGCCAGTGCTTGCCAGCAGGCCCTCCTCTTCGTCCTCGCGGAGATCATCATCAAGCTGCTCGTCATCCAGTTTAGGCACTCTGAACAAGGTGACGATGAAGACAATGATGAAAATGCCCAAAAAGGCAAACTGCGCGTAGAAGTCGACCACACCAAAATATGGGAAGTTGGCTGTGATCCGATTCAAGAAGGTACTGATCATTGTTGGCGTGCAGACCATCTTCGCGATTGGATTATCAGTACGCTCGGAGCAGGGTCTGATGGCCTTGTGGTGCTTGCTGCAGTCCGGCTGTAGATCGGGAGAGTACGATGGTCGATCGCAGAAAGTCTGAGGTCCGAACGTGGCGTAGGTCGGCGCAACGACCATAGCCAAGCTGTAGTTCAACGCCAGGACCATGAGTGTGAGCAGAACGGTGGCCATGAGCATCGCGTTGGGTGTAGTGTGACCTTTCCTGATCTTGAACAACGTGACCCAGAGGAAGCGGATGCCAATGGTAGCCAGTCCCACTACGGTAGCGCTGAAGAACAACAAAGTGAGGAGCAGGAAGATGATGTAGTCGATCGGGAAGACACGAGCCGTGTAGGTCAGCAGGGCGTTGACAGGCTGGAAGATCTTCGTCTTGCCCAGCAGATAGCCGCACGAGACACCGCACACCGAGTTCTTGATCTTGTCAATCATCGTGATGAGCATGCTGGCGAAGATGATGAGCGTGATGACTCCGATCAACAATCCGAAGATCAGCTTGAGTGGGCGGAAGATGGCTTCCAGTTTCAGCCAAACGCGAATGAAGAAATTGGCACCTTCTCCAGAGTTCTCGGCCGCAAGCCGTTCACGGCGTCTCAATGTACGCTCCTCGCGGTTCAGAGCTTCCAATTCCCGACGGTCACGAGGATCGAGACCACCTTCGCGGCCCTGTCCCCGCAGTTCGAGCTGCCTTTGGCGTTCCTGGTTTTGCGCCAGCTGACTTGAGGTGTTTTCAGCGAGCTGAGGCGCAGACACGCTTGGTGCAGATTTGATCAGCGATACCGGCAGGAGAGCCAGACCGGGAGCGGTGTAAAGGCAGTAGAGGATGGTGCCAACGAGTATGAGTACACCAATGCAGAAAGTGAGTGCCCGTTCGCCATCTGTAACATCTTGTCAGCATTGGGTGGGCACAGGTAGGAGTGCAAACACTCACGGTTCTCGGTCAGTAGGTCCTTGAAGTAGTCCAGATCCTTGTGCTCGTCTCTTGCTTTCTTGGCCACTGGCACGAAGAAGCCGACGAGGAACAGAATGACACAAAGCAGAAGGAAGCTGAATGTCCACTTGAAGGCACTCCACAACCTGTCCACGACCGTCTGCTGACCTTCCTCGGTCTCGACCTCATCGTAAGCCTCGTAATAGAAGTAGGTGAAAGGCACGACCAGGAGGCAGAGCACCGCGTCGAGGCTGTACAGGGTGTAGTATACGATCTTCAGTGCATGGACGGTGTCGTCCACTTTGTCTGGTGTTGCCCAATCCTTCTTCCTTCCCAGTTTGCGCGAGGTGGTGGATGAAACCAGGGCGATGTCGACTGGCATCAACAGGACTGTCGCCAACAGGGCCAGCACAGTGATCCAGCATATTATGGTGACAGCGATCGTTCGCTCACCGGGCTTCTGGTAGACGAAGACGAAGATGGCTGATATGAAGAAGATGATGGCCAGGCAGATGGCGTATGTCACCCAGATGAGGGACGTCTCGATGAGCGCCATGTGGTCGGCAGCTTTCCTGTTGCTGCTTCAGGCGCAGGTGGATTCGGTGATGTTGCTGTTGCTTGTGTTTCAGATGGCGGCGGCGGCGGCGTCTCTTTCATCCAAGCTCCGTACTGCACCGCGACTTCCTCTTCTCCACTCCTGTGCTCTGGTCACAAGGCAAGACCGCAGACAGAGAAGGAACAACCTAAACGTCCGGAGAAAGGAAGAAGGGGCACAGGGAGCCGCCGACCCCAAAACCAAGGCAGAGAGTAGCTCTTTCCTTGTTGCCC
The DNA here is from genome assembly GCA_033816765.1 of Nothopassalora personata. Classification (NCBI taxonomy): domain Eukaryota; kingdom Fungi; phylum Ascomycota; class Dothideomycetes; order Mycosphaerellales; family Mycosphaerellaceae; genus Nothopassalora; species Nothopassalora personata. The sequence continues at coordinate 510,840 of CM066291.1, forward strand.
AACAGAGGAGCTTGCGACGGAAGGCTCAATCGTCACTGCCGTCCGTGCCACCCTTGCACGCGTTCTAGCGCGCATCTCGACACCTTGGACGCAGCTCGAATGCGGCAACAATCATTCGATTCGGCACACGTGAGAGTCGTTGCGCAACCCTTTGACGGACCGCGACAGTGATGAAGAGGAGAAAGACACACCAACATGCAGTGTTATACTGAACTCCTACCGCCCACCGCCGTGACCCATGCCCTCTCCCTCCCCTTGCTCGGCGCAGATGCCAACAATCTCATAGTCGCAAAGACATCCCTCCTGCAGGTGTTCAACGTCGCGACCATCGAGGGACGCGACAAGCTGGTCCTCGTGGGCGAGTACTCACTATCAGGCACCATCACAAACGTCGCGCAGGTCAAGCTACCAGACACCAAGTCCGGAGGCGATGCGCTGCTTCTGGCGTTCAAGGACGCGAAATTGAGCTTGATCGAGTGGGACCGGGAGAACCACCGCATCAGCACCATCAGCATCCACTACTACGAAGGCGATAACGTTGTCAGCCAGCCGTTCGGGCCGAGTCTCTCCGACTGCGAGAACATACTTACCGTGGACCCGAACTGGAGATGCGCAGCGTTAAAGTTCGGCACACGGCAGCTGGCCGTCTTGCCCTTCAGACAGCAGGATGATGAGCTCGGAGTGGAAGAGGACGAAGATGCAGAGCCCACGTCAGCGACACTGAAGAGGACCGAGTTGCTGCCGCAGAATGCGAATGGCGAAGTTCAGCAGACACCATACAAGCCATCCTTCGTGCTTGCTCTCAGCACCTTGCTTGAGGACATACGTTATACCGTGGACTTAGGCTTCCTGTACGGTTACCGCGAGTCCACGTTGGGAATACTGTCGTCTAGTGTTCAGCCGTCAAGCTCTTTGCTGCACGTACGCAAAGATGTACTCGAGTACCGCATGTTCAAACTTGAGCTGGAACAAGGCGAGTCCACGGAGCTGCAGGTCGTCAAGCAACTGCCAAACAGTCTTTGGAAGGTCGTTCCTCTGCCAGCACCCGTGGGTGGTGCGCTTCTAATAGGCACGAACTCATTTGTACATGTGGACCAGAACGCTAAAGTCAACTCCGTCGCTGTCAACGAATTCGCCAAGCTTGAGAGCGATCGCGGAATGGAGGACCAATCAGACTTGAATCTCAAGCTTGAAGGATGTAGCGTGGAGGTGCTCGACGCTGAGAGTCGTCAGCTGCTGGTTGTACTATCCAATGGTTCACTCGTGACGGTGCACTTCCAGCTCAGCGGCCGTAATATACAAGGTTTGAAGGTGGCGCGAGTCGCTCCAGAAAATGGAGGCGACCTTATCAAAGCAGCGCCATCTTGCGTGGCAAGAGTGGATGAAAACAAGGTGTTCGTTGGTAGCGAGGACGGTGCTTCGTCCTTGGTCCGATGGAGCCGACCTGCCACAACTCTAAGTAGGAAGCGATCGCACGGTCAAATGCTGGGACAGACTGGCGATGATGAGGACGAAGAAGTAATGGAAGATGACGATGACGATATTTACGATGCCGCGCCTGAGACGAAGAAGCGAGCAACTTCGACAGATGGCGCGGTCGCAACACCGCCCACTTTCCAGATCCAAGATGAACTGGACTCCCTCGGACCCATTAACGATGTGTGCCTGGGCAGGCCCGACGGGAGACGATCAGACAGGCTTCAGTTGATGCTAGGAACTGGCAGAGGTCGCAGCAGTCGACTGTCGTGCCTCAATCGCGATATTGTGCCCGTAAGTGCTCGAAAGAGCGCTATTGGCAGCGCAAAGAGGGCATGGGCTGTTCACGCGAAACGTGACGATCCTGATGACGATGGCCACGACAATCTCCTTTTCGCTTACGACGGCAAGGACACGAAGGTATATGATGTTGATGAGGTCGGCTACATGGAGCGCACAGCGCAGGAGTTCGAACACGAGGGTGAGACCATCGATGTCCAGACATTGGCCACGGACACCATAATCGTACAATGTCGGAAGTTCGAGATCCGAACGTACGACGCAGACCTGGCTTTGAGCCAGATCATACCAATGGTAGATGAAGAGACAGATGAAGAGTTCGGGATCGTGCATCTGTCCTTCTGCGACCCATACTTGCTTGTCATCCGTGACGATAGCAGCGTGCAGGTGCTTCAGGTGCAAGGCAAGGAGATAGAGCCCTTGGAAGGTGAGGGAGACATTGCAGAAAAGAAATGGCTAAGTGGGTCGATTCACACTGGTAGTCTTACCAACGATGAACCAGTCCTCTTTCTGCTCAGCGCCCAAGGCAGCATGCACATTTTCAGTCTTCCAACTCTAAAGCCAGTGTATCACGCCCCAGCACTGCCACACTTGCCGCCTGTATTATCATCAGAACTGCCGCAACGACGAGCGGGCCCTAGAGAGACACTCACCGAGCTTCTGGTGGTCGAGCTGGGCACGAACGGAGTCGACATGCCATACGTGGTTACGAGAACAGCATTAGACGATCTTGTGCTCTACGAACCGTTTCGTCATCCGGCAGCAACGTCTTCCAACGCATGGTACGCCGGCCTTCGCTTCAGGAAAGTGCCGGTCTCGTACATCCCAAAGTACAACGAAGCCATAAGCCAACAGGAGTCAGCCCGCCCGTTACCATTGCAACGCATCCGAGTTGGTGCTTACAATGCGGTCACAATACCAGGATCACCGCCACTCCTGCTGCTCAAGGAAGCTTCGAGCTTACCAAAGGTGCTTGAAGTGAGGACCGCGACCGGAACGAATTATGTCACGAATCTGTTCCCCATACATCTTGATCACTGCCAAAATGGCTTCGCGGCTATAGATGCTGATGGATCGCTCGAAGAGTATCACTTGCCTGTGTCGACTTGGTATGGCACGGGATGGAGCATCCAGCAAGTGGATTTGGGCCCTGGCGACCTCGAGGTTCGGCACCTGGCGTATCATGAAACCCGAGGAGTATACGTTGTGGCAACGTGCAAGGACGTCGACTTTTACTTCTCGGAAGACGATCACCGGCACCACGGTCAGTCTGGCGGAGGACAAGACGGTAAGTTCTGCTCCTGTCATGGATACATTACATGAACCGAGGACTAACAATCTGTAGACATCGCTCTTCGACCAAAGGTAAAGCGATACAGCATCCACGTCGTCTCAGCGAAGACGCATCGCATCATCGACAGTCGTGAGATGCCATACCTCGAAGCCATCACAGCACTTAAGATCATGCCCCTAGAAGTATCCGAGCTCACCCACGACACTGAGCTTCGCATCTTGGTCAGCACAGCCGCTCTGCGTGGCGAAGACATGCCAGCGAAGGGTGCAATCATGGTCTTCAATATCATTGATGTAGTTCCCGAGCCTGACGACCCTGAAAGTGGCATCCAACTGCATGTCGACGCTAGAGAAGAGACCAAGGGAGCTATTACAGCATTGGCTCCTTTCCCAGGTGGTTTCGTCGGAACGGGACAAGGTCAAAAGATTATGATTCGCGGTCTGAAGGAGGACGGATCGTGCTTACCGGTGGCCTTTCTCGACGCACAGTGCCATACTACCACCATCAAGACCCTCGGCAAATCAGGCATGTGGCTTGCTGGCGATGCCTGGAAAGGTCTATGGTTTGGCGGCTTCACTGAAGAGCCGTACAAGCTCACAGTTCTGGGCAAAGCTCCGAAGAGACACATGGAAGTTGTGACAGCGGAGTTCCTCCCTTTCGATGGGGCACTCTACATCCTCATCATCGACGCCGACATGGATATGCACGTCCTGCAGTATGACCCAGAGAACCCGAAGTCCCAGAACGGTATGCGACTTTTGCATCGAAGCACTTTCCACCTGGGCCACTCCGCGACGAACATGCTGCTGCTGCCAAGTTCTCTCAACCCGTTCGGCGAGAAGCAGCCTTTCACCAATGGTGACACTGGTGGCGACAATCCCGGAGAGTCATCACCTCTCTTGAACGTTCTCACGACATCACTCACGGGCTCGATCGGATTAGTGACGCCGCTGGATGAGTCGTCGTATCGACGTCTCTCAGCGCTACAGACACATCTTACAACAATTCTGGAGCACCCAGCTTCCCTGAACCCGCGCGCGTATCGTGCGATCGAGAGTGAGAGCTTTGGGGGAGCAAGAGGCGTGGTGGATGGAAACATCGTCAGGAGGATCAATGAGCTTGGTGCGGCTAGGAGAGCCGATGTGCTCGGCAGAGCAGGCGCTGACAGCTGGAGCATACGGAGTGACTTGGAAGTTGTGGGAGGTGGTGGATTGGGCTATCTCTAGGAAGACTTGTGCTCGAAAGACCCTCCGTAGGGACATGCGCTATCACTCTCGGAGGAACCGCAGATCGCGCGCTGCTTCGCTCTTCTTCAGGATCTCATCGTCGCCATCAAGTGCGGATTCAAGATAATAGAGTCCGAATGTCCTGCCGATATCTCCCATCTGCGATCCTGACCGCACCACCGTCTGCCAAAGCGGGAGCATTGGCTGATGCTCATTGGTCGCTCGAAGCCAGCCCTTAATACGCTGCTGCATCCACAATGCGTCCCGCCAGATCTTCGCATGTGCGAGCTCGACAGCGTGGGCCGGAAAATCCCACTTTTGAGGGCCTCCCGTAGCGAGTCCGCGGACTCTGACCGTGGTTCGAGAGGCTGCTTGGTTGCGATATATCGAGAAGGTAACGGGTACTGTGCAGGTCTTGATGTCTCGTCGTGGTCCTGAGATCCACAATGGGGTGTGGCATATGCCCACCAGCTCAAATCGGCGGATGGGACGCACTTTATCGCCGAGGCTGTCGAGCCAGCGGATCGTCGATATGCGGGCGTGATGTTTGTCGAATTGAAGGGCGAAAGTGTTGAGGGAGTACAACATGGCGAGACTTTCCGATCTGACCTTGGAAAAGTCAGCATAAGTGGTCGCTCTGGCTTCGCGAAAGCTTACCTGGCGGCACACTCGAGTCACAGCGCATGTGGTGTCGACTGGAGTCCCATATGAAGGCACGCCTTGTGGTACGATCGCAACATTGTGCACTGGTGCGCCACAGTCGACGGCGAATTCCCAAACCCAACCTGGTTCCTGAGCTCTGCTGGTAGCCCCAGCAGTCGGCATTCTGTGTCTTTCGGGCTCGAATAAGTGAGTGCCATAATCGCTGGCTTGGTGCTTCATAATCCGTGAACAAGAGAGAGTGGTGTAAAGCGCCGAGTTGTTAGGGGAAAGGATTGGACGAAGTCGGATGGAAAGTGAAGCAAACGCCAATGCCAATCTTTTCACATGCAGGGTCCAAAATGCTGGCCGGATCCCTGTCAAGCCAGGAGCTCAGCGCTCCAGATTAACCCGCGCGAGGTATTGACTCCAGAAAAGCACGTGAACCCATATCTCGAAGCCTCGACCTGGGCGCTTAGACTCTCCAGCATGTTCATGACCCGTTGTTCTACACTTTGTGCATCAATCTGTACCTGGCGATGCAGCTCCTGTACAGACTCGGCAGTGAGTCGGCCCTTCTTGAATGTCCCTACTCGACTCGTAACTCTAGTCCTCGATGATTTGTCGCTATCGTCAATTCTGATGGTGTACTTTACCGGCACACCTTTCATGATTGGGCATTCGCGGCCCCGACTCATGATGCGCAGCATTGCAAGAGCAATACCATCGAACTCGATCTTGCGAATGCGGGCAGCGTTCATGCGCCTCATCTGGATGAAACATTGGAGACGAGAGCAAGCTCTGCTGTCCCCGCGACAGCCGCCGAAGGTTTTCGTGGCACAGTATAGCGACAGTGCTTCGGCGCGTATCTGGAGAGGTTCAGCGACTGTGCAATCCTCAAAAATTATCTCTGATCTACCTGTTGTGAGACTTGAGTGATCGCTGGTGGCCCTTGCAGAGCTTCTACATTGTTTGCCATAGACCCAAGTGGTTCTGCAGTATTGCGTCTTCTCACGCGAGATGACGAGCTCGCAGATGATGTTTCGCAACTCGGCAGGTAGTGTCATGAGATGACAGCTCTTGCTTGCTGGCTGAGTGACGGGAGTAGGCATTTTGCTCATGGTAATGGTATAGATTGTTTGTATGCGAGTCATCGCGCAAGCGCTGTGAAGGTCTATGACAGCTGCGTGCGGATTCTCCGACACCGGTCACATGCCGGCTTGGCAACGGTTCCAGCTAAGCGCACGGCGTTTGCATCACTTCACGTTTCAGTTTGTGCTCAAGTCACCTCAAGCTTGACACATGACGACTAATCCTTGACCTCACATGAACGTTCTCTGGCAAGTGCATTCTTGTCCGTTATTTACAACTCAGTACCACTGCCACAGCAGATCATGGGTAACAGCCGAAGCAAATCCAGTCAGGGTACCGAGTTTCAAGGCACGCCTCCTTACATTCCAAAGTTATCATATTGTTGACTCCAGAGTAGCTATGACCCAGACATCTCCCCGCGTCAGAGACCTTGAACTTTCCATTGCGAGCGCCGAGGATGGGATTCGGAAGCAGCGTCAGGAAATCATCAGGAGCGAAAAGCGCTACCTTGACATCAAGAAGAGATTCGTCGATGCAATGGCACTGGGTCCGCCCAGCGACAACCACGAGATGGCACGGACTGGGGCGTTGAACGAGGTAAGCTTCTAAATTCGTCTGAAGCACATCTGAGCACGATGTGCTCACGAAAGAGACTTGATGTCCAGCGCTCGCCGTCTCACCACTATGCATCAAAGTAAAGTTCCACATGTCGGTCATGACTAATACCTCGAAAGGGTATTGAGGCGATGTTGGAGCTTGACGAGAGCAAGAAGAATATCAAGTTGTTGGAGTTTCAGCTCATTCTTATGAGGTCGACATTGGATCAGGAGAAGGCGAAACTTGAGTGGCGGGCAGCGGCAAAGTAGCAGTTGCAGCAGAGCATCGGCGATCTGAGCCACCAGGAGACGAGCACTAACCGACCAGGAACATCCCAAGCTAAGACATAGGACCAACCGGTTGTGTACGGCCTGTCGTGAAGTGAATGGGTCACAACAACGCTTTGAAACGCGAAAGAAGACTTGTTCTCAGCACCGTACCTTGACAATGCCGTTATCCGCAATGACAATGTACAATGCGGCGCAATAACACGCAAGTCAAGATAATGGCACCCGCGACATGTATGTCACCCTTTCCCTCGCAAGTTCTAGCATGGTCTTGCCTCAAACGACAGACCCAATTGACACCGACACATACCATGCCCCCACTCAAAGAGGCACAAGAATACTTTCTCTGGCTTGGCCTGAAGCGCACGGAATCGAGGCAAAAGTTTGACGAGGCCTGTTTTTGTCGAGAGTGACAGTCACGCCAAAGCCCGCAAGACCCCTGGCGGGCTCAGACGACTGAAAGAGCCACAAGAGACTCGTAAGCAGTGGGAGAAACAGCTGACGAAAGGAGGAGAATTATACATGGAGTGGGAGAAGCTCGAGAAAGAATTGATCGCGGTGAGAGACCGATTCTTTGGTCCTGCACGCCCTAAGCCTTCTCTTTTCGACATTGCCGATGAAGTTTCCGCCAATACGTCACGGTTCTCCACGACCGACTGCTCCACCACCACTACCAGCACCACCACCTCCTCCTCGGCCTCGTGCCAGGGATTACGAGTTCCCTAGAAGTCCTCCTCGCTCGCCTCCTCGCATTTCCCCTCAGCCAGCTCCCGCTCCAGCTTCCCGGCGACGGCGCTTTCGACAACCTGCTGTTACCAAATAGCGAGAACAATGTACATATTGCTTTACAGACTACGCAGGTTTAGAACCGTTTCCGGTCCCTCCTGCGAACGAACACTCACTGCCTACTAAGCAAGTATGCCAGAACGACGGGCACGTGCTGCGGCTTTGTAGGTGTAAAACTCGCCATATGTTGGGTCGAGTACCCGATCTCGACCTGAAGAAGGAGCGCAATGCTTGGCACCCGGACAGGTTTGCTGCCTGCCGAGAGGATAAGCGAGAGGAGTTTCAGGAGATGGCTGCCGAGATCTTTATCGTTGTGATGGAGATGCTCAAGGAAGCATAGAAGATGGTCATTCTGGTGAGATATTGTAGGACTACTGTAGATCATGAGGGCTCAGCGCAGCGGAACTCTGTCGCCCCTAGGACATCCCAAGGGCCAGTAAAGGTAGATCGTCACGGGAAGATAGGTCTGCCGCCAATTGCTGATGTTTGAGCAGGCTAAGCTGTGAGATGGTGGCCATGGTGCTGGGTGCGTCTCCAAGCGGGTGCGGAGCAGTGAGAAAGTGCATGTGGTGTGCATTTGGCGGACACGTTGCGTTCTAGAGTGGAGGACGCGGTGGAGAGCAGGTGGGCAGTCGAGCAGCACAGCTTTTGGGGCGTCTTTCAAGCCTCATTAGTATGTGTGAAAGAGCCTGATCTGCAGGAACGGAAGTTGCGTATGGCACCCGATCACTTCCATGTCAACGTTTCAACTCCGTCGCTTTTCCCCCGTGTATGCTCGTTTGCTCTGAAACTCGTCCTATGCAGTCGCCACACCCGAAGAAAGGTCGCGGCAGGTGTGGCCGCAAGCTCACTCCAACAACTCCTTAGTTCTCTGCCTCTTTTACCGCGCGAGAATCTCCAACGACCGCACCAACTCCTGCACTACCATGGCAGACGCCAACCACAACGGCACGGCTCTACCGTCTTTGATGAGAACATTTCTCAACCAACACGCAGAAGAGGCAGGCAGTGCGTAGAGGCGCCGAGGTCGGAATGATTCTAGGCCGATATCAGAGCAAGACCGAAGAGTACCAGCACATGATGCAGCAAATCACGGGACTGCTGAATCGTGTCGAGGAGGCGCATCAGGAGGCTCGAGCCATCGATGCGCGCCTGTCAGGTCCCTGGGACAAGGTAAGCCGGAAGCGAATGTATTTTCATGTGTCCCTCGTGCACGGATACTGATCACGCGATTAGGACTCCGAGCAACTCGATCACAAGCTGCAGCGACTTGTAAAAGAGATAGATGCAATCAGGGCGAAGGTCGACTTCGGCAGGAACCAGGTAGAGAGGCTCGAGGCGGACATCAACGGGATCAGGGCTGAACTTGATGGGATGGCAGTGACCTCTGGGGCCTCAAGAGGTACTTGCAAACCCCTGTTCCAGGTTCCGGTCTCCCACTGACGTCTTCACAGAGCCGAACCGATGGCGGCGGTTCGGAGACCATGTAAAGGTGACGAGATGGCACTGCTACAAGTCCACCAGCAAGCTCGAGCCCTCGCAGATCCAGCAGTGCAGGGAATGTCACACCCGGATCGCCATCTCACATTCATATCGCTATTGCCACAAAGGCTTGATCAAACTGGCACGAAGGCCATGTCCAGTTCGTCTGTCCACAGATGGTAATACCTAGTATAGCCACATGAATGAGCAGCGATGCAGACCACTCTGTCGAGTTGTCGAGGTAGTTTTACACCTCATCATAAAACTTTTCCACTGTCACACTCTCCCGCCTGATCCATCCGTGGGGATCAGGCTCAATTTTCCCCATACAAACGAGAAAACGCCACCCATTCTATGCTCTATTCCAACACGTGCTTCGCTGTCCGTATTGCGCCCATCAATATCCCACTGCCGCTTACTTTGACTCGATCTTCTCCTGTGTCGGCGATGGGCCGTCTACAGAACCGGCTTTCGACGTCGATGCTTGAACTTTCTCAAATTTTGCCTGCTGGAGCTCGAGATCGTTCTCTGCCTCTAGCATCTCCTGTGCGGCGGCTTGCTGAGCCTTGGTCACCGCAGAATCTTGCTTCTGCTCCTCTTCCTTCTCATCAATATTCTCCTTGTCGTCAATCTCTTGTGTTTCGCGACCGGCGGCCTTCTGTGCCTCCGACTGCTGGTTCTCCTCTTGGATCAGCTCCTGCTGTTCCCGGATGACCTGCAGTCTCTGCTTGTTGGTGGTAGCACCCTCAGCAGTGTGGACCTCAAGCTCAATCTCGTGGAAGAGCTCATCCGGAATGCTGGAAAGCACTGCTTGAAGTGCGCTGAGCAAGCTGTCGAATTCGGTCTCCTTGCCCTGTGCGTACATGAAAGCGTTGCTGAGCACAAGCAGCGTGCTTGGCACACCATACTTGAGACGTAAGTCGAGCCAGAGGGTGAGATCATCACGCAGACGACCTGGGCTTATGCCGTGTGTGCGTAGACCACGAGCGGCGCATGCGGTCTGAAGTTCTGGGACAGAAAGCGATTCAACACCTTCAAAGCTGATCGCCTTGTCGTCGCGCTTGATCTGTCGCATGCGGTGTCTGATGGTGTATCGTAACATGGTGTCTGTGCCAAAGGTGTTGAGGTTCATGTACTTGCAGATACCCACAAGCTGTGGCCTTGACAGGTTGTCCAGTGTTAGATCGTCCTTGAATAGCTTGCAGACCTTGATAACGTCAGACTTTGTCGGCTCCTCTCCAGTGGCACGGATCTTGCGGAAGAACTCCGTAAACTCCTCCTTTTGTGCTGTTGCTGCTGATATGGGCAGGCCGGACTCTCTCATAGTCTGGCGCAAGAATTGGGAGACCTCCTTTCGTGATGAGCGCAGCCTCGTAGCCTTCGATTCCTTGCTCTTCGCGTTCTCGTATGTCGAAGGAAGCATGTTCGGGAACAGCCTGAGCGCGACCGGCAGCAGTAATTCGGCGAATGGAACGATGACGAAAACGGAAAAGGGCACCAATCGTCCCAGATCCTGGACGGTTCTTGTCAACTGACGATGTTCTCTTCGCGTCAATTCGTATCCGGCTGCCATCTTCAACGCCAGTCTTGACGAGATCTTGACCTCTGTTGCCAACAACTTCGTTCCATCCCAGTAGTGTTGCGCTTCATGTTTCACTTTCTGCCAGAGAGTCATCTTCTTCTTCTCTTCCTTCTTTGCAGCCACTTCCTTCTTGTCCGCCTTGTCCTCAGCTGCTGTTTGCGACGCCAGCTCGTCCAGGGCACGCTGCTCTGCGGCCTTTGTAGGAGCAGCCTCGGTAGGTTTACTCGCAGAGATGGTTCCGACGGCATCGGCCTCCACCTGCGCCTCATTTGACAGAGAAGATTCCTTCTCCTTCTTCTCCTTGGGCAGAGGCCTCTTCGCCTGTTCGAGGTTGAAGCCTGGTGGCGGATGGCCATCTGCTCCACGCTGCGATGTGTCTGTCGAAGCGAACTTGTGCGGAACCAAGATGGCTACTGCTGGCATCTGTCTGGGTAGTCTGGCGGTTGCCCTCGAGAACGCGGCTCTGTTTCCATGGCGTAGCAATAGGGGCGCAAGCTGCGCTGAATAGCGTGAATTCATCATGCTGGCGGGTAGCAAGGGATGATGCCGCAAGAGGAGATAGTGTCCTAGTCGTACAATCAAGCAGGGGAATTGTGTTGTAGCTGTGTGGTAAGAATGATGCTGGAATGGACGAGGCGCTGTTGATGCGGGTGAAAGATGTTCTCTCAAGTTAACGTAACTTAACGTCAGTGCTGAATAAGGAATCGACAGGCACAGCAAATAGCACCAGTCTGTGATGCCTGAGGAACAAACACTTTATGCAAAAGCCTTGCAAACGGATTTCATGCCGGTCTACGCATGCGCATAATTCACATCGATCACATCGTCTGTACTACTTCTGATCCAAACGTCCTCCTCGCCTCGGCAACACACATTCAACATAACGCATGCTCGGACATATCGCCCGGAACACCCGAGGCGGCCCACCGGGGTTAGGAAGGCGCAATGCGGAGTTGCTTCACGCGGGACCGCGACGAGCTCAACGGCTACTTCGATACACTGTTTACACACTTACTACTCACCTACCGACCTCCCTTGTTCCACCGACTCTTCTCACTCCCTACACCTCTCCCTCACTCACCACATCAATATGGCGCTGTACGATAGAGGCTAGTCTCCACCGACCGAACCGGGCTTGAGAGTCCTCAAACCTACGATATTCACCCATTAACGCCCGCCGACGCCCATGAACTGATCGCGTGCCTAACATTCTACATGTAAATACCTTGGAACGACGCATGGGATTGCTACGATATTACAGCCAGCACATAAAAGACACGAACAATATCGGGCGACGAAGCCGCACTACCGCCTCGGTCCGGCCTTGTCAGTAACGTGCTATGACAACTTCACGACTACGAAGAGCAGCTCGCCTGATCCTCATTGGAGCGCCCGGTGTTGGGAAGGGTACACAGACCGATCGCCTACTGAAGCGGTTCCCTCAGCTATCTGCGATCAGTTCAGGAGATCTGCTACGGGAGAATGTGCGGAACAGGACTCCGCTTGGTAAGCTCAGACGCATGCAGCTATGTCGTGTTACGCAATACTAACAGTACCGCAGGCATTCAAGCCGAACACCTCATGAAGACTGGTGCTTTGGTTCCCGACAGCATGATGCTTCTCTTGATACGCAACGCTCTCACAACCAAAGGCTGGCTCATCCCAGAGTCAGGCCTCAAGCCATTCACGGTCAACTTCGACGCTGCGACATCGAGTGAACCAGTCTGCCAGGACAGCTACATGAACCTACCACACCTGGAGGATGCCGATACCGAGTACCGCTACTCTGAGCATCCGGACGCATCATTCATCCTCGATGGCTTCCCCCGAAACGCTGCCCAGGCTGTACAGCTCGAGAAGATGATCCCAGTCAACATGGCGATCCACGTGCACACTCCGGCCGACATCATTGCACAGCGCATGGGAAACAGATGGGTACATGCAGCAAGTGGGAGGGTCTACAACACGACGTTCAACGCGCCGAAGGTTGCAGGCAAGGATGACATCACTGGCGAAGCTCTGATTCAGCGAGACGATGATAAGCCTGAAGTCTGGAAGGCACGGCTGAAGACTTTCGAGGAGAGCAGCAAGAGTCTTTTGGACCACTATGAGCGACGAGGCGTGCTATGGAAGGTCAGTGGTGACAGCAGCGATGCGATCACGCCAAGGCTGTTTGAGGAGTTTGAGAGGAGGTTTGGCATGGAGGCCCTCTAATCGAGACCGAGATTACATGCATTTGAGGCGAGCTAGGCATGTCCCATGCAGAGCGAGGCGTTTGGGTGATGATTGGAGGGGTTCCGCTCGACTACTGAAGTCTTGAGCGACCTAGGAGGTATGATGTGCAGTCCGGGGCCTTCAACGGCGCTAGATATAGCGCAGTATACGCATTGATTTTGCCTTTCTACGTGTACATCACTTTCTGACGCTTTCAGGACGAGTGCAAGCTCCCAGTCATGTCGATTCTGCGTTGGCGCTTCGTGTGTGTAGCACACACTGCCGACATCTGTGCTCATGTACAGGACTCAATCTGATGCAACACGCGAGCTGGTGACTGTGCTGTGCAGCTGTGGCGCTCGAGAGTTGAATCCTCACATCGCAAGAGTTGCGATGTTGGCGTATTTGGTGCGGTACCAGGCACCAGCCTCGTGCTCGTGGAACTCGCAAGCAGCCACTGCGGTGGCCAATGCGCGAGGGTGCCTTGAACGATCGCCGTGCTGCGCACCAGCCTTTGCAAAGTCCAGCAGGAAAGCTGAGTGATCATCCTCCTCAATCGTCTCATATGCATTGGCTGAGTGGACCAAACGCTGCACCAGCAGCCGCCGCATTTTGGAGCTCGCAGTTGTTGTGTCGTACAATAGCTTCCTGCTGCTGCCGTGCGGTATAATGGATTTCTCATCATGATTGACTCTCAGCGTCAGGGTGACGAAGGCATCGGACAGCACGTCCTTAGCTCACAGTCGATGATCATGTCCGCCAGTCGGTACGCCATGAAAAAGCCTGTGAAGTTGCCGTAACCATGAGCCTCTTCGAATCCATCGTCCAGCACAATGCGGCTGACCGCACAGCCAGTTTAGCCAGACGTTGAAGTCCGGCGCACTCGCGCCAAGTAGCTCGACCTTGCGTGTCTGACCCTCGCGCCACTCCTTCTTTAAGGCAGCCTTGAAGAAGTCGGAGTTCTCGCATAGTAATTCTTCGTTGACGTGGAAGACGGTGGCAGGCATGCCAATCTTGACAATGACTGGCTTTGCAGTGAAGCTAGAGTATTGGAATTAGTCGAGCACTAGTGCGTGAGATTACATCGGATCCTTACTCGACCGCTTGCGCGTGAAGCTTGAGGGTGTGCTGCACCACTTGTGGGTGAGATTTGACATCCGCCATGATGGAGCCGATCATGAAGTTGCTGAGTCTTGGAGTGATGTAGTGCTGTCTGCGGGTTTGAGTGCTTGGAGGTATCATTGAAGTCAGGACACGAGCGCAGAAGTGATGCGGGAAAACTCGAGAGGCGAGACGGACGATCATGTGAAGCATCCGCACATCCTTATCCTTAACAGCGGCTTCCGCCCCATCTCAAGCATGATTCACACCAGACATACACTTCATCCTCGTACATTTCCACCTCTCCTCCTTCCTCCTGAACTCGAAAGACTCGATAATGGGTCTCACAACCCTCCGGGATTCCAGGTGCTTCAGCATTCATCATCACTTCAGCGCGACCAACCACTTGAAATGTCCGAGGCCACAGTCGTGAGCTCCAGTACAGCATAAAGATGCTCGGGATCCAAATGTCTTGCTGGATGTTAGGAGGTCTGTCAAGTTCATCGGTTCGGGGGTGTTCTTTTCTGTGCCTTCAGCTAGAACTCTTTGGTTGGTTCGACTTTGAAGTTCGCTGGAGGAAATTGGCCCGGCTGGTGAGGTAATTTCGAAGTTTCGCTCGTTGCAGGCGTTGACGCCGTTGCGGACGATGATCTCGAGTAGTCGTGCCCGCTCTTGATCATCTTTGGTGGCCTGTTTTGTCGTGGAAGGCATGCATGTTCTCTGGCTCCAATGTTTCGATTATTGGGTGCATGATTTGATCGTTATCAAATGGTGGAGGAGGATGTAAAATGGAGCATAAGGAGTACGATCAAGCGCAGATGACATATCGGGTTTTGGGGCTGAACGAGCAGCGTCAAGCTTAATGATGCTCTAGAGCTGAACCAAGAATGATTGCCACGGTGAAGCTTTCACTTTCCGTCCACCTTGTTCTCGAGCGCGCTGCGTCGATCTCCACCATGTCGCTGTCAGCAATTCGTAGCATAGAAGAGACCACTGCTGCTAAAAGCATCGACTGAGGCGCTGATTGCCTCCTAGCGCTTCTCAAACCACAAACTTGACTCGAGACAAGCCGACAACTCAACCCTTGCTGGAAATGGGTGAGAAACATGCCTGCAGAATCTTCCATACAAGCCCTGCCGGAGGAGGCAACCTCATTCAATCCAGCCACAACACCGGAGGAGGTGATACGCAAACACGTCGAAGAGATCACCAGGCGTACTTACGAGTACATCAACGGTGCGGCCTTCGATTATGACCTGATATCGTACCACATCTCGCCCAGTGGTATTGAGTCGACGGTACCTGGTGGACAAAGAAGACTAAGAATGATGAGCCAGTCCGAGTTCATGCAAGGCATCGCCTGGATTCGTACTGCGTATCCAGGCTTCCATATTGAGGTGGAAAGTATGGATGTGATAGTCCATAAGGAGTATGTTTGGCGCGAAACATCTGGGTTGGCAGAAGTCTGGGCAAACTGCGCAGCGAATGGAGGACCTCTTGAGAGCACTAAGCAATACGTCAACGTATTCGAGTTCAGGTTCGAGGCAAGCAGATGGGTCTGCACGAAGGAGGTAGTCATTGATGGAATGTCAGAAGCTTCGTGAGATGGAGGCCGATGGAATGAAGCGGGTTGGAGATGAGATCCACGAGAAGCCTTGCCAATCCATTCAATTGCTGTTGAGCAGATGACGTTAGCCACGTTAGGAAGGGGATCAGTTTGATCGAGAATTTTCCGCTCTTCAGTACGTACCTCTTCTTCGAGCCGACCGTGACTTTGTCGGTCAAAGTGGCACTCAGGCGGCCAAACATATCAACACCCATGAAAACCGCTGTTGACGGTCAGTTTTCACTGCGATATTGGCAACATGGCCACGATCTGAAGACTTACAAAGAGCCAGATACGGCACGTACAGCTTTCCCAGCTCGATCTTTTCAGCGTTGGAGAAGCCGCTCCAGCTCAAGTAGTCCGCAATACAAGTAGCTGTAGTGATCGCGGTCTGCATTGCGTATGCCAGCAGGTGTACCGGTACTTTTGGATCATCTTCCGAAGGAAGTCAGCTCAGTGCAGGGCCGTCAGCAGGAAATGAAAAATCTACCTCGTAGCAATCCTCCAACAACCCATACGCTCAACGGCACATGATAGAAAAGCTCCAGCCACATGTAAAGTGTGAACCATGCTGGTGGGCTGACAAAGAACTGGTCGCGATATGTTGTGATGTACCATTGCCGTAAGTCGATCATAAATTGTGGCTTGATCGAGGCAGGATAGAGTGGTGTGATGTCGACGCCTACGCGTCATGTCAATTTGCCATGTCTTGCAGACGACTGCATGATTACTTACAAAAGATAATTGGTATGTGGATCAGAAAGAACACCAAGTAGGCGAGGTCGCGTTTGCGGGACAGTATCGATCGAACCATATTGTCCAATGGACAATATTGTGATGCAGGGCGTCACGAAACGCTATATACAAAAGGAGGTGGACAGAGCAATGGATGCACTCCTCATACATGTGGTTGTGGGAAAGGAGGTCGCGGGGGAGACGGCGAGATGGAGGCCTCTCGATCGACATTCCTTGGCGTGACGTGTGGCAACTTCAACATCCTTTGCCTGGGTCTCTTCCCAACAATACGTCGACAAGTGCCATCATCTCCCATTTGGCCAGAAAGACAAACTGATCTCACCATACCCGGGAGTCAACAGACACGAATCTTCCCGCAGCAAGAACAGCAGAAGTCTGCATGAGCAAACGCCTTCTGTCTCCCTTCCGGATGTTTACAACAGATTTTAGCAAGATGTCAAACCACACCATCACAAGCCTTGAACGCATATCGCGCGAGGAACTCGCCAAGATGGTACGAGCTGGAGACCCAAAGCTTGCTGTCATTGACGTTCGAGACAGTGACTACATCGGTGGTCACATCCTCGGTTGCCAAAATGTCCCTACCAACACTCACGACTACAAGATGCCGGAGCTCGTTCGAACCTTGAAGGAGAAAGACACAGTCGTCTTCCATTGTGCGCTGTCGCAGCAGCGTGGCCCATCGAGTGCTTTGAAGTATCTTCGAGAGAAGGAGCGTCTGAGCGATGGAGATAGCTCGTCTCAGCAGAAGGTCTATGTGCTTGACGGAGGCTTTCAGAAGTGGCAAGAGAAGTCAGTCACTCTTCCGATTTGGCTAATGAAATGTTGCTGACCGCAAATGTAGGTATGGCAAGGACACTAAGCTGACAGAAGGTTATGCCAAAGACCTCTGGGAAGACTCTTGAGGCAAACTGCATGCTGCAGGACAACTACATCCCGCTTAGAGCGTTTGAAAGATGTTTCGAGAAGAGTGAACGCGCTTGCTCCGAGCATTGCTCTCTTTGTGCGCTCAGTCTGGGATTCCTTCAGATCCATGTTATCGATGAAAGGGTCGTTGCTCACACATAAGGATTGCAGGGCCGCAGTCATCACGGAGCTTTGAAGTGAATTCCAAATTTGATATCACACTGGAGATGGAAGATATTAGTCAAACACGACGTTTGTATGGGATGCGCGAGGAGACGTATGTTGTCTCGGCGCCTGTAATACAGACAGCTCGAAGAGCAGGAAACACGCGCAATGCACCGGCATACGATTCCTAAAATTTGACGGCACCTCGCGAATTGAAGTTTACGTCCCAACGGATGTGTACATCAGTATATATTACCTTTGGCCGCCAGGGTCAGACGCCTGGCCCTGGTGAATGCACAGCTCAATGACTCCAGCCGCACCTAGGTTGTTCGTGAGTGTTGGACAAGACTGCGACGTGTCCATCATACGGGTGAAACCAGATTCAGTGAGTACCAATCTTGGTCAAGCGCAGGTTGTCGCCGTCTGGCCTGGAAGCGGATCGTGAATATTAGCTGACGATCATCACAACATCAGGCACCGACTAAAGCTCCGGTCGGTCTCGGCACATCAAGCGAATCTCACACGCGTGCTGCGAATGACAATTCCACCAAACCGCAGCATGAAGTGACCGTGCCACAACCTGGCGTAGACCCCAGTCAAATCGATAGAATGCTCGCTGAGCTGAACCAAGCACTCGACGAAGCGAGCTCGCAGCCCAAGTCACGTCCGCGCAGGTCTCAAACACAGATCAGGATATTCCTATCATTATCGAAGTGATGAGCCACTGATAAGTCGGCAGTCAGGGGTCCTCGTGAGCTACGGCAGGCAATGAGACGCTGAAGCTGTTGAAGCAATAGATCGTTGAGCCATATCTTGGAGTACTTCGTGGTGTATCATTTCTGATTTTTGTGCCAAATCTTCGCCGAACCAATATTGTGGTGAGACTGGCATTGACAAACTCCGTTCATATCAGTGATAGTTATCATGCCGTACCAGGCTTGTAGCACAGCCTAGCCGCTTGGTCGCTGGAACCTTGGCTTTCTGAACCGGTTAGAGCCGTAAACCACAACTTTGCGAACGATGCGCCAGCTGTTAACAGACCACACCTGTCCGTCCTGTTAGATCCTTATCGTGATGCGCAGTGCCGCCACTGACCTAAATGGAGCCTGGACGATGCTCAGTCGCACGTGAATGCGTGGCTTAGTCGCTTGGCAGGGCCCACATCTTTCCTGCTTGAGAGAGATGATCGTGTCTTTGTTGCTCTTACCATCCGCATCATCAACCTTGCATCTTCCAACTTGACATTCTTTGGCACTTACATTGGCCTCCTGTCTCAGACACGGCTCGGACTCTGATTCGCGACCCTTGTCACACCACGGCCGCGCAAGCCGCATCGGAAACACTACATCTACACGTCAGCGCCCCAAATCACAACAAATCAGTGACAACTTCAACATAACATATTTGGTTGACTCCTGGTTATTCATCTGGTGCTAGACTCGCCTTTGAGCGCATGCAAGCTTCCGATCTGCCACTCATCATGGAAGAATCTAGAAAAATAATGAAGCGTGGCCTTGATGGCGATACCGCCACCCCTATACGATATCATAGCCCACAACCTAGGCCAGAAGAAGAGATCATCACGTATTTGACGAAGGACCGGGCTCGTGGACGTTTCACTCCTTCGCACACCCCGCTGGATGCTTGTGCTGCCCAGGACGAAGTTCTCGGGAAATCGAAAATACTGGAGGCTGCAGAGCAAGCAGCAAAAGTGCCACGAAGAGACAGCGGCGTGAACACGGACGCCGCACGAGAAGTGAAAGCACGACTGGAGGAGCCTATGATGGAGGCAGCTGAGCCAAAGTTAAGGTGAGCTCTTCCTGTCCCACGTTCGGAATCTGGGGCTACGAATTTGTCCAGTGGCGGTCAACCACTCTTTCACTGACTTGAAGACAGGTCACCGAAGCTCGTATTCAGAGCACCACGGTCAAAGTCACCACACAAACGTGAATCAACGGTGAAATCACCGTCATCGTCTCTTGCCAATGAAAGGTCTTCAACAGGCACTCCAATTGTGACCGTCAGACCAGCCACACCACCACAGCAGAATAGTTTCTCGGCCGTCTCCTCTATGGCATCATCAATGTCACCGGAGCGTGGTGCTTCTAACCGCCGCAAGTCATCCAGACGAGGTGCAATTCGGGATGATCTGACAATCGACGGAACTGCTGCACTAGCAGCAAAGGCCGAACCTGAGTCGGAGACAGAATACCGCGATGCTAAGGGCAAATGGTACTTTGTTCCGAATCTAACAGAGAGGCCTGACTGGGCAGTCGACGAGAGAAAGGTCGTCAAACATGCCCAATCTGGCCGGCGACAGAGTGCTTATAAGAAACGCGTCGACTGAAGCCACAGCATCGCCCAACCGTGATCTGGCACAAGTCATCGATGCACCGCCATCATTCTCCGCTGTTCCTGCCCCTGCAGCCGGGTTTAGGAAGCCACAAAGATCATATGGCCTCTTCCTGTATCCGCAAGTGCGCAGCAAAGCAACCACCCGCCGCTGACGTTACAGGCGCTGGACCCAGAAGACATATCGCAAGGCGCTCCAAATTTCTGCTTACGCAGTAATTAGAGGACTTATACATCGGTCGCGACCGCCTGAAAGTCCAGCTCTTCGCAACCTACAAAGCCGCGAGCACGCCTTCTTGATCGCTCAGTATCAATGTGTGTGATCATCGCCCGCTGCAGGAGAAGCACCAAGTATTCAGATCCCGGGGAGAAAAGGATAGACTCAATTGACACAGCTACCACCCAGAGTTTACTGGGCGACCAGACTGTGATACTGGGCCGGAGCAACTGCTTCATCCGTAAATGGGGAGTGCTTCAACGACGAATTGAAGGCCCCTGGCTGGCGGCTGGCACACCACCAGCACTACGACAATATAGCTCTTTGGAACAACTGCTGCAATTCTCTTCTTCTCCTCGCGAAGTTCGCTCTACCACAAGATAACAGTGTCGTGATACGCAATCATCGACATATTCTAAATTAGGCTAGTGTAATCCATGGTCCGAGATCGCAGATCGCTCGTGCTGACGTCGATGCTCCAGCAAGGATAGAACTACTTTGAATGTTAGTTTTAACCATCGAACAGCGTAGAGATGTAGCAATACTGCCGTCAGAAAGGCATCGGCTCCTGTAGTGGACAAAAAACTGAACTGAATATCGCGTGATGACAATATAGTATTGGGGCATACAGAGTAGCAACCATTGCACGAAGCGTTCCAGACTGAAGAGCCTCACAATGGCAACCTTCGCGTACGTACAGAACAAGGTAATTGTGATCAGCAATTCCGGTTTCTGACCGTACATCGATACAGCAAAGCGTCCTTCGGCCACGCCTCCTACGCAGCGTTCCGCCCAACCTATCCTTCCAGCCTGTACGACAAAGTCCTCTCCTACCATCACGGCCCCAAGAAGCTATGTCTCGACCTAGGCTGTGGTCCCGGCATAGCGACAAGGGAGATGTCTAAACACTTCGAGCGAGTGATCGGGACAGACCCCTCAGCCGGCATGGTCAAGCAAGCACAAGAGATAACACCAAAAGAGCAGTACCCAAACGTAGAATTCCGACAAGGCTCCGGCGAGAGCTCGCCATTTCTGGAAGATGGCGAGCTAGACTGTGTAGTCACCGCGCAAGCCGCGCATTGGTTCGACTACCCCAAGCTCTGGCCCGAGATGAAGAGACTCGTGAGGAAAGGCGGGACACTCGCGTTCTGGGGTTATAAGGATCACGTCTTCGTGGACTACCCTTATGCTAGTAAGATCATGATGGAATATGCATATGATACGCATCCGGATAAACTAGGGTCGTACTGGCCGCAACCGGGGAGGACGTATTTGCAGGAGGAGCTACGTGTGATTCAGCCGCCTGCTGAGGACTGGGAGGATGTGCAGAGGGTGGAGTATGAACCTGGGACGAAGGGGAGGCATAGTGGGGCGGGCACACTGTTTATGGAGAAGACATCGACGGTGGGGCAGTGTAAGGAGTATGTCAGGACGTGGAGCTCGTATCATGGGTGGAAGGAGACGCATCCTGGGCAGGAGGCGCGGTCGAAAGGTGGGAAGGGTGATCTTATGGATGAGATGTTTGATGAGATTGCGCTGAAGGAAGAGCAGTTTGGGAACGATGAGAATACGGTCGACATTGAGTGGGGCTCTGCGATTGTCTTGGCGAGGAGGAAGTCATAAGCTTTATGCCATTGTTACTGAAACCGTTCAGAGATCAAGCGACAACGCTTGACTATTCATACGCCGAGGAAATTCGAGCACATTAATGTCTGCTAAAGGGATAATTCTCATCGCGCAAACCACCGCAGCCCGAGCAAACCATGATAATCCCCTAAGCCACTCCAGTCATAACTCCGTTTCTAACCCTGTCCCACAGCGCCGGAACCTGCGCATCAAACCCCTCAAAATAGTAGCAACATACCTCTCAAACCCCGCGTACTGCACAACCGTCAATATACCCAAAACCACCACACTCTCCTGCCAAACCCCGTGCCGGCAAAGGCCCAGACCCCGCACGAAGCTCGGCTCCCTCGCAACACAATTCGCAGCCTTATCCTGCTCACTCAAGCTCTGCGCATAAAGTCCCCCCCTCAGAGAATCGAGATCATTCCGACTAAAACCTTGTGCCTGCGCCAGTCGCCCGTGGACGTACATTTGGTACGGGCAGTTCTCGTAGGCTGCGACTACAAGGGCGATGATTTCGCGGGCTGGGGGCGTGAGGCTTGGGAGATCAGATAAGGCGGAGCAGACCTCTAGATATCCGCAGTTGATGTGAGGGATGTGGAGAAGGATGCCACAGGTGCCGACTGGAGCGTCTATTGAGGGGAGTCGCACGGGTTCTTTTGTTGGTGCGGTAGCAGGCGAGATTGAGACTTCGTTGATGGGTGGCAAGACGTGCACTGCGAGCGATTTGTGCGAGTGGTACACAGAGCGATAGCTCCGACCGTGTCTGAAGTGGCATTATAGTCTACCATTGAGAAGTCGATCATCTACCTGTTCCTGTCGGTGAGATCGGCGGGCAAGTATGCATGCTGATCGAAGATGTGGCGCGGACATGCAGAGTATGTCAGCAGCCTTGGGTGTAACGAGAAAGACAATACCGTGAACACCAATAGAGCCCCGGTTGCATTCCTGTCAGCGATGGGCGACATGGCGGCAGGAAGTCCCGCTAAGGCGGTTGCCAGGTGCCGGGCTTGAGAGTCGAGCTGATCACAGACACTGTCAGCAAATGTTGTGATGTAGAGTCTATTACATGATCTCGTAAACTGATCTGCTTCGGCCTTCGACGAAGCCGAAGAGATTGCAGACGCAACCGGAGTCGGGTTCAGACATTTTCGCCGATGAATCGGGCTTCGTGCGTTCAAGGACGAAATGTCGTGTTTGAAGCATGCAAACTCCCAAGCATCCGAGCGCCAGTATTATCCTACCATCAGGACCGAAGGGATTTTCAGCGAGTGTTGGTCTAGTGCTAATGTTCACAACAACACGTCGAGGGCTGGTGACCAAATGCGACACCGCCGAGTGCTTCGTCTTACTGTCGAAATGAAGACTTCTCCCCGAACACGCTGGTGCGTCGGTCCGTAGCACAAGTCTCTAACAGTTGGTGCGAGGGACCCGCTTTGTGCTATGCTTGTTGGTCGTTGTGATGTCGCCTGCTCTAGCAGCTAGTCAAGACTTCATCGAACTCGAGGAGCGGCAACGAACCCTGTCACCAGCCCTGGGTTAGTAGGTTGTTACCGTCTACCTGCCATGTCTCTTGTTGAAATACACCTGCGCAGCCTTCTCCATGACCGCCTTCACATCTCTCGCGGGCAGCTTCTCCTGGCGGTCGTAAGAGTACAGCCCATTCTGCTCTTGTTCTATGTCTGTGAATTGAGTCCAAACAATACCACAAACATGACCCTCCTTCACGGTTCCCATGACCAAACCCTCGACGCGCTTGAGGAGGTCTTGAGCATCACTTGCAGTCGTGTAGCCCCAGTTGCCCTTTCTAGAATCGTCGTTCGCCTTTGCAATGTTGACCCCACCAAATTCGGTACACATAACAGGAGCACCTTGAACATGGCGGGAGCCTTCATCTTCGATGCCGTTCTTGCCGTATATCGGGCCAAGGAACATGGAACGCCCTCTGCCGATGATCTCTTTCAACGATTGCGATCGTTCTGCCATACCATTGCCATCTGCATAGTCGTGGAATGAGCTGATGTCAGTCAAGACATGCTCCCAGCCGCAGTTGTCGTTGATAGGTCGAGTAGGGTCGTAGGTCTTGGTCATGTAGTATAATGAGCGAATGTGGTCTCGCTGTCGCTTGTCGCCACCAAGATCTGTATAGCCCCAACTCTCGTTGACTGGGGTCCATGTGACGATGGAAGGATGGTTGATGTCGCGCTTCACCATCTTCATCCATTCTTGGTCGAAGCGCTTCATGGACTCGACGCTGAAGTGATAGCAGCTTGCCATCTCGCCCCACACCAGGAAGCCCAGACGATCGGCCCAGTACATGAACACCGGGTCTTCAACTTTCTGGTGCTTGCGACACCCATTCATGCCCATTGCTTTCGAGAGCTCAATGTCACGCTTGAAGGCAGCCGACGAAGGCGGCGTCATGAGAGTATTCGGCCAATAGCCCTGATCGAGGAACAGAGCTTGAAAGTAGGGTCGTCCATTCAATCTGAAAGTGCCGTCGCCAGTCGTCCAGTCAAGGGACCTCATGCCAATGGTTGTCTTAACCTCGTCAAGCAGTCGTTCTCCAGGTCCAAGAAGTCGTATTATCACATCGTAAAGGAATGGACATTCGGGAGACCATAGCGCTACGCCATCTCGCCAGCAGCGATTGTCATGCTGAGGCGCAGCACTTAAGAACTCTGGAGGTAGCATTTGTGTGTGCTGCTGAGACAATCGAGTATTGACTTCGGTCAAACGGACGAAGTCCTGCCAAACAGAAAGATGTCAGCCATCTTCGATAAGCACTTGGCAGTGTTCAGCGAAAGGCGTAGAAGTGGAGCGAGGCGCTTCGTGCAACACGTCTCTCGAGCGCTGGATCGCTGTACAAGCCACCGCTCGATGCTTTGCACCATTCAGTACGTACCTCGTCGCGTGGTAGCTCCCCTCGCCCAGAGCCGACCACCACACCTCCAATGCTCGTTTGTACCTCAATCGTAAGGAGCTGGCCAACTCGCCTCCCAGAGACACAGACGCGAGCATCCAACAGACCACGTTCGATATTGGTTGATCGCAGAATAGTGCCATAACTGCCATCCACAATGCGAGCAGGAGGTACACTCTCCAGCCAAACAGACTGCCAGATTCCACTCGACGGAGTGTAGAAAATACTTTCAGGTTGAGGTCCCCAGTACTGCTTTCCCCGTGGCTGGGTTAGGTCAAAAGCAGAATCGAAGACCCGTATCGTTAGACGTAGTGGAAGTCCACTCAACTGAGCAGCGTCTGTAAGGTCAAGATCGAAAGGTACATGGCCACCTTGATGCTCGCCCACATATTGGCCATTGAGCCAGACCTTAGCATGATAGTCGACAGCGCCGAATCTGAGTAGTAATCGATAACCTTCTGACTTTTCCTCATGGGTACGGAGGTCTTCGATACGGCGCTCATACCAAAGGACTTGGTGCACGCCACGCTCGTTGATACCCGATGCTGGTGCTTGGAAGACGTATGGAACTTGTATGGTGCGCTTTCCATTTTGTGGCAGCCCATTTTGGTGCCACGCCGATAGAGAGCCTACATCTTCATCATCGAAGACGAAGTCCCTGGGCGTATGTCAGATGGTTAACGAACAGCGGTAGAGGGATCCATACCATGGTCCATTGAGGCTTTCCCAATGCAAGGCAGTCCGCTCAAAGTCAGGGCGCGGGTACTCGACCGTTGTTGAGGTCATTGGGTTATTGTTCACTCTCGGACGAGTGGCCAATGGTACTTGAGGAGGCTGCAGTGGACCTGGTTGATGCTGCATACCAGGATAGGATGCACCTTGTTGATGTGCGGGATAGTTAGTGTTGATATTGCTCTGTTGGCTGTCGAGCCGTTCAAGAGAGCTTTTGGCTGATTTGACCAGCTTTGAGAACCTCCCAGACATTGCTCGAGCGGAAGATGATGATGATGATGATGGTTATGTGGGCCAGAGATGCCAAAACATCGTGATCGACGATGGCTGCTGATGGAGAAGCGGTGGATGAACGTATTGTGTTTGCCTTAGTGCCTGACGGTTGAACCAGAACGCCTCGGTTGAACTTTTCTCCAAGAATTTCTCGAGGTCAACTCCATCTTCGTGCGCCAATCAACTCTCTCGCACACAGAACACACAATGTTCGCGGTCAAAGGATGGAACGTGGACGCGAGCACACTGAAGCCTCAGACTGAGGTCTTCAAGACGAAGACAGATGGCGAGGGCGGCAAGAAGAGGAAGCGAGATCATCGCGAAGCGCAGACGGAGAAAGAGAAGAAGCGATTGAAGCGGGAGCAGGATGCTATCAACGATCCGAATAAAGTCGCACTGGGGGAGAGGAAGGCGAGAGGTGGCGAAGGGGATTCGATTGCGGTAGGGGGCGGCAGTGCTGAGTCTGCGGTACCACAGCACGATGCAGACGTGGACGAGGCGTCGGAAGCAAAGAAGAGCAAAAGGAAGGAACAGAAGGAGCGTCAGAAGCAGCAGAAACAAGCACAGGAGACCAGTGGCGATAAGGGTCCCAAGTCAAAGCCCAAGGGTACGCCCAAGAGCGAAAGTAAAGCAGTGACAGCACCTCCGCCGGTGCCCTCTCTTCCCACTGGAGCGAAGCTCACGCCTATGCAAGCCGCGATGCGACAAAAGCTCATATCCGCGCGATTCCGACATCTCAATCAGACGCTATACACCGAGCCTTCTGCCAAAGCCCTCGAGCTCTTCGCGCAAAATCCTGAAATGTTCGAGGACTACCACTCAGGTTTCCGCCAGCAAGTCCAAGTCTGGCCCCAGAACCCCGTCGACACCTTCATCTCCACGATCCGAACACGCGGCAAAGTCCGCGTCTTCTCCCAAAAGAAACCTTTCAAAGACCAAAAACGAAGAGGAAGCGCCCCCGAATCCGACCACGGAGCCCCCAACAGCGACGTAGCAGCCCTCCCCCGAACACAAGGAACTTGCATAATCGCCGACATTGGCTGCGGCGATGCCCGCCTTGCCCAAACCCTGAAAGACTCCGGCGAAGCCCAAAAACTCCAACTCAAAGTCGTCTCTTACGACCTGCACTCCCCCTCCAAACTCGTGACCAAAGCCGATGCCTCGAGCCTCCCCGCCTCTGACGGCTCCTTCGACATTGCCATCTTCTGCCTCGCACTAATGGGCACCAACTGGATCTCCTTCATCGAAGAAGCATACCGGGTCCTCCACTGGAAAGGCGAACTCTGGATCGCCGAGATCAAATCCCGCTTCGGCCGAGTGGGCCGCGGGAACAAACCTGTCGAGCACAGCGTAGGTGGGAAACGGAAGCAGGCTGTGCTGATGAAGCAGCAGGAGAAGAAGATGAGGGAGGATGAAGAGGTTAATGAGGAGCAGGCTCTAGCGGTGGAGGTCGATGGGGTGGAGACAAAGAATGAGGAGACTGACGTGGGGGCTTTTGTTGATGTTCTGAGGCGGAGGGGCTTCGTGTTGAAGAATGGGGAGAGTAGTGTGGATTTGAGGAATAAGATGTTTGTGAAGATGGAGTTTGTGAAAATGGCGCAGCCGACGAAGGGGAGGAACTTTGAGGAAGGAGGTGATGCTGCGAAGCCGCCCGCGGAGAAATTTAAGAAAGCCAAGGCAAAGTTCTTGGAGGAGGATAAGGATGATGTTGCGACGGAGGACGAGGCGAAGACGTTGAAGCCGTGTTTGTATAAGATCAGGTAGCGGGTCTGAGCCCATGTTGCTCGTGCGACGAGGCCGTCGCTGAACCTATGAATGCATCCTCGGGACCCTCACCATGTCGTGATCTTCCACAACTCCTCAGCATTACACCTCTGCCAAGTTTGCACCACTTTGATCAAAGTTTTATGCCCAGGGCCCTAGCTCTGAATTCGAGCTTGACCGCCTGTGTGGCTGGCTCACCAGACTTGGATCAAACTCGAGCAACGGCTCAATCAATTCACCATCGTTGCCAAGCGCTTTGCGAATGTCAAAGACAGCCAGGGCCCTCGATATTGTCAGGAACAACGTCTGGGCAGCCATCGACTTGCCAGGGCAAGTTCACCTTCCAAAGCCAAAGACTAAGGATCGACTCGTCCTCGGCACCCATGCTACTTGCAGCTCAGCTCGCTCATACAGTGTTGACAAGAATGAGCGCTCATCGCAGTTCGTGGCCATCTGCTGCTTGACGAACGCGGCTGGTCTGTGTACAAGCTCCTGTAGCGTGGCGTAGTTGTACTCGGCAATCTGCTTGAAGGATACGCCAGGACACCAATCAGGCAGATATCTCACTGTTCTGTATTAGTATGAACCCCCTGTACCACACTTTACACATAATACAAGCAGGCACAAGATCTACCAGCCAAGCGGCCGGTTGTCCATCATGACCAGCTTGTCGGAAGGCTTCATCGACGACCGTAGTCAGAGGGTCCGGCTGTTGGAAGTCGATGGCGTAGCCATAAGTCATGCGCAGTATCATAGTACCGGCCTCAATAAGTGGTAATGTAAGCCACGCGGGCACCCAGGCGGACCGGGACACTTACGCTCTAACGTAATGGAATAGCTTGTGCGGATCCGCTAACACTTGCGCTGGGAATCGATAAGTCTCGCTGTCCTGTACAGAAACGAAGCGAGCCAGATTCCGAGGCGCGCCAATTGTTGCATGGAACTGTGTTCTCTCTACAAGCCATCTGCGACCAAGTGGTAGGAACACGACGAGTTGACTGACCCTAGCCGCAACTGTAAGACGATCAGCATGGGACCAGTCGAGTGACTTTTGTCCGTGCTACATACGCTCAGCTGGCAGTTGCAGCAGGCAGATTATGCGTTGATGGACACCATTATCGACACCACCATGATAACGATTAGAAACGTAATTCACCGTGTGTGGTTTCTCTCCCGCCGGATCTGCCGCTAGCGTACTCTGTGGCCGAACCACTCACATTCATTCACTCAGTACCCTTGTAGAACTATAATTTGCCACCATCTAAATCTCCTTTCGTACTTACATCGACAGCAGCATCCGGAAAACAGTACAGCACACAGCAGCATGGGCGCATTGAACCTCGCGGAATGGCAGAAGCTGCCAACAAGCCTGTCAGAACTCTGCATAAACACCACACTCCGCTGCGGCCAGTCCTTCCGATGGCGCAAGAACGACGCCGGAGTCTGGTCCATGGCCCTCCACAACCGAATCCTCTCTCTCTACCAGGACCCAATGCACCTCTACTACCGCACAATCTGGCCTTCCAATTCCATCATCCAAGCACCCCCAACACCACCGTCTTCAAACCCACCCTCGATCCCAGAAAACGACAAAGATGACGATACCATAGACCTACTCCACCACTACTTCAACCTCAAACTCAACTCCAAGTCCCTCTACGACCAATGGTCTTCCTCCGATTCCAACTTCGCCAAGAAAGCCCCCAAATTCACAGGCATCCGCATCATGAACCAAGACGCCTGGGAAGCCTTAATCGGCTTCATCTGCAGCTCCAACAACAACATCTCCCGCATCTCCCAAATGGTCCACAAACTCTGCACACACTACGGCCCCCTCCTCGGCCATCTGGAGGAGGAAGCATACCACGACTTCCCAACCCCCTCAGCCCTCGCCCAAGACGGCGTGGAAGCGAACCTCCGAGCACTGGGCTTTGGGTACAGGGCGAAATACATCCACCAAACAGCCTGCATAGTCGCCGCAAAAGAAGAAGGCTGGCTCGACTCCCTCCGCAACCCCGAGAGTCCCATCCTCGGCGTGTCCCCAGCATCCGCTGGCGACTGGGCCATCTCAGGCCGCTCGGGCTACCGCGCCGCGCACGAGGCCCTCCTAGAGCTTCAAGGCGTCGGCCCGAAAGTGGCAGACTGCGTCTGCCTAATGGGTCTAGGCTGGGGCGAAGCCGTACCCGTCGATACACACGTCTGGCAGATCGCGCAGCGCGACTATAAATTCGGGAAAGGGAAACATGCAAGTCTGACGAAAGCGACGTATGATGCTATCGGGGATAAGTTCCGGGGACTGTGGGGACAGGAGGCGGGATGGGCACAGAGTGTGTTGTTTACGGCGAATTTGAGAGCTTTTAGTGAGCAGTTGAATTGCAAGGAGGAGAAGGTGGAGGTGAAAGAAGAAGTCATTGTGAAGTTGGAGGAGGGGGAGATGGTGGTGGAGGATGTGGAGAGGAGGGAGAAGGTTTTGCAAAAGACGGTTAAGAGGGAGCATGAAGAGGAGGGGAGGAAGGTGCTGGAGCTGGAGGAGAGAGTGGTGAGGTCGAAGCGGAGGAGGAGGAACTGAAGGAAATCTCTTTGGATTTCGTGATGCAGTGCATATTACAAGTACATGGATGAGATGCCATCCCCATGATTGAGCCCACTCCGGCTACTATCGAGAACAAGTCGAAGCCCCCGAAACACCATGCTGAAGTGCTATTCATCACAATCTGTCCTTACTCTCCTCAACTCCAGGACCTCGCAATCTTCACAGCTCAGCCTTGCTTGGAAGTGCGTCATGCTTCCATGAGCAGGACAGCGACGATACCACACAACTCTCTCAAGCCTGCTGCTTCGCCGCCCACTTGAAAATCCTTTCCGTCTTCGGCGTCAACATCCCACTCGGGAGATCTCCCTTCGGACCCGCCAGTAGATCCTTCGGTGACAACGAGTCTCTCCTCAACTTCGGGTTATCAGAAAGACTCTTAAGCTTCTGATCTAACTCGCCAGGATTCAGAGTCCTGTTCGCCTTAACAGCCGCCTCGTTGGCCTTGCAAGCTTTCGAAGACTGCTGATTCGACTTCGAACCAGCAATTGCTCCATCCCGTGCCAGAGCACCTTCTCGAAGCACGGCGATGACATCCAGCATTTTATCGCAATTCACGCCTTTCGCCTCGCTCTCCTTGACTAGTCTGTAGGCTTCAGTGAGGTAGTTCATTGCCTGGCCTGGACTTGCTTGGGTCGAGAGGATATTATACGCATAAACTTGCGTTTCAGCCTCGGCGTGTTTGTTCTGCACTATAGAAAGGCACAGAGCTCGGCAAACTTCATGCTGACCTTGGTCACGAGCTTTCATGGCATCAGTCAAGGCTTTCTTGCTGTCGGTCCGCGAGCGCTGGATCTCTTTCGCGAGAGCTTCAAGGTTGGAGACGTATTGGTCGTCTTGGGATGCGTTGGCGCGAAGGGATTCCAGCGCGCGGTTTACGGCGTCCAGGTTAGGGCAGTGGCGGTCGCCTTTTGGGTCTTTCTCGAAGAGAGCCTGGACTTCAGGGGTCCGGGGACTGGCTGTGCCTGATGTCGCGATGCTTTTGACGCCGCTCACCTTGCCGTGAGGCTTGTGGTGATGGAACAGATTGGTGGAAGACATCTGCTGCTTCAGGTCCGTCAAGATCCCAGATCCAGTCCGTTTCGGCGCAGCTCTCTCCTTCCTCGCTGTAGATGTCGGGTCTGAAGTCGGCGCGACTCCTGGTCCCGTCTCTGTGCCGCACTTCAAGTCTGCTCCCTTCGCTCCAATATGTGGTGTTCCTGGCCTACCGGTCTGTTTGAGATTGTTCAAATCTAGCGGCGGCGGCTCGAACGTGATAGATCGTGGTCGCTCCGGCTTCCCACTCACACCCGCTTCCGGCAACTTCAACACCTCTCCGCGCCCATGATCGTCAGTGATGGTGATGCTGGGTGTAGAAGCGACGGAACTGATCCCAGAACTTGTTGGAGAAGCCATGCCAGCGTTAGGCCCGCGAGGCTAAATCATCGAAATGATGCCCGATGGAGTGTCTCAAAGATGAGGTGCCGACTTGGCTTGGGTGGTTGGTCTTGAGTAGTTGCCAGAATGTTGCTGGTCCACAAACACATCCCTTGCCAAGGCGAAGTGTTGTGTTGTGGCTTGTCAAGTGGTGAGGTTGTTGGGTGCTTGCCCTGTGGTCAATTAACCTTCATTATTCCTTCACTCCCGAACGCCAGAACCACGCCACGTGCTACGCACCCCTCACTCTCGACCGAAGCTCGTGTGAGATTGTTGTGAAAGCTGATGCTTGTTCTTTGATTCTACGTCAGGTACGGAAATTCTGTTGTTCGCTAGCCGCTGCTAAGGCCCGACTTCGGTTCGCTACGCATGAGGAATATTCACAGTAACTACCCACTTCCTCCGTAATCAATGGCAGCCGCTTCTTACAGATGGAGTCAGCCAAGCCTTGGCTGATGTGTAGTGATGTTGTTCGCAAAGAAAAGCTGCGAACCTGTGAAACTTCCGGATTCGTGATCGATATCGATTCCGATACTCCGGCCTTCTTTGTCCGTCACCGCCAGAAATATACGGCCAAGATAGACGTTGAAGTCGTACAAGAAGCGGCACGGAATTCTGTCGTTTTTGATTCGCTACCTGCGCCCCCCACTCACCGAGAAGAAAATATGGCACAACGCCTGCTTGTAACCATCCCGCTCGGATCGTCGTGCCCGAATATCTGGCCTGGTCTCTGTACCCACGCCTCGAAAATGCTATGCAGTCGATTTCATCATTTCATCGTCGTCCATCAGCCGTAATGTCTGGATCCTGCCCAGTAGAAGGTCCCTAGGACGACCCTCCTAGAGATCATTGTACCCAAGAATCCTCTTCTCCAAGCCCTTATCCGCGACTGCCCACGTCCAAGCCCTGCCCGCCTCGCCAAAGAACAGCGACTCTGGCGCCGAGCTCTTCTCCAGCATGCCATCCTTCTCCATCGACTTCATCTCGTGTCCGGTGGTGTAGGTCAAGAAATGCTCGAACTCCTTGTCCTCGAGACACAGCGCATTCCCAGAGATGCCATGGCATAAGCATGGCTCTTTCGTGAGCAGTCCACGCTCCAGCACGCACTCTCTGCCCTTGTCGATTGCTTTGTCGATCTTGTCCTTGAGGTTGGGGAAGTAGTGTCGGATGCTGAGGAGGGAGTTCACCACACCTGGTGCGCCGTGGCAGACTTGGACCAGGCGATCACGCTCGGGTGGGACACTCGAAGGGAAGTTTCCGCTGTCGTATTGGTAGGTGAGAAGTACGGCGAGATCGGTCTCCATCTTTTCTGCATACTTCTGGGGGTTTGTGAGAACGACTTGTATGATGATGCCGACGAGACCATGGATCGCACCAATATACGCTTTACCGTGCCACCGCCAGGGTCGAGGAGAGTCGAGGATCGCATCGATCACGTCGTCCTGCGTATCTGTGATGAGCTGCAGTGTCTTCTCGTCGTCAATGAAGCTCGCCTTGACCATTCGTAGGAGGTATAAGTATCCTGCTCGTCCATACAGCAACTCGTTCTCGGTGTCCGGATCAATCGCTTCCGCCGAATAGTCGCAGAGATTCGCAACCATGTCCGCATCTTTGCTGCTCGCGGCTCCAATCGCGAGCAGGCTCAGAATATCATCTGTGATTCCACACTTTCCTGCCGAAGGACCCGGGTACTGCGCGATGTTGTCTTGGGCTTGTTTGAGGTAGGCGGCTGACCATGTTCCCAATGCGACGCCTTCAATGACGATGTCTGGGTACATTTGCTGGAGGACGAGCAAGGTGTACGCGACACTGACGGGACCTTTGAAGAGGCCACCGCCGGGCTTGATCTCGGAGGGAGGATGTTCGTTGATGAGTCGTGTGAGGGATGCTTCGAGCTGCCGACGAGGATCTATTCATGTGTGAGTATTCGACGTGTGCGCGACTTCTACCGCAAAGTGACTCATACCTCGCCGAGCCAGCGGTGCATCGTTCTTGAAGTATCGCGGCGGCATGGTGACTGGAGATTCAGTTGGGTGAAGGTGGTGCTCAGGTCATGCTATGCGGTTCACGAGATTTGTACCGAGACTCAGGTGTGTCCCGGTCGTCACAAGTGTCGAAGAGATGAAGAGATGCAGAATGAAAAGAGCAAGGCGCAAGTGAGGTGTGCGGTTTCAGTCCAGATGGTGCTCTGTAGCGGCCTCACATGCAGACCAGCATGCCTTGCGACTCAGAAAGCTCCAAGACGCAGAGCGACGTCACACACATCAAGCTCACGGAGACACTAGTTCTAGCGAGCGAGCAGCAGCAGCAGCAGCAGCATGCTGATCTCGTGTTTGTCCTACCTTTTCATGCGCGAACAACGCCAGACAGACAAGTGCCTTGAGTGGGTGAGCCCGTAGCAGGCGGGAGGGAACCCGGCTCTCGTCCATGTCAGTACAGTGCACAGCTGCTATAACCTACCACGACCCATAACGCGGCTTCGCTCGACTATACATTACCCCCCAGGAACCATTCTTCATAGCAATAGTGAGACGCCCGGAGTCTTGCTCGCGGGGCGCTGCAACGTGTCTATACCCATTCTGTACTGCTGCTAGCCTACCTGTAGCAGAGTACGCCAGGACTCCTTGAAAGCTCGATCGCCTACACCACCCTAGCCAAGCACTGTTTTCTATTTGATCCTGTCGAGTCTAGCTCTGTTGATAGCGATCTGGTCATCCACCTTATCGGTCTTGCCGATGATGCGGTCGATGTGCTTGTTTTGGCTGTCGATTTCGTCGCCCATCGCCTTACCCAGGGCGTTAAGAGTCCTAGCACCACGGTAAATGGCATCCAGGTTATCGTCAATCTCGTTCTCCATTTCATCGTCCTCACTGTCGGCCTCGAATTGGTACTTGGCGCGGTCCGCAAGACTCTTGCTGTTGTTCTGACGAACGACGTTGCCGTTGATGTCTCGTGCTTGCTGCTGTTGTCGTGCTGTGCTTGAGTATGCATTTGCTCTTGTGGCGTCCGCCTGCCTGCGTTCGGCTTGGTGCTTCTCGAGTGCGATAGCATTCGCTGCCTGTTCGCGCTTGTTGGCGGTGAAAGGGTTCGAAACATGTACGGCAAACATGGATCTGTTCAGAGTCTTGAGCTCGCGAGCTTTCTCCTCCGCGAGACGGTTTTGATTGGAGGCCATGTCGAGGTTGCGCTCCGTGTTATGGATGCGCTCGCCTTGTGCTCCTAGTCTTGCGAGTGTCTCACGGCCTGTCTGCTCAGCTTGTTCTGCAATGCGACGAGCATTGCGAGTGGAAGAGACATCTTGCTGCTTGATGAAGCGAATTTCTTGCTTCGCAGCCATGACATCTTCCTCTTCCTGCTCTTCGGCAGTCAGCTCGCGTGGTGGACCTGCGCCGTAGCCTAACATCAAGTAGTGTTAGCGACACTCCTACATTGTCCAACACGCTGCCCACGACACATACCTCCTGGCATCTCCGTCGAGTCATAACCACCAGTGTTACTATAGCTTACATCTCCACCTTGCCGTTGTCCCTGGATATCCTCAACAGGCCTGTTCGCCTGCCTAGTAGCAGCATCACCGAAGAGAGCATTTCTGCCAGCATCCGTACTCATAGTCTCGTTGCTGTTCGACCTGCCCAGACCACCATACCCACCTGCACCATATCTCGAGCCCGAGCTGCCAGTGCCATAAGGATCACTTCCGTAGCCTCCAGCCTGACCGTAAGAGTTGCCGGTGTTCTGGTATCTGGGAGGAGGCTGCGATCCACCATATCCTCCCTGTGGTACTGGGCTCTTCTCGTATCTATTTTGTGCTGGGCCGTCGCCTGCTCCGTAACCTGGAGGCTGCGACTTGATATCCTTGGTGTCGTTGAGGCTCAGGCTGCCGAATGAGCTCGCGGGGGGTTGTGCGAGGCTGCTCTGAGATCGCAGATATGGGTCAATTGGTGCGGCCTGACTGGCGTATGGGTTCGCATTGCTCTTAGCATAAGGGTCGTTCGCAGCCGGCGGCACGGCGTATGGGTTGGAAGCTGCGGGTGCTGGTGACTCCGACTTCTTCGAGCGGCTTCCGAAGAGCGACTTCTTTTGGCTGTCAAGGTCGCCGTCCTTCTCCTTGTCCTTTTTACTCCACGGTGCCATGATCGCAAAGTGCTGTGTTTGGGGGTTCGTGTAGAAGAGAGGAGAGGAAGTTGAGTGGAGGCGAGAAGGGTCCCTGATCGGCAGCTAGCGAAAGCGGGCGCAGCAGTAGCATGTTGCAAATGGATGGTGGCTGCAGGACAAAGATAGATCACATGCGCGGCAGGCAGCACAATTCGAATATCAACGAAGCATTGGAGCAGACAGTATGATTGTTGTCAAAATTTGCTAGAATTCGCTTGCTCTATGCGATATTAACCTTTCGTGCTATGCTCACTTATGCTACATGTCACGCCCACCTGCTTTTGCCACGCTCACTTCGCGCCTGAGGTACAGAGAAGCACACTGTACGCGATACACAACAAGCCGAGTGCTCGCGTGATGCGCTGGGTCTCCTTCAAGCGCACGCTCCCTTCTGTCTCTTGCTCTTCGACGCCGTCGCTCATCATTCTGTACTTATGCTTGCCCACTACCACGCGTTGACATCAAAGTACTCTTCGGCAAAGTATGTAACCACGACAGTACGGTCGGCGAACTTCCTGCCTGCCAGCGCTGCCAGCGCCTTCGCAGCACTCTCTGGAGACTCGTACTTGAGGTAAATCTTGCCGATGCCGTTGCTTTGGCGAGAGCCGCCAGTGGGTCGAGGCATCTTGATGTCAAGCAGAGGACCGTACTTGGCGCATTCTTCCTTGACATCCTCGAGGATTTCTATTGCATGTTAGTAGTCGATCGTGAGAGCTGCTTAGAATGTACTTACCATCAGCCTCGTCCGGGTCCATCAACTCTTCAGGCGTGATCATGTTCATCAAAGACAGGACGCGGCCACCTTCGCCATCTGTCCTAGCAGTGCCGGCCATCAAGCTCATGGCATTGACACTCATCTCACCGCTGACCTGCTGAATACCAACACTGGCCAGCCTAACCTTCATGGCGGCGTCTCCCAGCGTCATGCCGTTCAGCGAGTCGACTGCAACCTTCGTGGAGTTTGGATCCTTGTACTCGCAGAATGCGATGCCACGAGATTCTCCAGTAGAAGAATCCTTGACGAGTACAAAGTTCTTGAGCTCGCCGAAGGAGTTCAGCAGCTCCATGGTCTGCTCTTCGTCGACATACGGTGGAATGTTGGTGATGGAGATCTTGTTCTGCGTATCCGGCACAACGTTTGACAGAACTCCAGCATCGTTCTCGGTGTCGTCGGTTACGACTGGCACGATGTACTCCTTCGGCCTCTTGATGTCGAGACCCTTGGCACTGCCATTCTCGCTTCCGTTGTTCACCATCGCGTCTGGCTCCATGTTGATACCGTCGAACGCCATGGCGTTAGTTGCGTCCTCAGGTGTCTTGAACTCGAGAAGAGCGTATGTCTTATCCTGGCTTAGCTGTGCAGAAATGCACGGGTCTGCGCCACGGGTGACGTTCAGACCGTTGAGCTGCAGGTTGAAGAAGTCCATAATGCTGTCTTCAGTGGCGGAAGCTGGAAGGTTGTAGATCAACAGACGTTTGGACTGGCGTGCAGTAGATGGCTTCAAGGCTGTCTTGTTAGCTTCGCCGCCCGGTTGATTCATGAATGCCTGCAGCTTCTGGGGATCCATGGGCTGCTGTCGTGGTGCACCTGGCAGAGGGAACATGCCAGACAGCTTAGCTTGCTCGGCAGTGACATTTTCATATCCAGGAGGCTTGATGTCCCACTGTGTCAAGCGGCGCTTTCTCTCGAGGATGGGTGTCACTTCTGTAAGGTCTGGCGTGGGCTCCTTTGGCTTGCGTGGTGGAGGTGAGGCGCTCTTGCGAGCTGTCTGGCGCTCGAGCTGTCGCATATCGTCGCGATCGCGGCCTCGATCTCCACCACCACCGCTGCCGCCGTCGTCTCTGCGCTCACGGTTATCGCGTCGTCCAGCCCCACGTCTGTCAGAGAACAAATCATCCCCTCCGCCTCGATCGCCTCCTCGTCGGTCCCTACGACGATCACCATCATCGTCCCTGCGTGCATCTCTACGAGCTGATCCGCGATCTCTGCCCCAGTCCCTGTCGTCACGTCTGCCACCGCCGCCCTCACCGCCGCCGCCGCCAGAATATCTGTCCTCGCGCTCTCTCTCGCGGTAGCCTCGGCTCGAGGAGTAGCTGTCTACTTCGGGGCCATCGCGGCGGGACCTACCATGTGGAGAGCGCGAACGTCTGCGATCGCGCCGGTCGCCATCGCGGTCTCTTCGTCGGTCGCCGCCTCGGTCGTCGCGAGAGGACTGCAGTCTCCTGTCAGACATGCTGATCGCCTCTTATGTATGTCTGCAGGTGCAGGTGCAAGCTCTTACGTGCGTGTCTCGCGCTAGTCGGCCGCGTTATGATGGCTGCGTGTCAGTGGGGAGGGTCGAGTCGTGGTGGCGGTGTTGCTGTGATTAGGGGGAGGTGCGGTCGATGTATTGATGACCGCTCATCGAAGAGGGCGGCGCTCGTGTTGGCGGAGGAGATATGTCACGAGCAATGGCTGCTCGTGGTGGCCAGGAGAGAGCTCACAAATCTAGCTTCGAGATTCTCGTGTGCCTGAGGCAGCCTTCTGTGCTTGCCGAAAGCCCGTCCCGTCCCAGCAACGGAATCTCTTCTTGCCCAGCACCTTCAGGAAAACAAATGAATGTTAACGACATCTCTTTGGCGTCCGCGCCAAGACTGCGCGATGGCTGCGACAGAGTCAGATCACAGCCCCAATGGCAACAGCAGTCCTTCACATACGAAGAGGCAAAGAGCCAAACAGGCATGTGAGCCTTGTAGGCTGCGCAAACGGCGGTGCGACGGGAATCTGCCCTGTAACATGTGCACGCAGTTTGAGTACAAATGCTTCTTCCTCAAGCATCCCAGGAAACGGTCCAAATTAGTAGAACAACATGCCCTCACTGACGGCCCGGACAGTCCAGAGCATATCAAAGCTGAACTTGGAACAGCAGAGCAGCCGTGTGCAGAAGATGTCTCCAAGATGCGATCGATGGAGGCCAACTCGGGAATAGCATTCACTCGACTCCTAGGTCAACGATTGGATCCCTCCAGTGGCCCCAAGCTCTTCACTTTTGGCTGGAATCTCGGGAGCAGTACATACACGCCGCCTCCTGTCCCTCCGGTCACTGTTTACTTGGAGCAGGACCAGATGTATTCGTTGGCGCAATTACATTTCGCAAATGTGCATCCTCTGTATGGCTTCCTGGACAGAGACTGGATCATGAAGAACATATCGCTCCGGTGGTCCCAGCCTGAGCTGTGCCAAGTTCCCGATCACCTGCTCTGCGGCATTGCCGCAGTGGGTGCTTTGTTCTCGTCGGATACTGCGATCCTATCAGTGCTTCCAAACTTGCCTGACATCGTGGAAATGCAGAAAAAAGTGCTGGAGAGTACCAGTACGATGCAGCCAGCAACATTGACAGACGTACAGTCGTGGATACTGAGATGTGTGTACTTACGAGCTACTGACCACCCACATGCTACCTGGATCGCTACTTGCACTACGATGCATCTCATAGAATCTGTTGGGCTGCAATTTGAAGTCAGCAGTTCTGTCCTACATCCGGCGGCCAATGATGCGCATAACGATCCCGAGATTCGGCGGCGGGCATTCTGGGTGGCGCGAATGCTCAACTCATGGGTGAGCTTCGAGTATGGAAGGACTAGGGTAGCACTACGTGGAATCACTGCGCAGCTCCCCGTATCTAGAGACGGCGATTACACCTTGGACTACATTAATCTATACAGCATCTCATGCTGCTTGGATCCTGAGACATCGGATAAGGCTGGTCAGTGGGAGGACTTCCTTGACAGGCTAGATGCTTACGAGCCGAAGCACGACGGTATCGCGCTTTCGAAGGCGAATCTAGGGCTCTGCGGGTACCGACGACTACGCTTAGCCAATCCAAATCTGTCGACTGAGATCATAAACAAGATCATAAACATTGGTTTACGAGGCCTCGAAGCTGCAAGGCGAATGGCCGAACGAAGTATGCCATGGTGGCATGTCGCGAATGTGCCATTCCAGGTCATCTGTGTATTGCTGGCAATGGATGGCAGAGAGTCACTTTCACATCTAGCGACTGCAATGCGTACGCTCGAGTTCGTGGTCGAAAGGTTTCGCACAGCCGCGATGAAAGAAGCACTTCGAACAGCTCGGTTCTTGGTGCGGCTTTCAAAGAAGCGCAAAGACGAAGACTCCGAGGTGCTAGGCCTAAGTCTTAAGAAAGAATCATTCGATGGTGATGCACATTCCGAGAACTTGAAAACGCCCCAGCAATCTCTACAACAGGTCAATGGCACAACACCAATGCCTGTCGAAGAAAACTCCATGACGGTGTCTAGCAACGAAGACTGGAACCTGGATGCTCTGAACGACTCCCAGTTCGACTGGAATTACTTCCTGACGCATGACATGCCAGCTTTCAATACATTCGCACCAGATGGAACCATGTGAGATGCGACTTCGAAAAGTGTCGCGATGATACGCTCGGGAGATTACTCCCACATGCGAATTGGGCGATACCTTGCTACTGAGTCGCTGGAGAGCAAGTGGACCATCGATAAGCTGCTCGCCATTGTCATCGCCAGAATCGAAAACGGTCAGACGCAATCTTGCATCTCAATGTGTCTCCAGAACCTTGTCCTGATAGCTATGATTGGCATGGAACATTGCCGCCCTGGACGCAATGCCGGCGTGGCATCGGCACGGCTGGCGCTTAGCTTGGCTCAAAGGCCATATTGAGTGAATGCTACGAGTACACATCGTATGACAGGGTTGTATCAGGATGCAATCATACATACAACGTCGTCGCATAAGGACACGCATCCGCCATAAGTACAGCGGCGAGCAGGATCCGTTTCCGAAGAACGACTGCCCACTAGCAACACAGTCGCAGTGCAACATAGTGCAATGGCAAGATGGAGAGGAAAGCTTTAATCCTCGAAATTGGAGCTGGTAGTCCAAAGTAGGCTACAGGACGTGTGTAGGACTGACAGGACCATTGGCCAGTGGCACGTCCGTGTCTGATTTTGAAATTGTACCGCAAGCAGTCCATCAATACACGTCAAGTCATGTCGATACTGCTGGCACGACAGACACGTACGGTACTCACATTGAGCTCATGGCAACGTCCTTTTACCTGGCCGCATTTGGACTTGGGACAACTGTCAGTCAGCCTCCTCTGAGACTTTTGGACGAAATCCCATCTTCGCTGTGAGCCTTTCGACCTTCGCCCTCTCAACCTTTGGAAGCGCCCTGTCTCCCAACCTTACGTCGCAGCTGGTGTGTCGCTTTTTCAAGGGGCCGTTCGGCTCACCGGTATGCACTGCCTTGCAAACCGCTCTTCTGCCGAGGGCTAACAGATTATAGCCGAGCGTGACTATGGACGGAAGCATGGCTGATATGTGGTCACCTATCGAGCGGACTTGGGTATTTCCAGCTCTGTGAGCTCTGATCTTCTGTGGACCGTCCCTGGTACAGATGTCCACAGATCTCATAGCTACAAGCGCACTATCGTGGCACTGGGTTGAGTGGATATCACTCAT
This sequence comes from Nothopassalora personata, assembly GCA_033816765.1. Taxonomy (NCBI): domain Eukaryota; kingdom Fungi; phylum Ascomycota; class Dothideomycetes; order Mycosphaerellales; family Mycosphaerellaceae; genus Nothopassalora; species Nothopassalora personata. The sequence continues at coordinate 551,902 of CM066291.1, forward strand.
CACTGCCGGCATCTTCCTTCTTCTAACTGTAACCTTACTGCCAGAAACATATGCAACCACCGTGCTGGGTTGGCAAGCCGCAGCTTTGCAAGACGTCACCGGCAATTTCGGTATCGTGGTCCACAAACCTCAGCAGGCAATATTCACGAGTCGTATCGTGTCGCGCATTCATAGGCCATGGCATTATCTATCACAAGAGCTGATCGTCATCTGCTCGTCGCTGTACCTGATTCTGATCTCCTGTGCTCTCTTTGGCTCCCTCCCAGAGTTTGACTACATCTTCGGTCAACAAGCGAGCGACGTTTGAGCCCGTGGCGTGTACAGGTGGACGCAGAGAACTACAGGCCTGTTGTTCCTCCTCATGAACGTCGGCTTCCTGCTCGCCCTTTTGCCACTACATTGGATTTACGCACGATAAAGGAGGCAGGTTGCACAAGGTGCTGTCCGACCAGAAGAGCGTCTGATCTATGCCATGATCGGATCGCCGCTACTCCTAGTCGGCTTCTTGTGGATGGGCTCCACAGTTAAGCCTAACATCTCTTTCTGGTGTTCATTGGTGGCAAGCGGCGTTGTTGGGTTAGCGAGCATCACGATCTCCGTATCTTGCTGCCAGTATGTCATCGACGCGTACGAGGAGCGGTGCCCGAGTGCACTAGTTGGCATGACTGTTACACGATATGTCGCTGCAGGTAAGTGGCCTCATACGCTCGACACCCTACTATGACCACCTACTGACAGCGGATATCGGCATCCATGGTCCATGCAGCGGTGCTAATGTATAAGAATCTTGGCGTTCAGAATAGTCTGCTATGGATGGGCGTGGGTGCCGCAGTACCAATGCCATTTGTACCTTCTATACTATATCGCTATGAGCCGTGGATCAGGAAGAAGAGCAGGCACGCTCAACATTCCACATGCCACCATCAGGCGAACACGGCTGACACGCTGGACGTTGGCAATGTCCACCACGGCTGAACAGCTTCAAGAGCTACCTCGGTCCCGCGTTGCACCACAAAGTTTGTTGTCAGTCCGCACTACTATCATCGATAACATACCAGTCCCTCATTGAACGACACAAAGTCGCGCGATGACACTCGCTTGATCTCTCGGCCGAAAGCATTGGGCTTAGAAAGAGAGTACAGTTCCACAATCATTGATATTGAGCAACATGATGCTGTCATCGAGAGCCATCAGGACACTGCTGGATGCGAAATCGTCAACAGAAATACAAACTCTATTAGGATCTCTCCCTGTTGCCTCAGTTTCAGCCTCGAGCACAGTATTCGGCACATACGAGCTCCTCGAAAACATCCTGCTGGCGGTGCCATTCCACGATCTCTTCCTCTGTCAACGTGTCGCCCGATCATGGAGAGAAGTAATCCGCAGGTCCAACACAACCCAACAAAAAATGTTCCTCCTCGCCGATGGAGCACCTCTCAAACCAGTAGATGACGCCTTCAACGTCGACGCTGGACGTACACGAGCCCTCTACCGCCCAGCACCCGTTCGCCTCAACCCAGCTGCTGAAGTAGTTGGCCTCTACAATCAACCCTCCGGTCGAGGTCACCGTCTTCCACTAGCGACCTTCGGCATCTCAGATCAGAACGTGTTTCTTCACTTCGACATCAAAGGCCTCCCGATCTACGAGACCAAGATTCTGGCTCAAGACGCTTCATGGAGGAGGATGCTGATCACGCAGCCGCCGATCGTTGCTGTGAACTTCGACTTCATTCGGAGGGAGCCTCGCGGCGGATCGTTGGATGCTTACAACCCAACGGGGGTGACTTTTGGGGATCTTCACGATTGGAGTGTGAGGTTGGCAGAGGAGTATTGGTTGGAGACTGGGCATGATCCGGAGTTGAGTTTCGAGAGTATCAGCTTTGACTTGTTTCATCCTTTCGGTGAGGAGGGGCCGGAGGAGGCGTGGTAGTGTGCTGCAGCCATGATCTGGCGGAAATACAAGGCCAGTAGTCAAGAGCCGCTGACGGGCGACCGTTGAGCACGGAAGGTGCGGAACGACGCGCATGTGAGACTGAGCCGATCCCCGAGCTAGCAAGAACATGTACTCGCGCATCTAGTTTCACGCGAGCAGACACAACACAACACCTAGCAATCATCGGCAGCTTTGCCCACCATGACTGCACCCACCTCGGACGATCGCAGTCCAAGCGACCAAGTACTCAACACAACCGAGATCCTCGAAGCCATCCTACTGGAGATAAACGACATGCAAACCCTCCTCCTCAGCCAGCGCGTCAACAGCAAATTCTACGCCACCATCCACGGCTCCTTCCAGCTCCGCCGCGCACTCTGGCTTGAGGCCACACCACCTGCAGACCAACCCGAAGACTTTCCCCAGATCAACCCCCTCCTCGCCAAACACCACGCCAAACTCAACATCATCGTCCTCACCACCGGCAACATGGCTCAAAACCGCACTGACATGCTCGGACACTGGAATTACCTCGAAGTCCGCGTTATTGCGAAGCATGACGAGAGCTCCTGGATGCGGATGCTTCCCTTCCAGACGAAGAGAAAGTACGTCTGGGCTTTGGGTTGTCCGTTTGCGTGTAAGGAGCAAGAAGGACGTGAAGAGCCATCCAAGTGGACTTTAATCGATCAACCGGATGATGTGTGGCTAGCTCCGGAGCATTGCGAGGAGTATGTCGGGAAGGAGGTGTTCATTACGAAGTGTACGATGCTCGAACAGATCAATGAGCCGATGACGGCGCGGGAAATGTTTGAGGCGGCGGAGCGCGGAGTGGTGGTAGAGCAAGAACATCCACTGACATTGGAGGAGAGGATGGCGCGATTGAAGGTGGAGGAGAATAGTGGTGATGACAGCGATGCAATGGTTTGAGAAAGACGCTTGATTTGGACGCGATCATTGTCTCTGCGACCCGCAGTGTTGCTTGACTGAGATGAAGGAGTGGAGAACAGCAAGCTGCTCATAGCGAAGTGAAGCTGTTGAAATGAGCCAGAGAACTCTTGCCGAACACCTTGCTATATCCACCCCTCACCACCATTTTCAACTACCGCCATCTCTCAACGCCCCGTAGCAGGCCTCTTAGCTTCATCCGCTGTGTCCCCAGCAACCTTTCCTAGCGGATTCTGCAGCGCTCCACCAGCAGCATTGCTCAACCCGCCCTTCAACTCCTTCAGCTCGTGTTGATCCGAGTCTGGGACCTTTCCGAGCGTGTTCTTGGTCATATAGGATGCTTTGTTCTGCATCGCTGTCAGTTTGTGTACGCGAATGTGAGGAATGGGGCGAGTTCCACCTCTCCCATCGTATCCAGCACCTTCTCCTCCAACTTCCGCTTCGTCTCCGGCGAATGACCTACGACGTAGATGTAGCCCACGAAGACGGCGATGAGCACGACGATCGTCGAGGCGATGATTGTGAGCGAAGTCATGGTATTAGTTGTTCAGCGGTCGTTGTTTGTTGATACTTAAGGTGATCGGAGCGCTCTTGTGTGCAAGAAAGCAGGCGAGTCACAGAGTGAGAGATGTTATACCATGCTGTAGCACCTACTTATTGCCCCTACCGTATGATGCTTCCTCTAGGTCACAGTATCACAAGCCCGAACAATTCATGCCACACGGTAGCACCTGCCAAGTTTCTGTCTTATGCGTCCATGCAAGCAGTCGCGTCCAGGTCGTCACTGCCCCACCATCCTTGTGTTTGCGTGATGTCAGCGGGGTAGGGATGTGGCTCGAGACTCGTCACGATTGCAGGCCAGCAAAGTGAGCTGTTACTCCATAACAAACACGATTGAACACTTCCTTGACTGATCGACAAGCAGTCATTCAATTCACCAACCCAAGTTCAACAGCCATCCTTACCAACATTACTCTCTCTCTCTTTCTATCTCTATTCTGAACGAGAACCTCTTCAAGATGTCCTACAACGACAATTACGGCGACGATCGCCGCGGTGGAGGCAGAGACGAGTATGGCTCAGACCATCGTCAGAATGAAAGTGGATATGGAGGAGGAAATGATTCGTACGGCGGACGTCAGGAAAGCGGCGGCTACGGCGGTGGTGACAGCTATGGAGGTCGGCAAGAGGGTCGCGACGAGTACGGGGGAGGACATCAGGGTGGACGTGATGAGTACGGGGGAGGACGTCAGAGTGGACGTGATGAGTACGGTTCAGGACATCAGGGAGGACGTGATGAGTACGGTGGAGGACGTCAGGGAGGACGTGATGAGTACGGTGGAGGACGTCAGGGAGGACGTGACGAGTACGGTGGAGGACGTCAGGGAGGACGTGACGAGTACGGCTCAGGTCGACAGGATCAGAGCTACGGCGGAAGCGACTCATACGGTTCAGGTGGTGGAGGCGGTGGCTTTGGACACCAATCAGACCACGGCAGACCTGAAGGCTCATACTCAGAAGGTCAACGCTATGGCCAAGGACATGGTGATTCGAGCGGCACTTCGTATGGGGGAGGGGGTGCATACGGCGGAGCATCAAACAACTTCTCTGGAGCTGAGCACGAGGCTCGTCAGCATGCTGGTGATAGCGGCGACTCCAGCTTGTTCAGCACTGCCCTGGGCATGCTCTCAGGCAAGCACCAGCAGGTCCAGAACGAGGACTTTGACGAAGAGGATGCCGTGAGACAGCACCAGAACTTCTATGGCGGAAGCGGTGGTCAACAGCAAGCCAGCTCTGGTAACCTCGGATCGGCTGCTGCTATGCAGGCATTGAAAATGTTCAATGGTGGCTCTCAGGGCAGCAGCGGTGGCGGCCAGAATGCTTTCATCGGTATGGCTATGGGACAAGCGGCCAAGCTGTTCGATCAGCAGTCGAGCCAAGGCAATGTTCAAGGCAACAAGCAGGATGCCGTTGCTAGTGCTGCTCAGATGGCTTTGAAGATGTACATGAAGAGCGAAATGGGCGGCGGTGGCTCGTCAGGTGGTTCGGGCGGCGGCATGGGAGGTCTGATGAGCCTTGCCAGCAAATTCTTGAAGTAGAGGGTTGGTTCACATCTGCTTGCTGAAGGCATGAAAGAAGGATAGGGAAGGGTAGGGTATACACCAAAAGTGCAAAGGTCCAGGCATTGGCCTGAGATTATGATAGCAATGACAGGATGAATTGAACCATGAGTTTAGCACTAAGATCTGATTCCACTACGGGTACGTGTCCAAGTATATATGAATTGATGTTGTATAGGTTCTTGGTCCGCATTGTCAATTCAAGGAGAGTCGCGCGTGGTCCTGGACGCGGCAATCGGAGCGTCATCAGTGCTTCGAAGACAACGACCACATTTCAGAGGGAAGTGCTGCTGACTGCCCGCACGCTTGGAGTGCACGACTGCGCAGTTCACACAATCAATAATGACAGTGCTATCCGACTATGGTCCAGTCGCGTACAGCGAGTGGCCAGTTCACCACCAAGAGCAGCAAGCCGTCCGCCGTCGCCAGCAAATACGCGCCCGAGGCAGCATCTCGTCACGCGATCGGAGAAGAAGTTCGAGCGGCAGCACGGCACAACAACATCACTGCTAACCCGCTCATCTCCCAGCCGAATGCGGACACACACGGCAATCATCACAGCGTGGCCACTAACATCCACGTCCACGATCGAGGTGATGGCCCGCCGCCGAAGAGGAGAAAGCTGAGCATCCGCACCACCACGAACACGGCCTCCGCCAACGCCGGCAAGCACACGCAAACCACCCTCGACGGCTTCGCATTCCCACAGCCCAAGCCGCCCAACAAGCTCGTGAGAGACGAGCCTCACGGTCGTATAGCAGAAACACTCAATGGCGTGAAGAGCACTCTGAACGTCAACGAGGACGAGCTGTTGCGGCCATCTCCTGAACGGGAGCTGCGCAGGACACTCTCCCCACAGCCTGCACCACCGGCACCCGTATCAACGCCAACACCCCAAAAGCCTGCAAAGAAGGATGACAAGCGAACGCTGCGCTCAGCAGACGATGGACCTAGGCTGAAGAGCGAGTTGGCAGTCTACTTTCCCAACTATGAAGACATCATATTCGATGCTCCGCAGGAGGAGGAGTTCCTCAATGTTGATACCACACTGTATGTGACGGACGATACTGCCAAGACTGAGACTGTCTCTCCGGCAAAGTCGAGCAAGAGTGCTGCCAATGGACGGCGCGTGTCGGTCAATGGCACAGCTGCTCCGCCAGCGACACCACAACGCAGCCTCTCCAACCACCCTATTGGCAGCTCCAGCGTGAACCTCGACTTCGTGGCTAAGAACATACCCGACAACACAGCAGACCCTCTGACCGACGAGCACTTCCTGAAGTCGCACAAGCGCGCGGAACGGAAAGAGAAACAGCTGCGGAACATCGAGAAGGAGCGGGCAATGCATGAGAAGGGTCAGCTGGACAAGCTGCTAGAGGGTCTGCAAGGTCACGACTGGCTACGAGTGCTGGGAATTACCGGTGTCACAGAGAGCGAGGCAAGGAAGTACGAGAAGAAGCGCGACCACTTCATTACCGAGGTGGAAGCGTTACTGGACAAGTTCAAACAATGGCGAGACCAAGAGAAGAAGCAGCGCACCACAAAGGAAGCCGCCACAGCAGCCCGTGAGGCCGAAGAGGAAGAAGGCGACTTGACTGATGGTAGTCTTGATCCGCCCAGCAGCGACCTCAACGCTTCCGCAGCAAGACAGCTACAGCAGGAGACCATCCTAGCACTGAAGAAGCCCTCCTCAACGTGTAGTCTGAAGAGCAAAGGCAAGGAACGGGCCGTTACCTCACACCCTTCACAGCCAGCGACACCCGCTACAGCACCTTCACGCCTCAAGCCGCCTTTGCCACCGGCAGAACCTCCATCACCCATCACTAGCTTCTATGCCAAACGTCATCTTCGCGACGCAGCTCTTAGCAAGACCAGGTCAGGACGTACTGTCACAGCATTCGGCCATGATCTGCCGGAGATGAAGGAAAAGGAATTCGAACTTCCAGATGACTATGTCAGCGAAGATGTGCTCAGGGCGAATGCCAGGGAGCGCAGACGGCGGAAGAGAGAAAGTGCTATCAATGCCAAGGAGAAAGATGGGTCGTGAATGTTCGATTATATCGTATGGAGCATCGTATGGCGTTGAGGTCTGCATAAGTGGGCAGGGTAAGTGTACCGGTACTGGTGAGCGTTCCTTGGAGGGAGCCAACTCGATGGAACTTGAGGCACTGCTACTCCAAGGTAGCGGCTTATTGAGAGTAGATATTATTTTGATTCGGACTCGGTGGGATACAACCACTGTTCTCATGGCCACTGTTGCACTATGGATCCTGCAGTCTCCCGGTATTTCCCAGAGTGGCAAGCCGTGCTGTGTCGATACCGCTTACGCGTTGAATGTTTCGGACAAGAAAGCGACAAGCTTCGTCCTTGACTGTTAGATGGGACGCAGGCATTCTTCAGATAAGTCGTGTCAGTGATTATCTACGGGGAATCGGTGCAGTAATGTGAAGACATCTTTACCGTGATGACATCTGGCAGGAGGTGATGTTGTGCCAAGGGCGCGAAGCCACCAAGCCACTTGAGTCAATGCGACAAGGATGAGCGCGCGCTAGCGGCTCGCTAACCCTCGTGGTCTGTGCGCAACCGAACCACAGTCGAGCAAGAAGAGCGTACTGTACATTGTAAGACCACGACACATGAACAGGACGTAGGAGTTTGTCGCGGGGCCGAGTGCATAGACGTCCCATCTTGATGGCAGTGGGCTGAAGTATCCTGATTAACGTTAAACGAGTGGCACCTTCCCTGCAGGTTCAGACTATGTGAGGCCAGGTTGTGGCAAGGAAGGATTACTATGCACCTCCATCAACGTCGAGACGTCTTGCGAGCAAAAGAGACGACAGTCTATAAGGTTAGCGCGCCTGGGTGAGCGCGCGGTTGAGGTGCAGGTGAGCATCGCCCTTCCGCTTCATGAAGATGCCCCTCCTTCGACTTCACCAGATCTCTTCCGACAAACAAACACCATCACCACCCTCACCCGCAACAATGTCGTTCGCCTGTCCGATAGCGAACACGCCGTCTGCCGCCCGTGTGCGGCATGGCAGTAAGACATCGTTGGGCAGAGGATCCATGGCGCTTGCGCGCATCAATACCAACACCACCAACATAGCGAGCGATGATCAAGCTAATCAATCATTCAGCACAAGTGTATCTGGAAGCTTTGGCAGCAGCTTCGGTCACTACAGATACGATTCGCAAGTTCTGACCTCGCCGGTCAGCCTCCAAGGCAGCTTCAGCCCTAGCGGATTACCGTTCAGTCCGCTTTACAGCACGGTAGAGACACCGCTCCGTACACGGACTGAGAGCAGCACATCAATCAGAAAGTGTAAGTCAATTCTACGCCATCATCAACGGTGCCCCGGCTGCGCTTGACTGCATCTGGAGGCATTTGCGTGTGCATGTGCAGTGAGCACCTCCATCAGCAGCGTTCTGCTGGTCTTCAGGTAGACTGTGGGCGCGGCGTGCATATTTAATCGGATGACAGCGCGAGATGTGATCATGGCTGACATGTGACCAGGGGTCGAGGAGTTGACTCTAATTCCTGATATCCGTTCCAAGTTTGGCCGAAGACGAGCTCGCAAAATCGCCAAAGGCGATCGTCTTGCGAACAAGCCGAAGCAAGCTAATTTGCTCGACAAGGAGAAGACGAAGAAGCTCAGCAACTTCTGGGGTCTTGCTGAGTCAACAAAAGACGACGGAGACCAAGAATCGTCCGAGGAAGAACTATCGTCGCCAGATACCGAGCCGAAGCTCACTGCCACCGAGTTCATTCAGTCTACCGACACACGCAACCAAGACACTTCGGAGAATACGGTTCGTGGTCGGTTCCATCCTCGGCTGAGTTCCATCGCGGAGCAACGCGTGTTACGGCACGATTCTGGCGTCGACATTGTCATGGACGCCTCACGACTCGATCCGGGCTCGCGCCTCGTGGCCGATCAGCAAGACAAGGCACGTAGAGTGCAAGATGCGAAGGAGATGTTTGAGACTATCACACGCAACGCTGAACGTTCGAACACAACTGTGCCACCATATGAGTTCCTGGAGCTCATTGGCAAGGGCGCTTTCGGACGCGTCTACAAATGCCGAGACAAACGAAGCGGCGACTTAGTAGCCATCAAAATCAACAACATAGATGACATGGACTGGAACGAACACTTCTCGCTTCAAGAAAATCGAGACACAAACCTAAGAGACTTCAAGAACGAGGTCAGCGTTCTACGACAGCTGAAAGACAATAATGTTCCGAACGTCAACGGCATTCACGAGGCCTTCGACCTGCATTCCCAGCTCTGGATTGTTGCTGACTACTGCACTGGTGGCAGTGTCCGAACTCTGATGCGGCCATTCGAAAATCGTGGCAAACCAACAGGACTCCCTGAGAAATACATCATTCCGATCGCGCGAGAGCTTGCGATGGCCTTGAAAGGGATGCATGACCTTCACATCATCCATCGCGACATCAAATGCGGCAATGTGTACATCACTGAGGATGGTGATATACAGCTTGGCGACTTTGGCATCGTAGGGGAACTTGAAGACAGCAGCACCAAGCGCAAGACAGTGATCGGAACACCGCACTGGATGCCGCAAGAAATGCTCGTCAAGCTCGGCAGCTCCATTGAGGAAGGCTATGGCACCGAGGTCGACATCTGGTCATTTGGCATCACCGTCTATGAGATGGCCACCGGAGCGCCGCCAAACACCAATGTAGCTGTGGAAAGTCTCGGCGACAAGATGAAGTATTCCGGTGCTCCACGTCTCGAGACGGAGGATTACTCACCGGACCTGCGAGATTTGGTGGCGTTTTGCCTGAACCCAGACCCCAAAGCGCGACCCACTGCAGACGAGGTCCTCAAGCACTCGGCGATTTTCAACACAAGCAAGAAGTATCCAACCAGCAGTCTCGTTCAGCTGATAGAGCGTTTCAAGATATGGGAACACGGCGGTGGATCCCGCGCATCGCTATGGATGGCCGGCCCTACTGACCCCAAGGTTCAGCTCGACGGTGACGATGCAGCAATGGCGAAACATACTGACCCGCAGGATGGCTGGAATTTCAGCACCTCAGAGGACTTCGACCGAAGATTCAGTCAGATGCCTATTGTGACCGAAGCGCTTGGATTCGCTCAAGCAGAGAGTCCCGCTGGAGTCGGACTGCCCTCGTCGAATACTACGAACCTCAGCGTAGCTGAACGCATCAAGAGAGAATGGAGCGAGAAGTCTGCGACGCGAGGTGAAATGTCGCTTGCTCCAATCTTCGATAAGAATGTTGGCTACCAAATTGCCACGCCGGTCGAGGAGCCAACTCCGCCGCCTCCGTCGGACTTGCCGCTTCGGAACTTCACAGGTAACGCTCCTACCAGGGAAAGCATGATTGAGATTGATCTGGATGCGGCCAATCACGGCGGTGCAGCCACATCCACGTTTGCTTTACATATGGATGCGATCAACGAGGACACAATCAAACCTGCAACACGCCACCACGATGACGACGAAGACGATATCTATCAGTACGCACAGACTGGCGACTCAAGCAAACGCGACACACTGGCCTGGACGTTCCCCACCGCACGACCGGCCGCCCCAGTCCAACCTATCGTGCCACAGGCTGGTGATTCAAGCAAACGCGACACATTGGCTTGGACCTTCTCCACCGCAGGGCCGGCGCCTCTACTGCAACCTGTCGCGCCACAGGCAAAGCGTGGCACGATGGAATGGTCTTTCTCTACCGCAGAGCCAATTCAGCCTGACGAAGATGACGACTCATTTGGGCCGCCACCATTTTCTGCGGGCAACGACTTGCCACCGGGCTTCCGACCTGCGTTGAAGCATTCTACAACAGAGCCGATAGGTAACTTCGGTGGCGATTATTCTCACGACACGGGCACACCAGCTCCGTCTCCTTTGCGCGGCTCGGTAGCATCAATGATTGATCTCGATATGGGCCTAGCCGATGATCCTATCCGTCTGCATGATCCTGCAGATATCATCCGACCGTCGACAGGCAGCTCAGCCGCAGGTTCTACGATGACTGATATGACTTCTGGCAATCCCTTCGATCTCGAGGACGACCCGATCCAGAACGAAGTGGACCGCAATCGCTTCTCACACCATAAGCAGTGGATGTCAGAAGGTGGTCCAATCAAGAGGCACAGTCATAAGACAATGCCGATGCATTCTCGCGGCACAAGTTTGTCAAGCACCGAGACTGACCCAGAGCACTTCCTGTCTTCTAATAGCAGCATGGATGATCGTCGCCCATCTTTACCATTTGGTGCCGATCTTGGCATATCGCCGGAGGACTCAAATCCCTGGCCAGACTTCTCAAGCTACAACGGGTACGACTCGAATCCAGAGTATATGTCGTCTTTGAGCGATGTGCCCCAACTGGGGGATGCCACGCCCGCTGATGGTCTTCTATATAATAACGGCCCTCCACTCAACGCCACGGAAACTGGCTTCGAGCTAGCGGGTCCGGAGATCGAATTCCCATCAGTTGAACCTCTTCATCCAGATGCCCTCGCCGAGGACGCCGATCCACAGATGCTCGCCGACCAGCTGAACCGCACCCTGCGAGATCTGGACGGTGCAATTAGCGGTGCTTGGCGGGCATTGCGCCAGTACGCCAATATCGATGGCGATGATGACGACGACTTGCCGTCCGACAATGAGAGCGGATTCGAGAGCATGAAGGAGGCAGACGAAGGCGACGACGTTGACGGCCTTGATTTGACCGTTCGCCGTAGACCTCGCAAGCCTGAGCCTCGTTCGCCTTCAAGCGTGACAAGCACTCGGAACGACGATTCGGCGGCTTAAAGGCGCTGCGCGCTCTATTCCCTTCGACTGTACCAAGGCAGCATTGTTGGAGAAGGACTTCGGCGCGTTTGAGGTAATGCGTTTGATGGGAGGCTGGCATGGGAGCATTACGGCCGTGAGATAACCCATCAGCACTTCGCTGTTGTTGGTGGACCTTGTATGATACCAGCAAGAGACGCACGCATAGCATGGGCCACATTTAGGCACCAGTTGAAAAGCTTGTCACACAGATCTCTCTTTCGTTTCGTTCCGGCGTAGACTATCACAGATTGGTGCGCTGAGGCCCAAGCGAGGCGATCACCAGTGACTCTTTCCGGCAATCCGACACTCAAGGGGCGAATTGTCCCAGGATCACTGCGCCAACGACAAGGCCAATCTAGCCGATCTTGGCGATCTCAGGGTCTCGTCATACGAGAAGGGGCAATACGACTGGGATCAGGCTCCAGAGGGACAGGTCTCTGGGACGACCTGATCGTGGCTCATCTCCGGAATCGATAGTGCCAATCTGCCTATCTTTGTGGAGTACTGTAAGTATGCAGAGACTTGGCTACGGACTCCATCTGGCGTTCTGATGCTTTGGGACCATGGTGTCAAGCCCATGAATCTATTCGGCAAGCTTCGTGATGGCGATCATCAGCGATGACAATCCTGTGCGGACGCGGTACTTTATCTCTGCCAATGTGGTGTCGTTGGTTGTGTCGACGTTGGCGCTGCCGATATTGGCGCTTTTTGCCTGTCAGAGATGGCCGAGGCGTGGGAGAGAGAGCTTGACGGTGGCGACGGCGTTGTGTCTTTTGGTAAGAATGTGGAGATGATTGTTAAAGCAATATGGCTGATGGTATCACAGTGCTATGCTACAACATTCTTGTACATTTCGGCCACAACGTTGATGATCCACGTCCAACGGGAGAGGACAGAAGAATTGTGTAGTGCTATGATGGTTGTGTGTAAGTCATCTCGTTGCCTGGCGAGCTTATGTGCATGATTGACGGGACGAGTAGGTCTGCTCCTGCGTAACAGCTCAAAAGCAGCAGAGTTGGCGTTCCTGATCGAGAGAGCATACATAATCTCATGGCATCAGCGGCCTCGTTGGCGGACGCCAGAGTATGTGTGGAGCAGCTTGCTCATTATCCTGCCATATATCGCACTCACTGTCATCACCATCAGATTGTTAGTCGACCGCCTAAGACTCCGATAGTGCAAATACTGATCCACGCTACAGCCGCATATCATACATGATCAACGACCAATTCTGCCTCATTGGAATAAGGTCTTACGCCATCGTCCCTATGCTGACGGTCGAAGTAACCGCTCAACTTGTCCTCACGCTAAGGTTCCTGCTACCGCTTATTGCGGTCCATCGCAAAGGCAGCGGTCTCCAACAGCCACTGAGGAATGTGGTCCTGCGCACTTCGATTGGATGCGCCATCACGATGCTGTCGAACATTTCAGTCAAAATAGGACTACTGTTGTTCAACGGTATGCCCGTATGGCTGTGCTTTCTTCTCTGCAAAGTCGAAGGTACGTGCCATGTCGGAAGCTCTATGCAATGCTGTGCTAAGTATGTGCCTCGCAGGATTTCTTGCCGCCGCCGTCCTTCATTGGATCACGCAGCCTGTGCTTGCTGGTGAGCAGCATCCAGCTGAGCGGCGGATTGAAGATGAAGTCGACGATGAGTCCATCGATTCTTCCAAAGAGTTAGATCTGCAGGAGATGCTTGGACTACCAGCTGGTAATAACGCCGTCAATAGGATGAGAGCATAACTATGTAGAGGATCAGATGTTTTGATAATTTGCTCAATTATCGCTCTCAGGGGGGGATCCGAATGTTGCAAAGGTGCTTGGGAAGAGGCTGCGGAGACCTCCAGCAGACTCGGCGTCCCATATGCTGCAAGTGCCTGTCCTCTTGTTGACGGCACATCTGACTGCCAACCGAACGCTGGTTGATCGGGTGTGCAATAGCGATATAAGAAAGTCAGCAGCACCATTGCCTAACCCAAAGAATGCGCCATCACGGCTCATGCATCAATATTGACGGCATCGGGTCAGCATCATCATCACTCCACATGCCATATGGTTGTGGACAGACGCCGACCATCTTACTTGGTCTTGCAAAACGGCGCCAGAGGCCTCAGATACTGCCGATCGAAGACTTCAGAAGACTTGATGGCAGATGACACAGTATATATTGCCACAATGGAGACGATCAGACCGAAGCGAAGATGCAGGCGAAATACGTGATGGATGTCGTTGTTTCGAGGTTGGGAAAATTTCTTTCACCCAACACAAGAGCGGCACGTGCCATCCGCGGCAGGGTCGTCCGCATATCGGAGGTAGTAACAGCACATACAAAGAACAGTCGTCCCCCAGGACCAACACACAAAATGTGTGTATGAAAGATCAATGGCCTCAAACGCAACTCTCTTCGCCAGCGTAGCAAAGGATCGGGTGCACGCGAAACAGCCACCAACCAGCGGCGATGACTTGGACGTGGACCGATGTGCCGCCTTGCACAACCAATTACTGCTATATGGATGGTTCTGCTCCGGCAAGAAGATCTCCGCCATGGAAAAAAGGTCCTGGTGGGGAAAGCATGGGAATGACTGCTTGAAGAAAGTCCTACGACCGAAAGTTGTGCGATATCTGTCGAAAGTCTTCGACGTGGAGAGGCACAATTTCTTCTACCATGTATCCGGACTGGCGAGTGAACGGGAGATGTTGCAATTGGCGGATGTGCTGGAGGATGGAGATCATGGGCCGGTGCATAAGGAGAAGTATCGGTACATTGTGCTTTACAAGACTTCAGAGGCGTTGGTGTCGAAGCCGGCGGGGATTGTGTATGATCAGCAGACCGGGAGGGCGTTGTTGATGCCGACGTATCATCATCTGTTTGATTTTAGTAATGCGCATCTGCCGTGGCAGAAGATCGAATCGATTTTGAGTGCGTATATCGATATGATCGAGGCGGAGAAGGCGGTGGCGATACACGATGAGGCAGGGAAGCACGATGAGGGAATGCACCATCCACGACAGGAACTGGAACAGAATAGGATGCTCGCACGGTATAAGACGCGGCCCTGGATCTTGCAGCCCTACACGTTGAACGACCTCTATGCCTGTTTAGATATCTGGAGACGACTGGTACATGCTCTGGAAACGCGAGCTGGTGTGGCTCATCCGGTCAATCTGGACGAGGAAGATGACGACGAAGAAGACTATGCGCCGCTTTGTTCAAGTACGGCATTGAACGTGGCTGGCATTCCACAAGGCTTTGCATATCAACTCCTCTCTAACGCGCAACAATCGCAAGTCTGGTTCCTGGCGCCTGGTCTACGATTACCCAAAGTCGAAGAATTCCTGCAGCAGCCCTTCAAAAAGGTGCTCCAACAGTATCCAGAAGAAACCCGCGGCATGAAAATGCCTTTTCTTTTCTTGCGGTGCGAAGGCACAGTGACGGCCAAGGAGGGCAAGTTCCGCTACCCATTCTCGACAGTCGAGAGAGTGCCCTGTGGTCTATATCTAGATGCCTTCCCAAATGCTCAAAACCCTTTCGAGGACGCTTGTCGGCTGGTGCTGCCCATCAAGCTCGGCAATAACAGGTATGCCAGGACCTCCGACTTTCGGCCAATCATCAGAAGTCACAGTGACCTATATCAAACGGGCATCAACCCATATGTCATGCGACATGGACCGAAGCTGGTAGCTGTGCTCGAGAACTGGCTGTCCCAGGTTGAGTCGGGGCACTGGAGTGTTAATGAGCTGGGCGTGTCTGATGACATCGACATGTGGAAGCAAGCAGATACTAGAGACAACTGGTGGCGATATCAGAGCGAGCATCTCTTTGTATAGAACACGCATGAGGCGTTGGCATGATTTGGCGTTTTAGTAATGATTTGAGATCTAGCGACGCATAGTGAGCGGTAATGGGTTGCATGTGATCTGCTATAAACTGCTCTGGACTACTTGAGCTCGACTTCTCGACTTTCGAGCAACAGTGCTACGAACAGCATGGTTAGCGATAGCGACATTCCGACAGGTACAGCGGCGTTTTGGAGATCGGATGCGTGGTTCCAGCGGAACAGCCACAGGAAGAAGAATACGATGCCGGGTACATTGGCCACGAATCCGTACGCGAGCACGCGAGCAAAGCTACGTCGTTCTCTGGCGTAAATGCCCCAAAATACCTCTCGCTTGCCGTTGCTCATGTCCAGTGGATTCTTCCGCTTTGGTAGCCTTGCGACGGCACCTTGGCTGTATACGCGTCCGCTGAGTTTCTGTCTGTGCCAAAGATGCCAGCTGTGGCGCTGATCGCTGGACTCATGGAAGCGTCTGCGAAATTCTTGCTCGGAGATCGGGCCCCCCGGAGGACATGGCTCAATGGGTCGAGGAACGAAATCATAGTCAGTGTCGGTTTTGGAGGGGAAGCCGATGCGTCGCGGAGCGCCTTCGTCCTGATCGCCCAGAGGATACTTGTAGAACTACGTCTGTCAGTGGGTGGTAGGATCTTGCTGATAGGACTCTGGAGATACTTACCTCGAAGAAATCACAATGGTCGTACTGCCACATGGAGAAATAGTGCCTAAGCCATCCCCGAAGCTGGACGTACTGCGTCTTCAAGGCGTGGAAGAATGCAGCGTCGCTATGCACATCAGAGGCGCTAATGTCGCTGAAGCTATATGCCGAGCCTTTGTGAACACATAGGAAGACATGTTGAGGTCCCGGTGGCTGGATCTGGGTTGGAATCGTCCCTCCTTGTAAGTCTCTGGTAGCTTGTACTTGACCTGATATCCCAGTCGTTGAGTACAAATGAGGAGCAAACTGCAGGGATGGAGTCGTTTGATCGCCTGAGCCCATTTGCGATCGAGACGCTGGTCTCGTGTTACTTGCAACCATTGACGACGGGGAGTTTGTGGTTAGCCGCGCAAATGATGTACTTTCTGCTGGCTGAGACGCGAGATGAGCAAGGAGTCCATTGGATTCCATGAGAGCTATGGTTGCTTCGGCTGCTTTAGATGGCAGACTGATATGATCGACATCTCCAGTGGGCTCCAAAATTTGTTAGCTATGGGCAGACATACTGTCGAACGTTTGGACGCTCACCGATCTCCATTCGAGTCTCCGCCAGCCTTCTGGCAGAGCGAAATGCCTTTGCTTCATCGGCCACCAATTCCATGTCTCGCCCATGATATCTTCTATCCAGGCTTTGCACATGTCCGGAAACATTATGTGATGATTGTCCTTCAGGGTGGCAGAGCTCGAGGGCACGAATGACAGCTCGTAGGCTGTGGCCTGGAGGGATCCTTTTGTAAGCTTGGAACCAGTAGGACCAAGTATTTCGTCTCCAAGGCTGTTGAGCAGTCTTCGTCTGTATGGGCGATGTATCATTTCGAACAGAGCTTCCTTGTAAGCTACGTAGGCATTGCTATCGAGCAGCAGGTTCTGTAAGATCAACACATCCTCTTCGCTCGTTGGCGAGGAGTCGTTCATGATTTCGACTGGCGCGTTCCATGAGTCGTCGCTACTCCTTTCCTGGTTCGACCGATGCAGCTCCCGCTGTGCGATACGGATCAGATGAGCAATGCCTTTTTCCTTTTCAAAGTGGGATTCCTTTCGGAGATCGTTTCGATAGACCTTTGTGAGACTGCTTACATTCTCACGGTGCTTGGACATACCAATTTTCGGGTCTTGAACTGCCGCCTCGTGTAGATTTGAGATGGTATCGTTGCGGAATTGGGCGGCCACATAAGCTGTAAGCCGCTCCTTCAAGGAGGAGTCTGCTACCTCGATCTCCATACTCAGTGCGAATGCTTCTGCCAAAGCCAAACAGGACTCCGAAGAGATATCGTCAGCGTCAGAAGCCCGTTCATCTACAGGTGATGGACCTTCCGAGTTCATCGATTGCAACCTTGGAGTTGTAAACTCGTACTTTTTATGTGCAGACCGCATGTCATCTCCGGCTCGAGCTAGACGTCCGTCTGATGAGCGATGTTGCCATTCCCTAACGAAAGACAGAGAACCATCATTGAAGGCTCGTTCTATTCGACTTGCTATCGAAGAATGTTGCAGTCGCACTTTTACGCGAAAGTTCTCTGCGTGTTCCTCTTTCCCGGCATGATCCTGACGATTCTCTCGTTGTGTGGGCTTCGCATGAGCAGCGTCATTAGTCATTGGTGCGGGTGGTGAGACATGATCCTCGTGGAAAGTCATCGTCGATGATGCGCAGGCTATCTCGCTGCGTGAACTTGATTTTTCATAAATGGGCGAGTTAGTTTGCTTGAGCGTCGGCAGTCCTTGCCGGCTTTGTCTTATGGTGCTGCCGTTTGTGTCTGCATCCAGCACAACATATTTGCCTTCGCTGCTCATGACTGAGCCCATCGAGTCATCCTGATTGTTCGCCAGCACTTTCGGCATGCCGTATTGAGGGTGTGGAATTACTGTCGTGCGCGGAGTTTCCATGTTGGACGTTTGAGCATGATGGCCACTGGTGGAAGCAGCACCAACCGCTCCTGCTGGACCATTGACAACTTGATCAGGCGGTGGCGGAGGAAAAGGGTCTGTAAGCCCGGCCTGATATAGACCGCTTTCGTACAAGACATGGGTAGGCACCTCGTCGGCTGTCATGGTACGCGAGTGTCTCTTCCCAGAACCATGACTTCTAGGTTGTCCAGGAGTCTGAGCGCTGAATTCCGATGCAACATCGTCGACTGATTTGCCATTATGGGCTTCCATCTGAAGCTGAGTCAAAGGCGTCTGCGCACGATTCCGCAGCTTTTTTGCGTGTCCATGCGTAAGTGGACGGATAGCAGCTTGTTGACGGTCAGTCTGTTGTTCAGACTCTCGATCTGATGATGCAGTGTTTTCATGTGGAGGAAACTTGAAGGCACTTGAATATACACCTGGACCCCACGAAGAGTTCTCTTTCATTCGGACTCTGCCATCGGGCGCCATTGGGGACGATCTCCTGGCGAAAAATGATCGCAACAGAAAGCTAGAAGGCCGAAAATGGGGTTACAAGGAAGGAAGGCGAAAGGGCGAGATCGAGGAGATATGCGCCGTGCTAGAAAGAAGTCAGCTCAGGCAACGCATCTGAGTCTCGAAGGCTGAGCTCTGCTCACGGTCGCACAGCAGCTCCCTTTACGCCACGTCAGCTAGGGGATGCAGCTGAGGAGGATGGCTGTGTTGAGCGCACTGACCTGGGAAATCGAGAGTAGTTGGGTGTAAGCAGATATCATAGCTTTCGTCTGGTACGTACATTCTGGTACTTCTGAGGCATAGCCTCTATGCTGAATGCTGCGACCAGCTGCGCTCGGGAAGAAACGCCATCTGAGTGGATGTCTCGGTGCTGCCTTTCTAGCGCTTTTTTCCCACCAACGCCTCGCTGTAAATGCACTGAATCAATCGGCCTCATATCATCGCCGCAATCTTCCTCTTTTCTTCATCCTAGTTCCTAGGTCTTCCATGACCGCCCTCCCTACGCTGACCACCACCCCTTCTACCCCGACTCCTAAAGTTCCAGCGCCCGGCACCCCTATCGCCTCGCTCCCAACTTTCCCGACTCCTCTCCATTTCAGCATAGAACTCATTCTCCCTCTCCTCCTGCTCCTGCCTCTCGACCTCGGGATCCTTGACCTTCCTCACCTCCGGCTTCTTGGGATTCAAGTCCTCATCCTTGATCCACCTCGCATGCGCTCCATGCTCACAGCACACCACCCGATCCGCCAACGGCGGGTTCTTTCGCCCGTTCGGACAGAAACCTGCCAAGTAGTAAGGACAGAGCTTCTTGTGCTTGATGTGGCGCAGGTTGCAGTAGGGCCCCAGCGGGCAGAAGCCGCGAGCATAGTGTGGACAGGCGGGGCGGCGGAGGTCGGAGGTGGGTGGGACGTGGAGGTAGGTGCAATCGTCGCCGTTTGGGCAGATGCCGTAGCGGGAGAATTCCTTGCATTCGCGTTCGTCGCGGAGATTGAAGGTGTGGGCGAATTCGCAGGACTCGGCTTTCTTGCAGAGGCCGCGCTGGTAGTGTTTGCAGATCTAAGCAAGTGGGTGTTAGGGACTGGGTGGAGACGTGGGTTGTAATACATGTGTATGTAGATCAGTGCGCATTATATGACAGTCGATTGTCCTTGAACCCTCTCCTGTAAGTACTTAAGAAGCGCCCTGCGCCCTCGTGCTATGATGCGAGCGGTATCGCGATCTCTGATGTAGTGTACGTGGCAGGGTGGGGTGTTGCGGAGGTGTTCACATACGAGATGTGGCACGCCTGAGCGTTCGCCTTGTGGAAGATAGTGACGGTATGGACAGGCGACGCCTCTTGGACACGACTTGCCCTTCGCGTCGATGAAGTCTTGACAGTTCGGTCGTGTCACCTTCGAAGGCGCGCCGAGCGTTGGCAGTGTGTTCTTGAGGTGGTTGTCGAATGTGAAGGATTTCGGGGTGTATGTCTGTGGGTTGAGGACCTGGTCGGCGAGGGCCGTACGTGTGGTGGTGGTGGTGGTGGTGGTGGTGGTGGTGGTAGTCGCCATGTCGGTGGTGGTAACGTTGCTCAGTGGTGGGTGTACTGTACTGTAGTAGTGCCTTATTCTAGCTTCCGGCAGCAAGCGAGACGACTCCACATATTGACGGAATAGCGGGCAGCACTGCTGTCAGATGCCAGGGCCTAGTGCCTACTGTAGCCATCTGTTGATTACATTACATCAACAACTACCACATTCACGCTGTTCGCCTCACTAATACGACATCCGCCGACTCGCGTCCAAGCTGAGACATCACTCGCTATCACGCTCGTTCAGGACACATCCGCTGAGCTGGACACCACACCCTGCAACACTACCCTCTCCATGATAAACAATGTGCAGCCGGCCTCCGCTCCTGTGACTCCCGCCCGGATAACACACCCTCGACTACACCACTGCCGCCGATATGGTCTCCGAGAAGATCTACGACCTGTGCCGTCCCGTGCTGGACAATGACGACCTGGAGGAAGAGGCCAAGACGGACGCGCTCGAGGAACTGTTGAGCAGCGAGCCCACATCGCTCAAAGGCCGCGCTCTGGAGGATGCGGTGCTGGGAGTCATGTGGCAGTGGAAGACTGCGAGCGACGACAAGAAGTCGCCACCGCCGGCACGTGCTGCGAACGTCGTGCGCTCGCGATCTCCAGCGCCGTGGATACAGCGCGCAGCAACGCCCACCTCCGGCGAGAGCTCACGTCGAGGCTCCGCAGCCACACCCTCTGTACCGCCTGGATTCGGTCCAACGCCGCCAGCACTCGCCAGGACCAAGTCGCAAAAAGTCGCCTCGCCTTTCTCCTCACCCAAACCCTCACCGCGACTGCCTTTCGCGACACCCGTCATACCCCACAGCCCACGACTCAGCGCCTACCAGTTTAGCGACTCGTCGCCGAACACCGAGAACTACGGCGATTATGGCAGCGACACCGTCGACTGGCTGGTCAACGACGATGCCAGCAGCAATACCAGCTTTGGCGATTCGGGGTTTGCCAGTTCGTCCGAGTTCATCTCGCCATACACTGCGCAGATGAGCCCCTACGATATGCTGCGCTCCATCTTGCAGGACAATAAGAGCGATGACGAGTTGGAACAGATTCTGGAAGCGAATGGATACGACCTGAGCCAGACTGTCAACTCGCTAATGGAAGCGCAAGGCATGGGTCCAAACGCCATGGCTGCCACGATACAGGAACAGCATGAGCAGCAAGCCCGGACATTCTTGATCGGCAAGAGCATGTCTCCGTCATCGCGATCGGTCACTCCAGCGGGACAGCAGAAGTCGCCGACCGTCTGTCGCTACTGGCTAGCAAGCGGGCAGTGCGCTCGCGCCGACTGCCGTTTTGCGCACGAGGTTCAGAACCACATCTGCAAGTACTGGCTCCAAGGCAACTGTCTCGCTGGCACAAGCTGCCTCTTCTCCCATGATCCTACCATAATGATGCAGCAGATGAGCCTAGGCCAGAGCGGCGCAAAAACTCCACAAAACTTTGCTCCCAACTTCCAGCTCCAAGACTACGACAGCTTTCCGGCGCTTCAGCCGACGACTAGCAACCCCTATGAAGACAGCGAGAGTGTAGACCCGAGTACCCTAGACGCAGCGTTGCAACAGCAGCAGCAGCAGACATTCGCTCAAGGTCCACCTGGACTCTTCCCCTCGTTCGTTCCCACAGGACCGAGAAACAACAGCCGTCCTGGGTCGCGGCCGACAAGCAGACACACCTCTCGTGCAGTGACACCAAGCCAGCAGGTCAACTTCCAGGACGACGAGGCATTCCCATCGCTCGGCTCAGCCGCTTCCAAGCCAGTTGGCAAGCGGCATCATGGCAAGAGAGGTGGACATGGTCACCACAATCACGGGCAGCCCGTTCAACAGCCAGGCAGTCTTGCTGATGTGGTTCGCATGTCTCCCTCGCCTGGCTCGGTTAACGCGCGTGATGCGATGCGACGAGGTCTGAGGAACAACCGCTCCTTTACTTCAACTCGGGAGAACTCGGCGGCAGCGATGGCCATTCCGGCACCACGAGAGATCCCATGGCTTGAGACTGGCGACAAGGTCAACAATTCGTACATGAAAGCTCGACAGGAAGCCTTCAAGCATGGAGGACTTCGCAACAAGTTCCTCCAGTCTGCAGCTCAGGCATGGAATCGCAACGATGCTCGAGGCGCCAAGGCACTTTCTCTTCGTGGTCAGAACGAGAATGCTCTGATGCGTGAGAAGCACCGTGAGGCAGCCCGTGCATTGTACGAGGGGCGAAACAAGAATTTAGCTGCTGGTACTGGCAGCAAAGAGCTCTATGTTGACCTCCACGGACTTCACCCAGATGAGGCGGTTCAGTACCTATCAGACTGTCTACGTGAGCAGAAGTCCAGCCCACGCCCAGTCTATGCCATCTGCGGTACTGGTCACCACTCAAAGAACGGCAAGGACAAGGTCGGCAAGGCCATTCACCAATTCTTGAATGAATGGCGATACGCGTTCAGGGAGTTTTCAGTGCCAGGTGACCGCAATAACGTCGGTGGCATCCTGGGTATAGATGTAAGTCAGGTCATCTTGTTCGCAGCATGCACAACCTAACATTGTACAGCCAACGTCCTTTGATAAGGACACTGCAACGAGAAAGGCGGAGGATAGCGCTGTGGCTCTCGAGGAGAGAGGTAGCAAGGACACGAAGGTAGCCACAGTGACGGAAGATCCCCGCAAGGCGCCGCCGCAGCGGCTCGTGAATGTTGGGCTTAGCGATGATGAAGACGGTAGTTGAGACCTGGGTCATGCAGCAAATCAAAAAAGAAACTTCTCATAATGGCCGCTTCCGCTCTCTGTCGTCGTTCATGGGAAGAGATCCTGCTGTTCGCGACTCGCACTGAAGTGTCAGGATCCAACATTACATACGTTTCTATGGGTGGTCCGAGTAGGAGGCACGCTAAACGCTTTCAAAAATGGACACTCATCCACCAACACCACTCACAATATCTACATCGTTTCATCTCAACGGCTCGTTACTTTGTCTGTTCCCATTCGTCGCTTCACTATGATTCCTCCCCTCCTCAGCCTGATTCTGCTGCACCTTATCCTGATCCGCATGCTTCGCTGGATCGAAGACGTAGATTGGAAACTCCAGCCCAGCAGTCCTCTTCACAATGACTGGCAACCTGCTCCAAATCTGCGGTGGCATAGGAATTAGAATACTCGTATCGTGCAAGTACTTCTCATACTCTGGCCACCCCGTTCCTTTCTCGTACCGCTTCTTCGCTCCCGGGCGTTCTTGTAGGGTAAGACCCGAGACGAACAGTAGCAGGACTGTCAGGAAGATGAAACCCACGCAGGAGGCGTAGAGCGCTGCGTAAGCCCCAGTGCCGCGGGGGATGGTCCCGTAAGAAGCGGGCGTGACGGCGATCATGTAAATAGACGCCTGCACCAGAATCTCACCGGCGTAGTTTGGGTGGCGGCTGTATTTGAAGAAACCCACGTTACAGACTGCACCAGGTTCCTTCCCGGGTCCTTGCTTGAAGCGGTACTTTTGAATATCGCTGATAGCTTCCATGGAGAACGCAGCGACGAAGAAGATGATGGCGATGATATCTGTAGCTTTCCCGAAACTCGGCTGTCGGTACTGCAACACATTCGGCGAATTCAAAATCGTTACGGGTAGACTAACGATCCACACCCAAAACATTTGCGCCACCCAGAAGCCCAAGAATGGAAAAAATTTATCCCGTTTATCATCGAAGCGGTCGTCCTTGCCGGTCTTGAGGATCCGGAATAAGAGGAACCCAGAGAGTCGCACGGCCCAGAGAATGATCATTAGGGATGATACGATTTGGCGGGCGTGGGTTGTGCCGGAGAGGGCGAGGGTGAGGATTGCTAGAAGGGCGAAGTTTGTGCCGCCCATGAAGTCGGTTAGTTTGTCGAATTTGAAGCTGAAGGCGAAGGCGAAGCCGATGAGTTGGTAGGCGACGGTTATGAGGAAGGTTATGGCGAGGTAGTAGTTGTCTAGGACGTGGACGGGGGCGTGGGTGGGCATGGTGGTGGTGGTGGTGGGAGCCACTCGCTCCTGTGTTCTTCTGGTTGGTAGAGGGCGCGTAGGTTCTTTCTATGCCCCTGGGAGGATCGGTGTTGTTGAAACGCTACGCTAGAGGAAGTGCTGGAATGTTAGTCGTCGCACAGAAAGAAGACAACTAAACACTTTATACAACAACGACTACCAACGGTATCGCAGGATTTTGGCAGTGACGATGACATATGTTGGCTCACCGCGAGCCCGTCGGGCGTATGTTTTGCCCGTTGCCCAGAGAAGACAACACTGCGAATCGGCGCATACTTAGACTTTTAAGTGACGTGGTGGATCTGCTGGAACCACGAGCTATTCTACGGGTACGGCCGTGATGCACAGATCGGCACTAACCTAAAAGTGTTGGTTCGCGACTTCTTCGGATCCTGCACTTCTTTCATTATCAAGCGACTCTGACAATTTGACATTCTGGACCATCAAACGATTGAAGAGAGCGTGGGCGATAGCATCACGTGAGTAGAGCAGCTCCGCAGACATGGCTGGTGGCAAGGGTGCGACCAAGCGCGGTAACATCAGAAAAGCGAAGCAAAAGCAGGCGTTAAAGAAGGCTTTGAAGGCTCGCCTAAAGTTCGAGGCCTCGTTACCGAGAATCTCAGAGGTAATTGATCTCTTCATAGCTGACAAAGGTAAGTACTGACTTCAGGTAAGGATGATCTCCTAGCATTTCAGTTCAAGCACTTCGGCGATGACACAGCACCCGAAAACTGGTTCATCGATAAGGAGACTGCTGTCAAAGGACCTCCCCTCGACGACGAACTTGGATACTACGACGATGGTGTCAAGCGGACTCTTACAGACGAGCAGATCGCAATCTTTCGAAGGACCGAGCTGTGGCAGATGAAGCAGGAGCAGAAAGGCGAAAGAGCCGAGGAACAGGGAGACAGAGCGGAGCGAGAGACGTCGCCAGTCTCTGACGTCTCAAGCCTGGAAGACGAGTTATTGGCGTATGCTACTGTCAAGCGAAGACATCATCTGTCACCGCCGAAGCAGCCCGCTCGAAGGACGTCTAGTAACTCCCGCAGCGATACGACCGCATCGTCGGCGACACGAAAGAGGCGGAGAGAGGAAGAGATTCCGTATGATCAGCGACATAAGCGCGGATGGGAAGGTTATGTCGGTGATGTTGATCCTGAGCATGGTTCGCTTACACAACGACGAATGGCCCGCGAGATGGATGATCAACGCAATGAGCCTGTCGACCTGGACTATTGAGTTATCGACGACGACTCGACATGACTGAAGAGGGTTAATGATCATTTCGAGTCTCGTCAAGTCAGTGTCACAACATGGGTAAGTGCAAGGTCCTCTACCTTCGTACGAAGCACATGATGAGAAAGCATAGTCATCCTTAGACGGAAAGCTTAACAGGAGGCTGTGCTCGGGTTCGGTCACAGACACTTACCCAGACCGTGCTTGAGCGGCTGCTGTCGACTGTCTAATCTTCTCTCTGACTGCTAAGATAATCCTTCTGACGTACCTCATTCTATATCTGAGCCATGCTAATGATCCAAGTAGGTTCTGCTGTTCGCCTGTTAAAGGCATACTCTATTCCTCATCTTTGACCCAGTTATCGAACCACCTAACGGCTTGGAAGTATGCGCTTTCCTGCGCAAAAGCCTTCTTTTTGTCGGTCAAATTCGTCCGAACAGCAAAGCCGTGCTCGGCATTTGCATACAGAGAGGTCTGATAGGTCTTGTTACCCTCGAAGAAGATTGACTCGATATTGGTTCGGTTCTCTGGCGTGTTTGAGTCGTCGAGATCACCGAATGCAATACTTATGGGTCCGGCAATAGCTTCCCATTCTTCGGCAAGCGCAGAAGATGGGTGCGCGGTGAAGCCAGCATCCACACCACGCCCCTCAGCCAGAAAGCGGGCGACATATTTGCCACCGAAACAGTATCCAACGGCTGCGACCTTCTTGGCTTCCAGCTCGCCTCGCGTGGAGTTAATCGCAGACTCAATAATGGCCTCGACCTGGGCCTGTGGGTGGCGCGCTTGCCATGCTGTCAGGTTGAAGCCAGAATTTGGGTCACTCAGCGCATCGGCTGGAACTGGATCTCCACGGAACAGGTCTGGCATTACCACGAGATAGCCAGCCTTGGCTAGACTGTCGGCGAGCAGACGATTGTTCACCAGCTCATTACCAAAGATATCGGTCAGGTACAGGATCGCGGTGTATGTCTTCGGGTTTTGGCCGCGACCACGTGGGTATGCGAGGTACAGACTTTCTGTGAGGCGACATCAGCAGCTGACTTCACCTTTAAAAGAATGACTGACCTCCGTTAATGGATTTTGTCTGACCGGTCGAATTGCCATTGTGCAAGACGCCATTCAGATGCCACGATTCACCGTGTGTCTTGCTAAAGACATCGCCAGCATGCTCATGGTATAGGTCCGGCTCTCCGTATGCCCATGCAGCACCTGCGCCAAGCAGAACAGAAGCTGCTACCTGGAAGATAGTCGACTTCATAGTGATGGATATGATCAAGGTAGAGAGAAGGGGCAAGGACGTCCAAGGAACAGAAACCTGCCTACCTACTCACCACTGCAATGTCCGTCGCTGTTCGGACAATGCAGATTGTCCCGTCGCCCTTGCGTGACGCTTATGCCAAGGTGTTTCTAGGCTGAATTGAGGCGCACGTGCGAAGGTCTCACGTATGATGGCTTGTTGAGGTGCAGCGCCAAGGTCTCTGCCACGCTTGGATTGCATCACCGTCGGGTGTATTAGCTGCGTGCGAGGCATAGGCTATACATCCCCTGTCTTCTGTCTGTTCCTAATTAAGAAGATGTATTTACTGTTGAGCGTATACTACCTCGTGTAGCCATCCCTTATTTATAAAGTGAATACGTCACTCCCTTCTTAACATTAGTTATACTACGTCTCCTACGCATATAGACGCCTATATAGAAGATGGTGAAACGGAACAGAGGGAACAACACCTCCAATTTCGACTTCAAAGGTAGAGCGTGAGAAGGGGGCGTAACCAGGAGGGGAGATCATGTCTAAAGTCACGGCCGGACGTTATGACAGTGGGCGAGGAGGTGTATATGAAGAGAGTCCTCTGGGCGCTGGCATTGCCAAGGAAAGGTCCGAGCGCCCCTACGAAAGTCAAGCTCAATGTTGAGCTCTTGCAGGGAGAGCAGCAGCAGCAGCGACCGCCACGATGCTGGCCACGCGGAGGGCCCTGAGTGCGTCTGCACATCTTATACGGCGGAGCCATTCGCTCAGTGGGTCTCAGTGGCGGACAATCCAACGGCAATGGCACCGACAACTCTCGCAGCACTCAGGACGCCGGCCACGATCGATCACAGCACATGTCACCCGCCGCAGCCAGTCGACCACTTCTGACGATGCGAAAGCGGCCGCAGACTCGGCCAAGGCAACGGCAGATCACGGCAAGGTGAAGGCAGACGCTGCTGCGAAAGAGACGGCTGAAGTCGCAAAGGACTCGGCAAAGGCTACGGCCAACTCTGCCAAAGCCCAAGCACACTCTGCTGCACACGCTTCTGCTGTGGCTGCCAAGGATACAGCCAGAGCGACGGCATCCGGCGGCTCGCGTCTGATCGCATACCTCTACGGCACTGGTCTCGTTCTCCTGCTCGGCTTTGGTTTCCTCTATATCACCGATACGCGCGCGAGCATTCATCAATATCTTGTTGTACCCTTTGTCCGCTTCGTACACAGCGATGCCGAGGAAGCACACCATGCAGGCATCAGGTACATCAAAGGACTTTACGACTTTGGCCTGCACCCTCGAGAACGCGGTAACAAGGACCAAGAGCTGGGAGACTTGAAGGTTGAGGTATTTGGACATGTTCTGGACAACCCGATTGGTACAAGCGCTGGCATTGATAAGAATGCTGAGGTTCCATCTGCACTATTCGCGCTCGGACCGGCGATAGTAGAGGTTGGAGGGGCAACACCCCTACCACAAGAGGGCAATCCAAAACCAAGAGTGTTCAGGATACCCAGCCAGAACGCTTTGATCAACCGATATGGTCTCAACTCGGATGGTGCAGAGCATGTTGCTATGCAGCTGCGAGAACGTGTACGACAGTTCGCTTACAGCCACAGCCTGGGCCTCACAGCAGAGTCCGAGCGGATAGTGCTTGACGGAGACGCTGGCGTTCCACCCGGAAGTCTTGTGCCTGGAAAATTGCTTGCCGTGCAGATTGCGAAGAACAAGACAACACCAGACAATGACATCGCGGCAGTGGCGCGGGACTACACTTTCTGTGTTGATCATCTCGCCAAGTACGCCGATATTCTGGTCGTCAATGTTTCATCTCCAAACACTCCTGGTCTGCGTGACCTTCAAGCAACAGCGCCTCTCACTGCCATTCTGTCTGCTGTCGTCAGTTCTGCCAAGTCTGTCGACCGAAAGACGAAGCCTGCCGTCATGGTGAAGGTCTCACCAGATGAGGACAGCGACGCTCAGATCGAAGGCATCTGCTCAGCGATTTGGGCTGCGGGTGTCGACGGCGTCATTGTTGGGAATACCACCAAGAAGCGGCCTGATCCAATACCGAAAGGCTACATCATGGCTGCTGATGAAAAGCAGACTCTAAACGAGATCGGTGGGTACTCCGGTCCTCAGATGTTCCAACGCACCCTAGACTTGGTGTCGCGGTACAGAGCGAAGCTTGATCAGGGACCTCAGGAAAACCCACCAACCCCGTCCCTCTCGCAGAACTACCCAGCTCAAGCACGTCCGGTCGATGACCGCAAGCCTGCGCCGACGACCAAGCTTGAGTCTGCCAAGACTGTAGAAGAGACCGTGCAGCGTGATGCCGCCCGACTGAAACCACTCACGGCAGAAGCCGAACAAGAGAGCAAGCAGCCTCTGCTGCAGATCCCGGAAAGACACACGTCACAAGATGCTGCAGAACAATCAAAGTTGATTGGGCAAGGATCAAGGTCCGAGGTGCCCTCATCTGAAAGCTCGTCTGCTTTCGCAGAAGGCATCAATCGTGAGCAAGTCTTTGGTGGTCAAGGACCACGAGAGTCAGCACAAGCTGCTCTGGACAAGATCAACACCCACGACGGTGCTGATGTCGGCGAGAAGCGATATGCTTCCGCGAATGACAACATACCCGCAAAGTACAAGCCGAAGCCAGCAGACAGCGACAGTATCGCGTCTAAGGCCAAAGAGGCCATCAATACAACCAAGGAGACTGCAAAGGATGCATTGAATAAGGTCCTGCCTAGCACCGACTCATCATCAACTCCATCATCAGCCGTGGAAACAACGCCCGTGGCGCCACAAACACCAAAGACAAACGACATTCCGATCTCTGATCCACCAGCGAAGGTGATCTTCGCAACAGGCGGCATCACGAACGGCGAACAATGTCTCCAGATCTTGAATGCAGGCGCAAGCATCTGCCAGGTCTACACCGCCATGATGTACGGTGGTGTCGGCACAGTCACAAGGATGAAGGAGGAGATGAGGTCGGCTATAAAGCAGCAGAATAGCTCCAGCAACAGATAAGGCTGTTGAATTCTGACTATACATACGTTCTGAACATACAATTTGCATGCAACATCGCGTCGAGACCCCTGACCACCAATAAACATTAGCCATCGCTTTACCTTCGTGTAGAGTCCCTCAGCTCATCACCATCCGGAAACACCGCAAAGTCCCACGCCTGACTCTCGTACATCAAATCCCCAACAACCCGAAAAGTTCTCCCACTACACTCATACCCAGGCACACAGCAGCGACGAAGTAGACCATCGTATACGCCACCTCACTCCAGTGCCCAAAGTTCGGATTCCTCGGCACAACCACCGCCAGATCCCCTGTACCCACCAACTTAGCCTGCCCCTGCATCTCCACATGCAACTGTCCCTCGAGAACCAAGAACAACTGCGCGGAGCACTTGCTGATGGACTGCAGATACTCTTCATTCACACAAGCTCTCCGCACCGTAAGAGTCGCAATCGTCATCGCTCCAGCGGATTCCTTACCGGACGTGTCCAAGGCGATAACCCCTCCTGACCTCTGGTGCAGGTCCTGCGGGTCCCAGCCGCCTGCGATGTAGCAGGGTGACAGAGAGGTGGGGAGCGGTGTTGTTCCCGTTATGCCAGGGCTGTAGCGGATAAGTCTTTCATGCCGTTGGTGAAGTTGTATGTAGTTCGAAGGATAGTCGCTCGGGTTGTAATCGTAGTACAGCCCCGTCGTAGCTTGGACGGTTGATAGGTTCGCACCAGGCAAGTGGCGGACAGCAAAATCGACAATGGCCCACAAAATTCGCTACTGTAAAGCGCTGCAATATTTGGCCGTTTGTCTCTTCTATACGCGTTAACATCCCTATAAGTCCCTTAGCAGTAATTTCTGACATAATTGTCCCCATGGGAGTAATTCACCGGTTTACGTTCAATGGCGCTTTGCTTGTCGAAACGTTCTCCGCCTAGACCACAAATTGTTACACATGAGGCGCTCAGACCACAAAAGTCTCGCAATAGGGCAGAATAGATCTTGGAGAGCATTCGACGAGCGTTGCCTGCCTTCCTGCGTTACCTTGAAGGCCCCAAGTACATGAATGAGGACGAAGCTCCTGGCGCATGGGTGCCTGGGTAGGGTTATCATAACAGGATGCATGTGATACGGAATGGTTTCGAGGCAACTATCTGGGGAAGCGGTTCCCTGTCCGATATACTGAGTCGAGTGGAACAAGCTATTGGAGGCTACTACGACCTTGCTCCGAGGCGTCATGTGCCTAATAGAACGACTGGACTGTTACGTGGACAGAGACAGATACTTACCCGGTGAATTACTAACATAGTGACAATTATTTTGTTTATTACTCCTATAGGGACATATAGGGATGCTAAATTACTGCTATAGGGGTATATTTTGGTAGCTATGGGGATATATGTTTGGTTCAATTCTGCTAAGGGGTGAATGAAATGTACCAGACGATCCGGAATCATGCACTATGATTGCCAAGTAGCTATGAGCCCTTGATTTGAACATGTACTGTTTAGCCTCGATCAGCACGACCTCATCGACTGTATATTATTCTATACAAGCTTCCTCGTATGCCTGATCGTCTATTCCTGTCCGCCAAAGTCCTTCCGCTTAAGCCTCAGCCTCAAACCACATCTCCTTCAGCAGCATGTCTCTCAGCTCTGCCTATTTTGCGAAAGCGCCAGTGCTCTCAGTCCACTCAGCAACCACCTTGACCGGCAAATCATCATGCCAAGGGGCCTCTTCGTAGGAGTCTTGGCTGACATGCAGGATTTGCACAGCCTATAGCTTTGGTAGGGTCATAAAACTCGAGATCTCTAACCCCTCGATCCATTCGTCCATCGTGGTTTCTAACTCGAGCTCTGCCACGAACTTGGCTTGACAGAGAGTGACTCCGGACTGGAGACCTGGGCGGCGAGGTGGCGGATCCAGCGCAGAGACAGTCCCACGCCTTGGATTCCTCCGGACTAGCTTCGACACTTTGAAGTGCGGATCTTCGCTCCTACTGTAGGCAAAGTGATGATGACTTCATGCTCCTTGAAACCAAGGCGATTTGATACCGTGAGGTGGCCGTGTCGTTGGACGTACTCTTCAATTTCCTTTTTAGCTTGTTTGGAAACGAGCAGGATGTTTGGTGACGGTGTATCCTTGGCCTTGAGACAGATCCCACAACGTAGCCACTGTTCCTTATTCTCCAGACTTTGCTCACAGGTGAGATGTCGAATTTCTCAAGATAGATCGAAGAAGAGTGAAGATCTCGCGGTCGGCTTTTCCTTGCGCCATGGCTGGAGAGATATGGTCAGAGACGAGCGGTGCGGAACTTAAGGTCGACGAAGACACTAGAACTTTTGTAGAACCCAATGGACCGACATATGACGTCTGCGTTCGAGATGTTCTGGGCATTTGGCTAACAACGAACTGTTCATTCACTGCCAGAAAGCACGGCTCTGTTGAAAGCTTGGCATACGAGATTCTTTGCTTAGTCTACATATCGAAGTCCGTAACTCAGTGCTGATGCAGGACACAGTCTTTTTGACTTACGAGAGGAAATTATTCAACTCAGATTACCGCCTCCAAGCGATGTTTCCTGTTTACACTTCGATACTCAAAGGCCCAGCCTCCTCTTCTCCACCTTCGAATCTCTCAACCACAAAGTTCCCTTCCCAGCGCTTGAGCCCTCTCCTGCTTCGATTTTTCCAGCGCTTGTGTTCTCTGCTCCTCCTCCTTCGTTTACTGCAGTCCCTGCATCCTCCATACCTCCTCCTCGGCCGCAAGACACCGCTTTTGTTCAAGAACGTACGGGATCACCATGCCTTCTAGAAGCTCATACTTTGGCTCTGCCAACGCCGCGAATCTACCAGTGCTCTTCATCCACTCTGCGATCACCTCGGTGATCTGCACCTCACTTCGTGTGGCATCATAGTACTCCCCAGCAGTATCGAGGACCTTGAAGCTATGGAGCTAGGGCAGGTGGAGCTAGGGCAGGTGGAGCTAGGGCAGGTGGAGCCAGTCTTGGTCTCGTATATCACTTACCCATCTGGCAGCTTGTAGCTAGGAAGATGTCGACAATTTGGTGAGTAAAGTGTCTGGTCTCGAAGCACGTAACGATTCTGATGGCTAGGGTCTTGACGTCGTACATGGGGCTGGTGACCATTCCGACCAAGGGCACGAAACGCTCGAGGGCGCGGGCTTGGTCGATGTCCCCGAAGCAAGCATTGAGGATGAAGTATGAGACTTTCGCGGCTGCAGCTGGCAAAGCGGCAGGAATGTCGCGAAGTCCATCATCGCCCAGTTTTATTATGGAGACGCTCGTCGGGCGCTTTGATGATCAGTTGGCTGTGTTTACTGGCACGATCTTCGTATTCCTGCTTGTCCTGTCTTGAGACTAGGAGGATGTTGGTTTGTGAGACGCTCCTAGCTTTCAGCAGAAGCTTGCTCGAAAGCTCTTGATCATCCCGATCTTCAAGACTCTCGTCGTAGATGATGTCTCGAAGTTCTCGAGGCAGCGTGAAGAAAGGGAAGACGTTGTCGGTAATGGAATTGTGTTGCGTGGTCACTAATGTCTTGTTGGTGATTGTGGGTAAGTGTCGCTGTATTGATGATTTGGTAGATCCTCGTAAGTGTCGTGAAGGTTGATATCAGGTGGTGGTGGGAGAATGAAGGATCAGAACTGCAGTAGACAGACAGGACTTTTACGGCAATCTGGGGCTGCTAAAATCCCCAACATATCCACAAGGCATTGAAGACTCGCGAGACAATGAATAGTGGGAGTGAAGGTTGCGCCCAGATTTACTGCTGCAGCCCGTCGACAGCGGCTTCATTCACCTTGTTGGGCACTCACGTATTCTTATTCGACTACAACAGTATACTACGGCATAGAGACATATCAAAGAAATCTTCTTTTTGAGAGACATTAAATATCCGCAGACGTCGCCTGTGAGTGAGCTTCACCTAGGTGCCTTCCGGTATTAGCTTCTCATATTCACGTTTCATGCTTCGATTTCGAGACTATGATCGCCAAGATTATCCTCAGCACAAAGCACCCAATATTAAAGTGACAGATGGGCCCGGAACTTAACTTTGAGTAGCCTCTGACAAGGTGCAAAGCCCTCATGCGTCTGTGCTGTGTGTCGCCATTACGCTCCATCGTCTTGCACTCTCGCCAGCGGATCTGCGATCTGCATGTCGAACAATGCTGCCCCTAAGTTTATAGCCAACAGCAGTCTTTGTATCCAGTCCCCCTTGCGATATTACATTGTGCCTCTATGAACAGCTCATGCATCCTGATCATTAACAGTGCCCTTGTCCTCAATCTCAGTGCTCTCAAAGCCGTCAAGCAGGATATGGCCCGAGTGCAACACTATCCGCATAACCTTCCAAATCCCCTTCTCACACGCGTCCGCAATCCCGTATGGACGATCGTTCTTGCTAATCCGCTTGCCATTGCGCACAACTTGCAACACATCAGCGACAAATGCTTCCGCCTTAGTGTATGCTCTTCTGTGGAGTCTGACTGTTACATCTCCAAAGCTGAACTCCTCTGTTGTAATGTGACCGTCCACGTAGGGCCCGACGAAGATCGGATTCGAGCAGCCCGATGTACTTGACGATGGCCCTTAGGGTTAGGGCTCGCGACAATGCTGGGGCTTCGAATCGCCTGGAGGGCCGACTCCACTCGTACAACACGAACGTCCAAGCCTGCTTGAAAGACTTCTTCAGCAATTCGTCGGTGTCCGAAAACTTCCAGCTCAGTGAAGTGTGCAACTTCACTCCAGACTGATTTATATCCTATTTCGCCAAGACCCCATTCCCTAATCCGTCGCCTCCAGTGCCCACTCGCATTATCCAAAACAAGTTTAAGCTTAAGATTCTTCGACTTGAAAATCTTGCCGACGATGAACTGACTGAAGCTCATCTGACGTTCAATTGCAGGGACCTTGTCTAGGACAAGTAAGAGCTACAGCTCATTGGCCACGTAGGCTTGCGTGGGTAGATCAACGTGGTCTGGTCTACTCCCTGATCTATTCTTATCATATTGGGGACCGAACAGCGTGAAACTGGCACTGTCCTCGATAGATAGTCACCTCCCAAGGCGTTCGTCGACTGGTGTTCCAGCTCACTTCTTACCTGACGCGTGATCACAAGGAGGTCAGATAGTGGGGCTTCCGTGGCACTCGATTTGAGTCCGCAAGAAAGATCCATTGCGACATCGCCGAGGGTCTGCACGTAGATGATGTCTCTCAAATCCCGTGGCAACTCGAAGAAATGGAAGATATGGCGGCAGTGGCTGCAACATGACGAGTGACGGCTGCGTGAGGTGAATAAGGTCGATGTTGTCGATAGTTCTGCGCTGCTTTTGTATATCTTCGACGTGCGCGCGATCGAGTCTCGCTGGAGATGATATCTGTTGTTTGTGTTCGCCGCGCGTGTTTTGCAATGGTGTTGTGGGGGAGGGGGGCGTTGACAGAAAAAACAGTCTAGCCAGCGAGAAAATGTTGAGTGTCCAAGCACCGGAAATATCCCAACGCTAGTTTACTCGATCACATGGAGAAGGCACAGAGGTCGGTTGTATGCCTACTGTCGTGATCACGCTCCCATGGCCGCCTTGTACTGGGGAAATTGTCTGAAAGCATGCTGTGCATCGTGTGCAGGCGCTCGACGGGAACGGCATCTTGCTGTGTGCCTGTGGCCATGTCATGTCGCTTGTGAAATTTCCGATGAGCTGTATAGAAGTCGGAGGAAATGTATATCTTACCCATGATCTATACCTCACAGCCCAATGCTGCTTGCTATCGTGTCCGAACTCTGTGCCTCTACTCCTTCATTCTTAGCCGTGCTCTCGAAATCTCCAGGGGAAAGATGCATCCACTCCGGAACCTGATGTATTTTGCTCCACAGCTCCGCCTCCAGCTCATCAGCCTCCATGGTATAGAGCTCCGCAAGAGGTCCAAACTGCTTCACGTTTCGAACGATTCGCAGTAGCGCGCTAATGAAATCCTCCACGCAGCAGTAGAATCCGTCCCTCATCATGTACCTGAGCATGTCAAGGTCCATCGAATGTCCGTCGTCGTAGCCCATGTGGTCCAGATCCTGGAAGTGGACGAATCGATCGTCGTACCAGAAATCTCCCACGATAGCGAGGAGTTGACGCCGGACCTGATCGGTGTCTTGAATTTTGCCGGTGGCCGGGTCCCATTGCATGATGAGACAGCGCCAAGGCAGTTTGCCGCCTCGGTTGGCAGGAGGTTGCGAGCCTCGCTCGTAGATGTCGAGACTTTTGAGAGGAGGTAAGCTGGTGAAGTCTGCCTCTTCGATCTTGCGGCACCATTGAACGTGGCTGTACTTTGAGGCTCCGCAGTAGATCCCGAGGCAGATGTTCAGTTGTTTTAGATTGGGCATACGAGTCGTGGCTTGCTCGATCCAGGCTCGTTGTATCTCGAGAGAATCCTCGTGGTCGTTCACCTCGCTGACGACGGTGAATGCTCTGATGGCTGCCTGCTGGGGGACGATCTTGGTCCGATTGGGCCAGCCGACAGTGCACACTTCTGCCACATAAAGATGTGCATCCTTTCGAACCCGTTCCATGAGCTCCTTATTAAGCGGGCGTGAGATCATCATGAGGTTTGTTGGTGCCACGGCCGTGACACGTCTGGTGAGGTCCACGTATCTCCCGAGCTTTACGTTGAGAAGTGAGAAGCCATAGATCATATCTCTCAACTCCCTTGGCAAGTCGAAGAACGGAAAGGTGTGACGCTTGCTGAGCAGCTTCAACATCTCTGCCTGTCGTATGTGGCTGTGTCGTAGTCCGCGGGATACGATATGGTGTCGTCGGGTTAGTGAATGGATGGATGGATGGATTGGTGAATGGATCGGGTCATTCCGGAGCGTGAGTGATGATGTACCCCCACGTTTGCAGCGGCAAAGGGGCGTTTCCCATAGCATATGAAGTGAGCTCTTTACAAGTGATGCTGTGTGCTGTGCTGCATAACTTCGCGTGTGAAGACTGAGCTGGCAAAGCAAATTGTCTTGTCGAAAAACCTCCATGTAGCTAGTGAAGACCGAGCCAAAGTACAAAGGCATTCGAGACGCCTAGGGGCCCCGTTCCAGTGGGCAAGGGTAGGTAAGATCAAAGCATGAAGTATACGCAGCCGACAGGCTGCAAAGGGAGGACCAAAGGACGCAAAGAGCGGGCTCGGTCGAGGAGTGGACTTAATCGAACTGTGGACGAACCTCTTTGTCATGTGCCCTGCTCGCATTCCACACTGCACACTGCGAGACTACAGCAAATTGGGACTGCATAGAGCGTAAAACCGAGCCTTTATGGTTGGCCAAAACGTCCGGGGAAAGGTATGAACCAACGCCCAGCGGTGGATAGGGACGTGCAACAAGGATCCCGCCGTGCGTCAAAAGTGCCTGCAAACAGGACAGAATGGGCTGCAAGACGAGGCCGATACGAATGCTGCTAAGTCCTGGCAGGCCGCGCTTATGTACTTTCTGGTAGCCAGTGACCTCTTCCTAGATCGCCCTCAAACTTGATATCGATATCTCCGAGCCGCCAACGGGTAATGGCAGAGGGATCCATGTCCCCTTTCTCTCGTGGTGTAACCAGCAGGAAGGTGTCTTGAGCGGCCACTATCTTAGTCACTCTAGGTCCTCGGCAAATGCAAGCCATTTTTGGCGCTCGAATCGCGTCGTAACTGGCTTCCGGTGGATGTGCGGAGTGTCAGCAATTGGTGCCGAGAAGACATACTTGCCTTGAGAGCAGCACCGAACGAGGTCCCATGATCCGCGCAAACGCTCGTGAACTTCCATGCATCAATACACCAATCACAATGTCGAAAAGGCGACTGTACGAATGAGACTCTGATTCCCACGCTGCCTGCGCTATATGTACAAGCTAATGCAGCCACACCACATGTCCGACATCTACGAGTCCTCGGATGCGGCAGCACCAGTGATAATCTCGACCAGCTCCCCAGTAATGACAGCCTGTCTCGTTCTGTTGTAGAGAATCTGGAACTTGTCAATCATGTCGCCGGCGTTCTTCGATGCGTTGTCCATGGCGTTGCGACGAGCGGAGATTTCGCAAGCGTGGCCTTCGGCAAGGGCCCAGAAGATGGAGTTGGCGAGGGCAAACTCGCGAAGGTTGGTGAGGACCTCGTCGTCGATCTCGAAGGCGGAGAAGTTTGCTGACATGTCAAATCAGTATGCTTGCCAAAAGTTGTTTGTACGTCACGTCTACTCACGTGACTCGCGGATGGCCTCCTCGTCGTACGCCTCGACCACGGTTGGTTCATAGCTCTGGGCGTTGATGAACTTGTTGTACAGAATCTTGATGCTGCCGTAGTCGCCGGGGAGGAGAGAGATCTGGTCGGCAATGGCCTGAGCATCGGCAAAGGTGGGGACGTCCTTGCCGACACCTGCGAAAGACAATGTCATCTGGTTGGCGTTGCTACGGCCTACCTGGGCCTTGCACTTCTCGCCCAGAATGACAAGCTCGTACGCATTCGGCTTCTCGTCGAGCAGGCGGCGTGTCGCACGTGACAGACCAGAGTGAATACCACCGCAGAGACCCTTGTCGGAGCTGCAGACGATGAGCAGCGTCTTCTTGCCCTCGGCCTCTGTTGGCTTTGTCTCTGCCTCCTCGAAGACCTTCTGGTTGGTGTTTCCGTATTGGCGCGACTCCTCCATAGCACGCTGGGCCTTGTTGAGCTTGGTGGAGGCGACAATCTTCATCGTCTTGGTGATCTTCTCAATGTTCTTGATGGACTTGAGACGGCCTTCGATTTCACGCAGGGTGGCGAAGTTGGCGGCATTCTTGACGACTGGGGCGGAATGTCTGCACAGGGAAGGGCTGTGTTAGTAGGTGCTGTGGTGGTGGTGGTGGTGGTGGTGGTGATGGTTCCTTCTGATTGCTGGACGTACCGCAGCGATTGCGCGCCGGCAGCCCTGAGGGCGGGACGAGCAGCTCTGCTCAACATGACGGTGGATGAGAGGGGATGCACTGGGCACTGGGCACTGGGCACTGGCACGGGCACTGGCGAGGCAGAGTTTTTGGTGCAGGCAATGCCAATGCGTGTCGTGGTTGTCGTGCAGCAACCTTCACGCTTCAATGCACTCCCGTCTCCCGTCTCCCGTCTCCCCATCCCGTCGGCTTCGGACGATGCCGGCTGTCGCTAGACTGCTACGAATATTGGCAAGCGAGGCGAGGACTTTTGCTCGTGAATGGATTGCTTGCATTTCATTGGCTGCTCGACATTCCAGCAGAACAGAAGGCGAACACACATATAGGAGCACCTCGACAGCTACAGTACTGTCTCATCGATCCGTCCTGTTTCTTTCCACCGAGAACCCTACCTCTTACTTCCACCTCTCCTCCTCCTCCTCCTTCTCAGTGCACCCTCGCCGCCGACAGACTCCCACACTGTCAGTCACTACAGCTTACGCCAACATTTCATTCCCTCGCCGCCTCTGCACCAGGCTTCTTCACTCGGTAGTTCTATCAGCAGCATTCACCAAGGCCGCAGCACGAGCCTCGAGCACTGCTACTTCCGACCGGGCACGCGTCGGGTACGCGCACCAGCATCATCGCCTCGAGCGACCGTTTCAACACGCCCCACGCAAAGGGTGGCCATTCGCAGCGAAGATGAGTGATTCAGAGGATGACAGGCCTCTCGTGGGTATGTCACGCCGCTTCCACGCGCATCCATTCATTGTTGGCTTGCTTGGGACCTCGGATTTTGGCTATGTCACATCCCCCCACCTGACCCTGATGAGGAAGGGGACTGGGTCAAATTTGCTTCACTCCCCGGCTGGCCTCACCTGAGCAGCCAACTAGCCAGTTTTCAGCTCTCCTCACGCACTCTCACTTGTGCTTCTTTGGACCACGTGCGAGGAGAGGCCTGCATTAATAAGCGTTCATCTTCTGACTTGTCTTCCTCTCTAAGACATCAAATGCAACTACCCGAAACACCGCTAACTTCCATCAGCCAAGTCCAGAGACATCATCCCGAAAGCCGTCGACGCAGCCATGGACAAGGAGACGAATGGCGAGACCAACGGCGCCGTGCTTCCAGGCATCAGCATAGCCAATGGTCCTGTTGAGGAAATGGATGTCGATACGCCAGCACCAACCACCAATGGCACCACCTCGGGCAAGCGGAAGGCCTCAATGGTCAATGGGAACAGCTACAAGGATACGAGCGAGTCTTCTGACGACGACGACGATGTGCCTCTCAAGAAGCGCAAGACGGCAGCTACTTCTGACGATTCCGACGACGACGTTCCTCTCGTGAAGAAGGCTCACAAGCCAATCAAGGCGAGCGCTGCGCAGGTCGGCGAAGACTCGGGCGATGAGCCAATCGTGAAGAAGCTTCAGAAGGAGAAGGCCATGATTGAGAAGAAGGCCGAGAAAGAGGCAAAGGAGATCCGCGCCAATGAGTCCAAGGCGAAGCGCAAAGCCAAGAAGCCTGTGAGCGACGATGAGGACGATGAGCCCATCGCGAAGAAGAAGGCTGCCCCAAAGAAGCAGGCGAATGGCGCAAAGCCAATCAAGAAGGAAGAGTCTGATGAGGACGACAAGCCTCTTATCAAGAAGAAAGCGCCCGCGAAGACGGCGGCAGCGAAGAAAGAAGAGTCCACTCCAAAGAAGGGCAAAGGCAAGGTCAAGAAGGAAGAGTCGCCTGAAGAAGAAGGCGAAGAAGAGGAAGAGTACAGATGGTGGGAGGACCCATCGAAGGGCGATGGCACCACTAAGTGGACAACGCTCGAGCACAATGGTGTGGTCTTTCCGCCCGAGTACGAACCTCTGCCAAAGAACGTCAAGATGCTCTACGATGGCGTGCCAGTGTCGATGCATCCTGAGGCTGAGGAGATCGCACATGCCTTCGGCGCTATGCTCAACTCAACACACAACGTCGAAAACCCGACTTTTCAGAAGAACTTCATGAACGACTTCAAGGAGAAGCTGGACGAGACTGGCCATGCGAAGGATCCCCAAGGCAAGCCGGTGAAGATTACGAAGTTCGATAAATGCGACTTCAAGCCGATTTTCAACCACGTGGATGCCGACCGGCAAGCGAAGAAAGCTCTTCCAGCTGCTGAGAAGAAAAAGCTGAAGGCCGAAAAGGACGAGATCGAAGCACCGTACCTGTACTGCATGTGGGATGGTCGCAAGCAAAAGGTTGGCAACTTCCGTGTCGAACCTCCAGGTCTGTTCCGAGGACGCGGTGAGCATCCAAAGACCGGCAAGTGGAAGAAGCGCGTCTTGCCAGAGCAGATCACCATCAACATTGGCAAGGAGGCAACTGTACCCAAGCCGCCCGAGGGCCACAAGTGGAAGGAGATTAAGCACGATAACACCGCGACTTGGCTGGCCATGTGGCAAGAGAACATCAACGGAGCGTACAAGTATGTCATGCTGGCAGCCAACTCCGACGTCAAGGGTCAAAGTGATTACAAGAAGTTCGAGAAGGCACGTGAACTGAAGAAGCACATTGACCGCATTCGAAAGGACTACACGAAGGAGCTGAAATCCGAGATCATGGCTGAAAGGCAACGTGCCACAGCGGTCTATCTCATCGATCAGTTCGCACTCCGTGCTGGAAATGAGAAGAGTGACGACGAGGCCGACACTGTTGGCTGCTGTTCTCTCAAGTTCGAGAACGTGACTTTGAAGCCACCCAACAAGATCATCTTCGACTTCCTCGGTAAGGACAGTATCCGCTTCTACGATGAGGTGGAAGTTTCGGAGCAGGTGTTCAAGAATCTCAAGATTTTCAAGCGAGGTAAGCGGCGTGAAAAAGGCAAACATGTAGTTGATTCTTTCTTGCTAATTAACTTCATCAGCGCCGAAGAAGGAGGGCGACGAGATCTTCGACAGACTCACAACCTCGGGTCTGAACAAGCACTTGTCGAACTACATGCAAGGCTTGACCGCGAAGGTGTTCCGTACCTACAACGCCTCCTACACCATGTCCACTTTGCTCCAGCAGATGACACCAGATCACTCCGGCAAAACAGCAATAGCTGAGCAAGTGAAAGCATACAACGATGCAAATCGCAAGGTGGCCATCTTGTGTAACCACAAGCGCACCGTTGCCGCCAGCCATGCACAGCAAATGGAGAAGATCGAAGACAAGATCAACGCTTTGAGGTATCAGCAGTACAGAGTCAAGCTTATGATGCTGGATCTCGATCCGAAGCAGAAGAAGAAGCGAGGCGCTGAGTACTTCGAGCTGCCGGACGGACTTGACAAGGAGTGGCAAGAGGCCCATCACAAGGCACTCGTGGAAGAGCAACGCACCAAGGTCCAGAAGAAGTTCGACAAGGAGAATGAGAAGCTTGAGGCTGATGGCGACAAGCCAATGAAGGCCAAGGAGCTCGAGGAGCGCATGGAGCCTGTCAAGGAACTTGAAGCTAAGCTTAAGAAGGAGCTCAAGACTGGCAAGGTCGAGGCTGAAGGCAAGAGTGCTTCGATTGAGAAGTACGAGAAGGACCTCGAGAAGCTCGACACCCGCATCGCCACCATGCAGACCCAAGCCGAGGATCGCGACAACAACAAGGAGGTCGCCTTGGGTACCTCGAAGATCGTGAGTCCGACCATGCTACTGATGTGACGATCTTGATGTTGACATGGTACAGAACTACATCGACCCGCGTCTCACCGTCGTCTTCTCCAAGAAGTTCGACGTCCCTATCGAGCGCTTCTTCTCCAAGACTCTTCGCGAGAAGTTCGATTGGGCCATCAAGTCCGTCGACGAGGACTGGGAGTTCTGAGCATCTCAACATGCTCTACACACTCCATGCTTATGTATCTATACCCGACGACTCTTGCATTGCAGCATGAGGAGCGGCATAAGTTTCAAATTCGCGGGGGAGAAGACGGATAGCTTCAAAGCTCCCACGGTTGGCCCACGGTTGTTTGGGTGGTATGGAATGGGTTGATACCAGGTCTGAGATACCAATAGCGCGACCTGGATGGATGATACCATATTCTACCACAAGTACATGTACATAAAATTAAAATATCTGAAATGAGACTCGTAGATACTGATGAGCTTGTTTGTGCGTAGATGTCCATGAATTGTCTGCGGCAATGGCGGCTGACGTTGGTTTTAGCTGATTCATTCGGTTGCTTTGCTTGTGGTTGAGCAGGCTGCGCCCAAGAATGTTTACGCGAAGTCGCTGTTTACACTGCTGGTGAGATTGAACCGCAGAAGGTCTGAGTCTGGAGCAGCGCTGACACAGTTGAATGAAGGTATGATCGGCTTTTCTGGATCCATATACGCCCTCGTGCTCAACCCAGAGCTCAAATTCCTTGGACCTGTCACGCCACTTGGAGGTGCATGCTTGATCGGTGGATGGACTGGCACTTGCCTTTGGAAGT
This sequence comes from Nothopassalora personata, assembly GCA_033816765.1. NCBI lineage: Eukaryota > Fungi > Ascomycota > Dothideomycetes > Mycosphaerellales > Mycosphaerellaceae > Nothopassalora > Nothopassalora personata. The sequence continues at coordinate 595,151 of CM066291.1, forward strand.
AGAGGTCGGACTATTGCGTGGTAGAGATGGTGGAGGTCCCTCGTGACCAGGAACCCAGACATGCGGTGCTACCAAGCTGAGTGGAAACATTCGACGCTGCTCAGGGTATGATATACGTACTACTACTACTAGTATGCGGCAAATCTAACCCTCCTTCGTACCGCCCACATCGAATTTGCAACAACATGGCGCCGACATGGATGCCCTCGTAATCAGGCTGAAGAAGCACATCAAAGATGCGGAACGTAGACCTGCATCGCTCGCCAAAGCACAGTTGACGCTCAAAGTCATCCAAGCCATGTACCACCACTTGCGGGAGCCTACGACTCCGTCATACCTTCACAAATACTTTGAGAATATAGACATCCGCGCCAGTCTACCCGCACGCTCTCCTCCCAACTCCATCCCTTGCAAAAGGCCACACCATGTGGCCAAGCAGTCGTGGGAGTACTGGCCGAGTCTTCCGCAACAGGCACGCAAACCGCAGCCATGCCACTTCTTCGATCTCCTACCCCGAGAGCTGCGCGATGTGATCTACGGGTTCTGCACAGATGAAAGCCGGCCGAACACCAAAGCAGTCAAAAGCGCTTATCCCGGTACCACCATAGCCATTGTCCGCAACGCACCTTGGGCGTCTCTCACACTGTGCAACAAACGACTGGCTCAAGAGTACAAGGAAGCGGTATGGACGATCACAACCCTCGTCCTTATAGACTACTTCGACGCGAACAACGGCCTGACCGCACCACCACTGCACCCACACCTCTGGCAGAACCTCACCCGGATCGACACAGTCCTCCTGGCGGTATGCGAATTCTGCGAAGCCAGCACACCGCATCTTGGCAATCAATGCAACCTGCTCGAAGAGATGAAGAGCCACCGCGCATGGCTCGGAGAGCTGACAGGCAAGATGCCGCAGCTCAAGAGCCTGAATGTCAAGCTTCACATCCAGTGGCCGAAGGAACATCACACTCGGATCTTACAGTTCCCGAAAAGTCCGCATCCTATCGACTTGGGAGATCAAGTCACGGGCTTGCTGAATCTGCGAGCTACTAAGCGTCTCGAAGTGCATCGTCATCGCGGTATGGATGCAATGAGTGGACTGGATGCGAGGAAGGCGGAGGCGGAGGTGTTTGATCTGTATTTTGTGGCTTCGAAGGTGGTTGATAAATTCGTGAGCTACACCGAGGGTAGTGAGGTCCGTCGTCGCTTAGAGAGGGAGTGGTGGGTTGAGAGGCAGCAGAAGGGCGTCGTGGCGTGGACGGAGGACAAGGGCAAGGATATTGCTGGTGTGGGCGGCTGATGATGAGGGACATGAAGATGTGACTGCGACGGAGACTTGCCGGCAGAGTTGGCGCATTCCGTACACTGGAGTTCGTCGACCCGTTAGCGCAGCAGAGAGAGGTCATTGTCATCGCAGATTGGGCTCGCAGAGAGAATGCTGAGCATGAATGACATGACATGGGAGAGCCTATCAATCACAAGATGCTTAGTCCGATCAAGTGGCGTTCTCATTCGCCACTTCTTCCAGCTATCTCTACCCAGATGGTCTCCTAAGACGACTTGTGCTTAGCAAGCAAGTAAGTCATAGAGTCTAGACTTGCTTAACTTGCTTGTTGACCAGACTGTCTCTATCTCAGCTACTCATTCTCTCTAGTACGTCCCTGTACAGTCGAGAATAAGATCTTGCTCACACCCATGTCGCCCCCCCTTCATCTCCAAGTACAAATTCTCCATGTCGAAATTCCACATACCGCCAGCCAACCTCGTGTCATGTACTTCCCCTTTGTCGAAAACTCTCAGACTTGGCCAAAAATCTCCCCGAATCTTCGCCCAAGTGTCCTAAGAATGCGCTCCATGTCCGTGTAGTCCCCGAAGCGTTTCTTCGTATGGCCCCTTTGAATTCGCATGCCGATCTCGGTGACTGTGAGGCGTGTGTGAGAGAACGTACGCGCACGGTACTCTTTGGCGATGCGATGCGATACTAACAGGAGATTCGTTCGATAGGTCTCCACTCGGGTTGTAAAGCAGCATTTGCGTCCGGTCCGGATCACGAGGGGTATGGCATCGTAGACCATGTCTCGGAGCTCACCCGGCAGTTTGAAGAAGGGAAAGGCCCTCTTTGAAGTACTCCTCGCTGCGGTCGCTTTGGTTCCCTTGCGAGTCCCTTGGACCCAAGGTTTCTGGTAGGAATTTTCTTGGCATAGTGCCCAAATATGTTTAAAGCGGAGGTGAACGATAGGGGATCTCTTCAGCGCACATTCGACAACGATATAGCAAGAGACTCCATCAAGCTTAAACAGACTGCGAGTGCGGCTGTCCTCGCCAGCAGGCACAGCGATTTCGGCCCGGGAAGTCGAACTCGCAGCCTTAGCGAAAGTTTGGTATTACCAGTTCATACCACTGGCCAACAAAGCCTCAGCAGCCTGTAAGCTTCAGCTCTGTACCATTGAACCATAGTCACGCCAGCTTGAGTCATCTTGGCCGCTGCTGGTCCAAGCTCAATCTCGTGAATAAAAAGCCAGCTCTCTCCCGCTGCTCTTCCTCTTCCCTATTCCTCCATGGAGAGGTCGTCTAACGGCAAGATACTGAGGGGCCCTAGCTGTCTCAATCTTTTGACATGCGATGGGTGGCAGTCGTCCGCCAGTACCATTCAACTCAGAGATGGAGGTTCAATTCCTTCCCACTCCACAACCACAAATTCTTTTTCATCAGCTTGTTGGCCTTTGTCGCTGGCATCTGGAGAAGAAGTCTCTCTTTTGTCTTTCTCTTTCAGTGGCTGTCGCTGTCGCCGTCGCGTCCATTTACATGCTATGTTGTTGCCACACTTTGTCGTTCATGCTTCTATCCTGTTGCTGCCGTCCTGTCTTGCAGAGACCATCATCGATCCGTCACTGTCGCACATTCCACACATCCTTTCGATTCCGCTGTCGCGTTTTTAGGGTGTGTCTGCCACCACATCGCCTCGTCGCTGCCCTGGACCGTGTTACGCTCGACGTGAGGCTGTCGCCGCTTCTCGCCGCCCGGCACGTCTTTCCGCCTTCTCGACACAGCTTCTCCACGGCATCATCGCTACTTTTGAGCTGCGTCTACATTTGATCTCGATTCACCCAGGTTAATGATATCTCGACGAGCAGATCACCCGTGTTCTTCACAGCGACAAGGATAGCCTGGAAATGTACGCACGCATCGAACGATCTTGCACATTCCACTGAGCAGGTCTTGTGGACACCTTTTCACTTGATCTCACCATGAGCGAGAGCATCGTCCACCAGATCGTGGATGCTTTGTTCGCAGGAAAAACGCAACGGTCGGCTAGCTTTCGAAGCAGCAGCATTGAACAGGTCCATACAGCCTGCGAGCGACCACGACGGTAGCTTTGCCTTCAGCGGCGAGGCGTCTGACAACATAAAAGGCTTCTGCGTAGCAGGCGTGGCATAGACAATGGTCGAAAGAGCCGCCTGCGTGTTGGTCTCAGCGAATGTTGTAAGACATTTGGTCCGTTTTGTCCGTGGTCAGTCTTCTCCGAAGCGCCGTTAGTGATCATTGTGTCGTGAACGTAACATTGTTCGATGTAGTTGATTCTTCTGCAACAGAGACGACCTTTGCTAGTGTAACTTTGTGACATATCTCATCTCTCCCGGGATGCAGTACCTCGTCTCCCTGGTTCTGCAAGCCATGCTTCAGGTTAGGGTCAAATCGGGCGTGATTGACTTGGTGTGCTGCATGGCATATGGTCCTGGATCGCGATACGAATGGCCAACTCCGGGCCTGTTTGAAGGCAGTGTGATCGCATAAAAGCTCTCCAGCCAGCCCGAAAATCGATCGATATCGAAACTGTGGTCACCCGATTCGTCTACCCCCGGAGTGAAACCTGTGACATCTTCTGAGTGTATCAACTTCTGTCTTGTGGATCTTCTGAGGCTGTCCGTTTTCCTCTACAATGGGATGTCTTTCCATACACAATCTGCGCGACCGACTCGATCATCTTTTTTCTGACACAAAGCTTGGTTGACGAGACATGTAATGTAGGACCACTGCATCGCGGGTATTTCGATAGCTATTTCGAGCCCGTGATGCCTCCGTGACCACGTAGCGATCATAGGTTGAAGATTTTTCGGTCACCCTTGCTACTACTGAGCTGGTATGTCCAGGGATTTCTTGCTGCTCGGTGCTTCTTGCTCGCGAGCTCGGCGCTCTTTGGTTTTGTTTAGCTCATCCTCCAGCCGGACCCAAGCATTCTTGCCCTCGCCGTAGATGGGAAGCATGTTGACCCCCATAATAACAAGGAGGCAGTAATCTCGATCTTCACGTCTTCATTGCGATCCTTCCAGATGCCCATCGTGTCGTTTGCCGTACTTGCTGATTTGCACAGCATGTCCCAGTACAAAAAGCTGTATCCTGGTGATATTGGCGATCTTTGTGATAAAGGTCGGGCCTCTGTCGCCATAGGAAATGCCGCAGGCGTCGAGACTGCACTTGTTGCTCAACACTGACCAATCCTTGACTAAGAAGACAACAGTCTGGGGAGCGAGAAGCTCTGCAATGTCCGTCCGCGTATGGACCATTCGCTTTGTATCATCATACTCATCATGGCGTGTCTGTATGGCGCCGAAGATTTCACGTCTGCAAGATATGCGAAGCAGACGTCTAATCCTGCGAACCATTCGGACATCGAGTTGTTCGCTTACAGAATTCGGTGCTACTATTCTTGATGATACAAGCTGTGTCGATCCAGAGCCACTCGCATTTTCGGGCCAGGCCAATTGCGTGGAGGAACTCTGATCTTTTGCCATCGTTCCTCTGGCGAATGTAGTCGTAAAAGTCTTCCACTTTCCCGTAGCCTGCTGAATGTGTATTGGGCCTTTTTGAGACTTCCTTAGACGTGTTCTCGTCGTTGGTCCACCGGTGAGAGGCTGTCGTATACGGCGGAATGCCGTCGCCATAAAGGTTCCTGGAGCTCCGGTCTATTGACGTTGATGAGACATATCGTGAGTGTCTGGCCTCGAACATGCAAATCGCGAATCAAATTTGTTCGTTGCGTAGCAAGTGACGAGGTGTTGCATTATGAGCGTATCGCGGCTGAGCATCACTCCGCCTCCTCCTCATGCAGCACGCTCTTAGCCGCGTGCAGCTGCCGAATCAAAGCGCGGTCGGTCGCGATGTATTGATATGCAGTGAACGTCTTCACGAGACATGCATCCCCGGCAACGTCCTCAAACCCATACCCAGCCACTTTCCCTCCTTCCTCTCAAAGTTGTAAACATTCAGCAAAGGCCTCCCTACTCACTCAGGAAGACCTCTTGACTCTGCATTCACAAGCACCACAGCTTTCGCGGCCTCCAGCGCAACTGTTGTTACCTCGAGGATCCTTGTACCATAGCTCGGATTGGCGATGGTCAGTTGTTACTGATACATCGAGATATCACTTATACTCATGGCTTCGAGCGGTTTCTGAGGTCCAACTTGGACCTCTGTGGGGTTCTCAAAGTAAAGGTCGGTTGGGTATATAGTCGGAACAGATGGGGTTGTCGATGGCATCGATGCCGGACGGACGATTGGTCCGAGGTGTTTGGCTGTTGCGGCATCGTCTACTTGGCCAGTCTCCCATTGCTCGGGTTTGTACATGCTATCTCTCCGTCAAGGGAGAGTGATGAGTCGCTTCGGCGCCTCGGCGGGGTGCCCTCCAGGTAGATCGAAGTTACCAGTGACCGAATTGGGAAGATGTGCTTCAGCTTATGACACGGAATATGTTGCGAGACCTGCTGAGGAAGTGCTCGCAGCTCAATCGCAATCATCAGCAGGAAGCGTTCAACAGCGTGAGATGTTTGGGGAGATACGGCGGGAAGTATGAGTGTTGCGGGCTGTTATGTTGTGGGGTTCTAATTGTGGGGCTTTTCCGCGAATTGGATGGGGAGTTGGGGGAAATGGAGGAAACGATGCGGGAGAGAGCTTGAGATGGAGCTTGAGATGGAGCTTGAGTCGTGTCTTGGCCAAGTTGACGTGATCTAGACGTTTGATTCCACGAGTTCGATGGAGAGATTTGAGCGGGAAAGGATTGTTGTGTGAGGGGGGGGGGGGGGGGGGGGGGGGGCGTCCTGGCTGGGGAGGAGGATATCTTGATTCTGGTGCAGTTGAGTAGAGAGTTGCATCGAATGATCGTGGGGAGTTTGTTCAGGACTGTGAAGGGTGAAAATGCCCGTTTGATCGGTGATTGCACCTCTCCGCTTTTAGTTTGAACAGATGAGTGTCTGACTGCGCACGTACAATGGTAGTTCCCAGACTCGTGCGATGACGCTTTCCTTGAGTTTTTGGAATCACTATCACCGTGATTGAGCCATCGTGCGCCCTCGCTAGCCCCTTAACCAGATGGTGCTTAAGCACGGCTGAATGTGTAGCAGAAATTTGTGAACATAGAGTACCTCATCATCACACTCATATCCTCTCCGCCTCAAGAATGGGCCTCGCCTCCTCACTTCTCCACCAACTAACCCCTTCCTTGCCCGGAAACTCATACCGAGCCATACTATCCGCCTTCATCTCGACAGAATATCCAGCATCCATCGGCGTCGTATAGTATCCATCCTGAATCACAGCTGGGTGAAGGAAATGCTCATGTAAATGATCCACATACTCCAGCACACTCAACTTTCCACTAACGACAACATAGTCAATCGTGCTGAGATGCTGTGTATACTCGGGCAATCCCACACCTCCAGAGTGCGGTACAATCGGAACGCCATGTTTCTTCGCGGTGAGTAGGACGGCGAGAACTTCGTTGACACCTCCCATCCGGCATGCGTCGATTTGACACACGTCGATAGCGCCTTGTTGGATGAGTTGCTTGAAGATGACGCGGTTCTGGCACATTTCTCCAGTTGCGACACCGATGTGCAGTGGCTTGAGGGCATCTCGTATCGCCTTGTGTCCAAAGACGTCATCCGGCGATGTCGGCTCCTCGATGAACCACGGCTTGAATTCAGCGAGCTCTTTCATGTACTCGATTGCTTCCGGAACGCTCCAGACTTGATTTGCATCAACCATCAAGACATTACCCTTATCGTATCCGATCACGTCACGGGCTATTCGAAGACGCTGCTTATCTTGTTCTAGGGATGTGCCGACTTTGAGCATGAAGTGACGGTAGCCTTGGCTGACAGTTTCCTGTAAAAGAGACTTCATCTTATCCTCGCCGTAGCCTAGCCAGCCAGCGGAAGTGGTGTAGGCGGGTACTGCGCGGTGCTCGAGAGCTTCCTGGAGACGTTGTTGTTTGGTGGGCTCTTGCTCTTTCAGCAGCTGGACTGCTTCTTGGGGTGTGATGGCGTCGGTGATGTAGCGGAAGTCGATGCATCTGACGACCTCTTCGGGCGTCATGTCTGCTACTATTCGCCAGACTGGCTTGCTCAGGACTTTGGCCCAGAGGTCCCATATGCCGTTGACTAGTGCACCAAGTGCTAGGTGGATCACACCTTTCTCGGGCCCGATCCAGCGAAGGTGGGAGTCTGAAACGAGATATCGCCATGTCTTGCCCCAGTCCGCAACGAATGAACCCAATGTCTTGCCTTTCACACGCTCGCCGAGAAGTGCAATGGCCTGACAGACGAGCTCGTTGCCGCGGCCAATGGTGAAGGTCATGCCATGGCCCTCGTGGTCGGAATCGGTGTGGAGGATGCAGTAGGCGGCGGAATAGTCACCAGCAGCATTCATAGCATCGCTGCCAGTCTTGTCGAGGGATGTCTAGGAGTTTGTCAGTCGCATGATTGAGCTGGTGGTGGGACGCTTGGCGTACTGGAAACCTGACGTCTCTTGGTTGTTATATCTGTGATTGTGACCATGTCATCGATGCTCTACGTTAAGCTTCTTTCTCTCTCGTGCGGACGATCGACAGGTACAGGTCACGTCAAGCTGTCACTGGGAGGACTTCATCCGGCCGATTTAGCCGTTTGCTTGAGGGGCGAGTGCCATGAATGGGGCCTCAGTCTCCAATATCATGCACACCATTGCAGTAAGCTGTTGCGAGCTGCATCAGGACATGTAAGTGATAGCATGTGCGGAACGTGGAGTCGCTAGCCAGACGATCGCCGAGCATCGACAGTGGCCTAGGCTTACAAAACCGGCAAATACCCGCATTCAAAATTCGCAATCCTTAATCCTCATTATTATAGACTCGCTATTTGTCTTATAGACTCGCTATTTGTCTAACAGCACACTCGCTATATTGCTTTATACAATACCACGTCTAGCGATCGATCTAGAGCCCTTTCGCATCGATATCGAGCTATAGACTACCGCTAAATTTATATAGGCAGCTATTCGAGACAACCTCTTTAATCTCTACGGTGTTCGAATTAGCGAACGGACCCTCCGCTAGCGACTCGTAGAGTAGCGAGGGACTCGCGAGGATAATTAGGCTTATAATTAGGCTCGCTAGGCCGAGCTACGCTAGCGAGTCGAGGAACTATTCTAGAAATATAGCCTCGACGATAGCGAGTCTTATGCTATCCTCCGCCTCGATAGATTCGACCTTACCCTTCGCTAGTATTAAGAGCTACGAAGAGGTATTAGATTAAAGCGTAGTCTTAGTAAAGAATAAGCTCTAGCTATAGAGCCTAAGATATAGCGAGTCCTTTAGGAAGTTATAAGTAGTAGCTATTAGTAAGACTAAGGCTATCGTAAGCTAGTAAGAGAGCTACGTAAGAGTTATTATATTATTAGACGGTAGGATAGACTCGGTATCTATAGACTCGTAGACTAGACTCGCTAACTTTATTAGCGACCGTATTAGGACACTCGCTCGTACGATTAACCCTGTCCCTTTTGTCTCTCGTAATCCTATAATGCGAGACCCTATAACACCGCGGCATACGAGGCTAAAAGTAGAAGGTCCTAACGATGTCTAGTTAATCGATACCTTTCTAAAATACGAGCGCTTTAAGATATAGATCTACGCTTATATTAACATCTACTCTCGGCGGGTTATCTAGTACTATATAGGGCCTATAGCGAAGACGAAGTTCTCTATATTTACTTAATACGTTAGAGTAATACATTACGGTAGTAGGGTACTAAATCGCGTACGATCTAATTAGGGCGTTAAGACGCCTATACTAGCCGATGCCTATCTACGAGTCCGAGAGCGACTCGCTAGTAATCTACTTACGTTCGATAAGGCCTTCTAGTACACCTTAAGTAAGGGCAATTAAACTATCAAATACTAGTAGGGCGAGGGTACTAAGGCTACATTCAATCGCTAGAGAGACCTCTTTAATTAGTATATTATAATAGGACTCTTTAAGGAAGCATTAGCCGTAGATAGGATAGCATTCGCTACTATCTATATTCTAATCCTTCGAAGTGTTATATTATCGTTCGTTAACGAGTAGAACCGCTATCGTATCCGTCGTTATAACCTATAATCGTATATAAACGGCATACCGGATATCCTATATAACTACCTAGAGTTAAAAGGAGCACGACTATATAGGCATCTACTTAACTGTCACGAAGCGACACCAGGCACATGTGAATGGACCCTGCAGTGAAAGATCGGCCCGGAACAACGTTGTTCCGGCGCATTTAAATAGCTCGCGCATCTCGCGCTCTTCTTCGTAGACTCGTATTGCAACTCGTCTACCACCTACCCGTCACATTTTGCAATACCTACCCCAATCAACCAACTGAATAGCCTACAGCGATCTTGTATCGCGTAGAAGACCCGAACAGACTGACCGACTGACCGACTGACTGAAAGGTGTGCAACAGTCGCACATTTTTCTTCTCGACACGACATACAGGATCGCAAACAGCACTGTATTGACAGCAGACAAGTCACCAGAGGTACAACACCCTGGTATGAGCGAATTGACCAGACAGACAGTAATCGACCGAGCCCGAGAAGAATCGCGCGCCGCAATCGCCTCGAACAAGATACAAACGGCACTTAGCAAACACAACTACAGGAGCGACAGCGACAGCGACTTCTCACCTGAAGAGACATCTACACCCCGACCCGATATGGACGAGGCCGAACGCGACCGTAGTCGCAGTCGTAGCCGCGAACGCGACCGATTACTAGCAAAGCCCGAGACACGAGGTTCAGGCTTCTTTGGCCCACAACCACCTTCCTCTAGCATCCATCAACCATTCTCACGACCTAACAAGTCACAGCCTCCGAGTCGCTTACGAGAGGACCTCGGACTGCATAAAGGCATGCAGCCCACCGTCGAGACAGAAGATGAGAGTTTCAAGTTCACAAGAAAGGAAGATCACAACGCGAAGGTTAGGGTACCACCTCCAGGGATTGTCAGTGCTCAGAGGTTGGAGCTCCAGAAAGCAGACTTCGCAGCACGAATGAACGAGCTAGGAATGAAAGCCACACCAGCTCAACCGGACCACGCTTCCCAATCACAGACTCAGCCTGGCGAGCCAGTCGCTAAGCGCAGATCCCGGTTCGATGATGAGGACGAAGAGATTGCGACTCCGACCAGCCCGGTGGATCATAGGAGACGTGAGGATGAGCCAGCCGATGCTGGCCTGGATCTCACGCAGTTCTACGGAGAGGATGACAACCCTAAGGACCCCGACTTCCAGGTCGCCAACCCTGAGGAGTTGACAGCGAAGGTGACGTCCTCCTCAGGCAAGTGGTTCAAGAGATTAAAAGCTGTTCAGCGTGCGCTCACACTCGCACCTAACTGGGAGAAGCACTTTGATGAAGAAGCTGAGAAGATCGAAGAGCTAGAAGCAGAAGTGGAGAGGCTCGAAGCACGAGCAGACGGATACAAGACTGAACGAGATACTGCTCGAGAAGAGGCCGACCTAGCACAGGCCGACATCGAGAAGCTACGCAACGACCTCACTACTCTCCGTAACGAGCTGAGCCGGACCAAGCGCCAGGTGACAATCGCACAGACTGCTGAGGGCACAGGTAACGGCGACCTGCTCGAACAGCTCCGACAGGCTAAGGAAGACTTGGCCTCAGCTGAAGACGACATCACCAAGTTCCAGCAAGCTAGAAAGGAGGATCGTGCACGCATTCAGCAACTTGAACAGGAAGCAGCGATGCCACGACCACAGACACGCCAGTCCCGATTTGACGCTGATGCACGCGACTTCGTCCCTAACGACAACAGATTCACACCAGGACCACAAGGTCAAGGAACCAACGGACGATTCGAAACACCCGGCGCCGGGACTACCACCACGAATGGCGGATTCTTCAACACCCGCATCAAGGACCCAGAGGTCTTCAAGGGAGACCGCAGCAAGTACGAGCGCTTCAAGACTGTGGCTCGGGCAAAGCTGAACCAAGCCTATGTGAAGCAAGGTGCCAGCTATGAAGACATGATCGAATTTATGCTAGGCGTGACTGAAGAACTGCCATTCGACAGCATCCTGGCTATGAAGGACACCTGGACTTCCATAGATGACCTGTGGGAGCAGTTCGATGCTGAATTCGGTGAAGCGGACGCGCAGTTCACTGCCCAAGGTCAGCTGGAGACCTTGAGACAGGGAACCATGACCTTCGCGGAAGTGTCGACGAAGTACCGCACCCTCTGTGCAAAGGCCAAGGTCCAACCTAAGGCCTCGGTCCTGTACACGAAGCTGGCTAAGAGATGGGCTGAGACTCTTGCCCGCGATCGGACTGACCCCGATTTCAACCACTTCTGCCAAATTGCACGCGGCATCGAGCAGAGCTGGAATGTTGGCAAGGAAGTTAGCGCCGCTTACAACCATGGCGGCGGAGGCAACAAAGACAAGGATAAGGACGGCAACGCAGATTCCGGTAGCAGTTCGACTCGTGGCCGTGGCAGCACCCGAGGTCGTGGTGGAGGCCGCGGAGGCAGGGCACTAGCTGTCCGCCAAATCCCTCGCAAGTACGACCGTCCGTACTGCAGCTCAGCGGACAAGGACCGTTACATTCGTGAGAACCGTTGCTTCAAGTGTCACGAGCTCGGCCACCGAGGCGAGGACGCCGCCTGCATCCTCAACTCCAAGGCACGCGGTCGGTACGAATATGCTGATGTGCCCCGCGAGATTCGACTAAACGCAATGGATACCGAGCCAGCGCAGATTGAGGCAGCACCTGTGGCCGGACTCCTCACTGAGAAGGCACACAACGAGGAGGGAAACTAAAGGGCTCGTCGAAAGTCGCCGTCGAGCCAAGACCTGACAGAAGAACCACGATTGAAGAAATAGATGATGATGACATGAGCATTGCCAGTGACAGCCCAAGCGATGGAAGTGTCCTTGAGGAGATCGTATCACCCCCAGCATCGAATACACCTAATACCCCAGTATCCGCACCACACCACGATATCCGCTACACGATCCCTCGACACGACCGAAAGAAAGAGATGGAGCAAGAGAAGGAAGAATTCCTGTGCTCCATGAGTGAGACAGCACACACCGAAGAACACCTCAGTTGTGCCGAGCAAGCAGGCGGTATACAAAGCACTATTGTAGAACCGAAGCAAGGCAAGCACTGGGTTCTGTCGGCTGATGTACATACTCCTCATCGCAATGTAAAAGCAAAGTCACTTGGCGACACTGGTGGTTCATCTATCTTCATACATCACGGTTTCTGTCGCGCAAACAAAATCCCACTTATACCGCTAGCACGAGCTAGACGGTTGAGACTAGCAGATGGTGCCCTATCGCACCTCACCCATATGGCCATGGTCAACTTCACTATTGGCAACCATACGGAGCAGCAAATGGCATACGTCACCGACTTGGACACCTATGACATGGTCCTAGGAATGTCGTGGTGGGAAGAACATAATCCTACACCAGACTTCAAGAACCGTACCCTGACTTTCGATAAGCCTGAGTGCTTCCACAATCACTGCAGTGATGGACGACCTTGCATGATCGCTGTGGATAGCAGAGGAGAGACCAGTGTGCGTCCAAAGGCACAGACTTCTACCAGCACCGAAGAGATCTGCATGGTCAGCGCAGAATACTTCCACCGCATGAGCAAGCGCAAGGATCATGAGATCTATGCCCTCTGGCCAGAAGATTTCGACCCTGGAAGAGACGAAGAGTTCCTCAACGCCATGTCACCTGAAGACGTTGAGCGATTCCTCGAGCGATCCGAAGCAGTGGACCCGAAGACTAAGTTGCCACGACGCCTGTGGCATAAGGAGAAAGCATTCCGCCATAAATCTGAATGGGTGCTACCTGAACACTCGTCGGCAGACCACGCCATCAACTTGAAAGAAGGAGCGAAGCTGCCTTACCACAAGGGTTATGCTATGAATTCCCAACAACTAGCCGTGACCAAGAAGTTCGTCGACGAAGGCATGGCGACAGGACTCCTTGAGAAGTCCTTCGCGGACGGATGCTCACCCCTTCTGATTGTCAAGAAGCCCGGAGGTGGGCTGCGGGTCTGTGTCGACTACCGCGCGCTTAATGCGCTGACAATTAAGGACCGATACCCTATTCCGCTGATTCGCGAGACCCTAGACCGCCTATGCAAGGCCAAATGGTTCACGAAGTTGGACATCGTGGCTGCATTCAACAACATGCGAATTCGAAAAGGTGACGAATACCTAACGTCCTTCATCACCCGGTATGGTCTATACCAGTTTCGAGCAATGCCCTTCGGTCTGTGCAATGGCCCAAGTAGCTGGCAACGGAAAATCAACGAGATTCTGCGCGAATTCCTGGATCTATTCTGCACTGTTTACCTGGATGATATCCTGATCTACACGGATGGTAACGAAGAGGACCATTACAAGCACGTCGAACTAGTTCTGGACAAGCTAATGGAAGCCGGCCTTCCTGTGGACATTGAGAAGTCCGAATTCGCAGTCAAGCGCGTGAAGTACCTAGGTCTCATCCTCACGACTGAAGGCATCGAGATGGACCCAGCTAAGGTAGATGCGATAGCCAACTGGGATACGCCACGTAACGCCAAAGACGTGTTGGCGTTCCTAGGCTTCGCAGGCTTTTACAGAAGATTCGTAGAAGCATTCTCCCGCGTGGTATCACCCATGGTGGAGCTCACGAAGAAAGACGTCAAGTTCGAATGGTCAGAAGCATGTCAAAAGGCATTCGAGACGCTGAAAGACAGATTCACGTCGGCAAAAGGCCGTGTGCTTGCCCACTTCAATCCGGACTATGAGACCATCGTCGAAACCGATGCCTCAGATTGGGTCACAGCAGGAGTGCTATCGCAGCGCCAACCGGACGGTCTCGTACGCCCAGTAGCGTACTTCTCCAAGAAGATGAACGTGCACGAATGCAACTACGACATCTATGACAAGGAGTTGCTTGCCATCATTAAGTGCTTTGAAGAATGGCAGTATGAGCTAATCGGGCAAGGCACGGATGAAGCCCCCATTCGTGTGCTCTCGGACCACCGGAACCTGGAATGGTTTATGACTACCAAGCAACTGAACCGGCGACAGGCACGTTGGGCGGAATTCTTGGCTCAGTTCAACTTCAAGATCACGTACCGGCCTGGGCGACAGGGTACCAAGCCTGACAGCCTGACCCGGAGATCGCAGGACATCCCACAAGGTGTAGAGGACCCGAGAATGCAACATCAGCACCAAGTAGTGCTCAAGCCAGAGATGCTTGACATCGCCAACTTCGCAATGCATCTTGCTAAGGCTGAAGAGGACGACGAAGGTCAGCTATACGCGATGACCCGAGCACGAGCACGACAAGAAGCAGCAGAAGAAGAGCAGCTCAACGAGGAAGGGGAGGAAGAAACACCTACAGCAGAGCCCACACCAGCAGTAGAACCCGCAGCGCCAGCGCCAGGACAAGAGCCCGCACCCGCCGAAGCAGACCCTGAACACCAAGACGAAGGAGAAGACCTCGTCGAACTCATTGATGAAGCGTACGCAGACCCATCAATTGCAACTCGTATAAGACGACTGCAAGCCGACCTAGCAGCGCGACGCTCATCCGAGTTCCTGCAGAAGCAGAAGATAGCGGCGACGGATTGCCTTATTCACAACGACCAGTTGTTCGTGAATGGAAGATTGTACGTGCCCATGTACAAGAACCTGCGGACAAAGGTCATTCGAGCCCATCATGACACCGCAATAGCAGGGCACCAAGGAGCAGCACGCACATTCGACTTGATCCAGCGCCATAGCATGTATTGGCCGCTGATGCAAGGCGACGTAGCACGGTACGTCCGCAATTATCAACCATGCCGGAGAGCAAACCCGTCACGACTCAAGTACCAGGGATTGCTAGCACCACTTCAAGCCCCACCAGACGTATGGAAGCATATTGCCATGGACTTCATTGTAGAATTGCCGCCGAGCAAGCGCACAATCGATGGCGTTACCTACAAAAACATACTGACAGTGACGGATTGCCTTTCGAAACAAGTCATCTTCATCCCAACGAACAGCCTGGAAGCCGAGCATGTCGCCCGCCTGATCTACACCTATGTGTATCCGAAGCATGGCGTCCCCGAGATTGTCTTCTCAGACAGAGGAACCCAGTGGACCTGTGCATTCTTCAAGAGGTTCTGCGCGTTGCTGGGAACCAAGCAGAACCTGTCGACTGCATTCCATCCTCAGACAGATGGCCAATCCGAGAGAACTAACCAGGCATTGGAGCAGTACCTACGCTTGTTCACCAACTACCAGCAGGACGACTGGGCAGACTTGCTGCCCAATGCAGAGTTCGCACTCAACAACCATGAGTCGGCGACAACTGGCATGACTCCATTCTTTGCCAATACGGGACGACACCCCCGAATGGACGTGAAAGCTGTGGACCGACCGCAAGCGCTGGCTCGAGAAGTGCCACAACTCGAGCGTGCGGAGACATTTGCCGAACGCATAAGGCAGACTGGCGACTTCCTCAAGGGAGTGCTCGCGGACCTGCAAGCGGCACATGCTTATGGCCAAGCACGGACCGCTGACCAAGCGAATCGACACCGTGCACCCGCCCCAAATTTTGAGGTTGGTGACCGAGTTTTCCTGAACACCAAAAACATCACCACCAAGAGACCCGCGAAGAAACTTGACGACAAGTTCATCGGACCATTCCCCGTTACAGCGCAGATAGGCAAGCGATCCTACCGACTCGACCTCGACAGCCAGCCCGATCTGAACATTCACAACGTATTCCACTCGAGCCTTCTCCGACGTGACACGAACGACCCACTTGCGGGACAACACAACCCTCCGCCGCCGCCCGTCGAAGTCGAAAGAGAAGGAGAAGTGGACACAGAATGGGAAGTTGACGAAGTGCTTAATGCTGCTATCAAGTACAGGAATAGGCAAGTGTGGTTCACCTTGCGCTATAAGAGCGGTGATATACGGACACAGAGATGGGACGACCTATTGCCAGGTTGTGAAGAACTGGTTGCCGACTTCTACGCGCGCTATCCAGACAAGCCGAAGCCACCCTACGAGCTTCCAGAACCCATACTGTACGGACTGGCAGTGATTGAAAAAGGCCGCCTGTTTGACAGCGCCACATCCAGACCGGCTCGCGTGACAGACGATGGTGACATGGATGGACGCGACGCAACTACGTCCCCAGTACATAAGCTTGGACAAGATGGATTTGCGATGTTGCGACGACGCAAAGGAGCGAGCACAAGCCAGCGACATGATGAGCAGCGACAGCAAGCCAGCGTGAGCGGTTCGGCATAGCCAACCGACACGACGACACGCGCGCAAGTATAAGAGACTCTAGACGTATACGGCACTCGCAGGAGCTCGTTCTTTGAAGGGAGGGGGTACTGTCACGAAGCGACACCAGGCACATGTGAATGGACCCTGCAGTGAAAGATCGGCCCGGAACAACGTTGTTCCGGCGCATTTAAATAGCTCGCGCATCTCGCGCTCTTCTTCGTAGACTCGTATTGCAACTCGTCTACCACCTACCCGTCACATTAACCCTAAGGACGAGGAGCTTCGCTAGTAGAAGGAGCGAGTCGATTAGTACGGTACGTTAATCCGGGGTGTCTATAGTAGCGAGTCTAGCGCTACTATAGCTACGAGTCCTAGCTTAGCTAAGGGAGGACTCGCTATAGCTTAAGTACGGACTCGCTATAGCTTAAGTACGGACT
>CM066291.1:612300-626260 GCA_033816765.1 Nothopassalora personata
ACGTACCTTACCGCGCTGCTGGACATGGTCTGCATGAGCAGAGAGCGAAGCATCTTCGGCGCACACTGACCGCTCTCTCCAGCACGCGCCGTGCCACGTGAGCGCGACGCGCGACAGTGACGATGGTAGGTGAGAGGTATATAGAAATCCAGTATGTACACACGCACGTCGTTCACTGGTCAGCAGCAGGGGCCGCCCGAGCAACATGTCCATTGTCCCATGTGCCGTGCGCAAAAGCCAGCAAGCTCTACCACTACCAGCAGCTCTCTCTTTCTCTACACTTTCTGCCCGACTGCATCCACTACGTATTAGGTTTTTGCTGCATCATTCCACCGGCCTCTTAAACAAGACATTCTTACTGCATTAGTCATTCGGTCATGAGACGACGTAGCAACGACAACAATAACAACCGCAACAACCGCCATCCAGCTAGAGCCGCTCACACGTCTCATACCACCGCCCCACCATATCACTACTACCCACCCTACCGACGCGGCAGTCAGGCACTTCCCTTTCGGGTGTCACTCGTCGAATTCCGGCATTCCACTTGACGAGCCTATCATCGCCCGCCGTCGCTGACTATTTCGTCGACCGACATATCCCTAGGAACCAACACCCTCCGCACACATCACGTCCTCTGCATCGGACGGAATAGGCAACATGTGAGTACAATACCGCCCGGCGCGTTCAACCGTGCCCCTGTAACACCGGCATGGTATGACAGTGAGACCCAGCTGACCGATCCGTCAACTCCACAGGCCTCGAGTTGCCATATCTATCATCGCGCCCAACCATGAAGCCGACCAAGAGCTCGTTACTCTCGACCTCCCGCCTGGTCTTACCATAGCAGATTTGAAAGGCTCGTCAATGCAGAGACCAACGTCCCCGCAGCATCTCAGCAATTCTTCCACAACAACCGAGCCATCCAGGACGACAACAAAACACTAGAAGAGGTGGGCATCAAGGATGGAGACATGATTGCGATGCTCATGCGACAGCCACAACAGCAGAACAACATGGGTTCTCAACCACGAAGGACAGCAACAACAGCAGGGTCAGCAGAGGAGAGGTGGGCCAGGTGGACCACAGGATATCGAAAACACACGTCAGAACATACTCGCCAATCCAGGCGCCATGCAGAAGATCAGAGACGAGAGACCAGCGCTGGCGGATGCAATCCACGATCCGGACAGGTTCCGTGACGTGTGGCAGCAGATGATGCAGGATGATGAGGATCGTGAGCGAGATCGTCAAGAACAGATGCGCTTGCTGAACGAGGATCCCTTCAACATCGAGGCCCAGCAGAAGATTGAGGAGATGATTCGGCAGGAGTCGGTGCAGGAGAATCTGCAGTTTGCCTACGAGCACAACCCTGAGGGTGAGTTCGGAGGAGGAATCACTGGGGTCGAGCTATGCTAATGTATCTGCAGTATTCGGCAGAGTGACCATGCTCTACATTCCCGTCGAAGTCAACAAGCAGCCAGTCAAGGCCTTTGTCGACTCCGGAGCACAAACCACCATCATGTCCCCGTCCTGCGCGGAGGCTTGCGGCATCATGAGACTGATCGACAAGCGCTACTCGGGTATCGCCAAGGGTGTCGGCACTGCCCAGATCTTGGGTCGCGTGCACTCTTCGCAGATCAAGATTGGCAACGCGACCATGCCTTGCTCGTTCACCGTCATGGAGGGCAAGGACGTCGACCTTCTTCTCGGTCTGGACATGCTCAAACGCTTCCAGGCCAACATCGACCTCCGACAGAACAAGCTCATCTTCGGCGACAACAACGAGGTGAGCTTCCTTGGCGAGGCCGACATCCCCAAGTATCTCGAGGAAGCTCAGCAGAACGAGCCGACCATCGCAGGCCCCAACGGCACGACTATCGGTGCAAAGTCAGGGACCGTACAGCCAGCCGCAGCATCCTCTTCGTCCAACAGTAACGGCGGGCACTTTCAAGGTCAGGGTCACTCGTTGGGTTCTGCTTCAAACAGCAAGGCACCCGCTGTCGGTGCACCCTCCGCTCCTGGTGGCGCACCTGCTGCGAACTCGAGCCAACCCAACGAGAAGGTCGAACAGCTGCAGGGTCTCGGCTTTTCACGTCAACAAGCGATATCAGCACTCGATGCATGCGATGGCAACGTTGACCTAGCAGCAAGTATGCTGTTCAACTAGAATGAACACCTTACCGAGACCACGACACGCTCATGATATACCCAAAGTCTGACGACCCACACGGGCAGGACACTTCATCGAGGGCAAGGCATCATTCATAATGGAGTGATTGGTTGATGATGGACTGCCCTCGAAGGCGCTCACTCATTATGCCCATTGCTGAGTCGAGGATGAGTGTAGATTAGGAAGCATGATGAGCAGAGATACAGCACGTCGTTAGAAGAGGCGGCAGCAGCTGTGCACGTCACTCCCATACCACGAGTGTTCCTTCCCGTACGCTAACGCCACCTCAGAATATGTGTCATGTGCGCAACTGTTTCGTGCTAGGCACAATCAAACTCTCTGTTCCGTGTGCACTTCATCTTCTACACCTCTTGCAACAAACATCTTCTCGTTGCAGCTTTGCAGTTCATTTGATTGTATTGCCGAAACGGTTTCTGCCTCAGTCGGTGAATTTTTGCCCCACATCTGCTGCCGATCGCGCCACTTCCGTACCAGGCCTCAACCTCGATCCGCCCCAGTTGCCAGCATTCACAGCTCTTTGATCTCTGCGGCCGTGCAAGAGATCATGCGCAGCTTCCCTCCCTCTGCACGCAGCTCATAGCTACATCACTCGGCGCACAAAACCCATGGACCTCGTCCCACTTCCCAAAAGCGGCGGCAACCGCCTCTGGAAGAGCAAAGCAGACTTCTTCAGACCTTTTCGGTCTGCAGCCGCTGACGCTGGCGGAAGTATCCAGCCTTTGTATGATCCGAGTCTACCGAGAGAGGAACCGCATGATCCGGATCTCACGGAGCTGAACCAGGCGTTGGAAGTTCTGGTGGAAGTCTTCCCGGATGTGCAGCCGGAAGTGTTCCGGGAGATGTTGGTGAGTATCAGTGACAGTAGTCGACTAGAAGTTGTGACGGAGTGCCTGGTGAGGGAGCGCGGATCGGGAAGTGCGAGGGAGAAGGAGGGCAATCGATGGATCAGGGGACGGGTTCGGGTGTGGGAAATGGGAATGGCGCCGAAGGGAGGAGGAACCGACGGCGAGGTGGGGTCGTCGGAAATGCATGCTTGAACGATGAAGACCTCTTCCGAAGCGAGGCCTACAAGAAAGCCGTTAAGCAAGTCTTTTACCAGGAGTTCCGGAATCTGAGCCATTCGACAATTCGGGGTGTGTTGGCGGAGCAGAACTTCTCGTACACGCTTGCAAGGCCGATTTTGCAGCAAGTAGCGAGCCGGAGTTGGAGGTTCTCGCTGGGGAGTTTGTGGTCGAGGAAGGCGACGGGGGTTGGAGCGGAGGGGCATCCGTTCATCTTGTGGAGCAACGACGGCAGTACAGGGCAACCGACGCCTGCTGTGAGGAAGACGGGAAGTACGGAGCTGGATCGTGAGCTGTATGAGTTGTTCGTTGAGCCGATCGTGACGAAGCATCGACAAGATCGTCAGCTTGCGGATTATGGCGTGGCGTCGAGGGTCAATGAGGAAGAAGCTGAAGCTGCTGAAGCTTTGTTTGACTGCGAATGCTGCTTCGGCTCTGTTCCGTTCGAGCAGATAGCCGCTTGCGACCAGAACTGCCATTTGCTCTGTCTGGATTGTATCCGGCGGACGGTCAACGAAGCCCTTTACGGACAAGGTTGGTCACGAACAGCGGATCTGGAAAGAGCTTCAGTAAGATGCTTCGCACCATCTGCTCAAGATTGTCATGGATCGATCTCAGGCGACCAGGTCCGACTGTCATTGACACGAGGTACTGACAACGAAGACGCATGGCACGACTTTCAGGCAAGGATCACAGCCGAGACCCTGCTTCGGGCTGGCATTTCTCTGCAAAGATGTCCATTCTGTAACTATGCCGAAGTCGACGAGCCACCGGCAGTTCGTATACGGCACCCCATGGCGATGTGGCACCACACCATGACGAAATCGCCACCGGCCTTCCAGATTATGCTGCTCTCCTTCCTGACAGCCTCAACGATTCTGACCATCCCGATACTCTGCGCAGCAGTCCTCATCTGGATTCTCGTCAAGATCCTGCCTCCCTTCCGCAAAGCAACTTCAGCCGCCCTTCGCCGCACTCACAAAGCCCGTCGAACGCTCCGCTTCACGTGCCAGAATCCGTCCTGCGCCATCACCTCCTGCACTCGCTGTCTCGCACCCTGGCACGACCCGCACACTTGCTTCGACTCCGAAGCGACCTCTCTTCGCACAGCGCTCGAAAGCTCGGCCACACTCGCCATCAAGCGCACCTGCCCGAAATGTCTCCTCTCCTTCGTGAAATCCTCTGGCTGCAACAAACTGGTCTGCAACTGCGGCTACACCATGTGTTACATCTGTCGGCAGGAGATTACGAGTCGCGAGGGGTATGCGCACTTTTGTCAGCACTTCAGGCCCAGTGGAGGGCGGTGTGGCGAATGTGAGAGGTGCGATCTGTATGGAGACGAAGATGAAGAGGCGGCGATCCGGAGAGCTGCTGAGGCGGCGGAGAGGGAGTGGAGGGAGAGGGAGCAGGAGGTTGGCAAGGATGGCGAGGGCATGGAGGAGGCGAGGAAAAGGATGATTGATGTGCTGGTCGGACAGGGCAGGAAGAGATGGTGGGAGGAGTGGTTGGATGCTGTTGTTGATGCTGTGGTGGCGTGATGTAGGCTCGATGATTCCGGGGGCAAATGATCGAGCCTACAAAGCTGTCGACGAGTATCTCGCACTTTTCAGCGGAAATTGTTAAAATCCCTTAAACCCTTTGTCAGGACTAGACAAGCCCCTCTTACGGGCAGGACAGTCTCCTAAAACGTCATCCGGTTCAAGCCTGTCGTGTCCCATCAACGAGAAGCTTACACCACGCTGGGTTATCGTTGTCATCTTCATCAGCCTCGACAAATTCCACCTCCATTGAGCAGAGCACTCTTCTTGGCCTTCGCCTTCCACACGTCGTAAGACCTCTGGCGCGCCATATCCGGAGATTAAACTCTTTGATGCGACCAGCAAAGTTACGAGTTTTCTGGTGGCCCCGAGCAGTAGAACTAGTTAAAAAATGGTCTCTACTACATGCAGATGGCGACGATCTTTGCGTAAAACTGTCCTCTTTATCCATCTCGGTCAAGATCATACATGTTTTTGGCTCGGGCTAAGAGGACCTCACCATGCTCCTCCAGATGCACGAAGATCCGATGAAGGAGCTCTCTGCTGGCAGACAGTGCATGCTGGATGCTCGCGAGCTGTGGCCATTACTGACTGGCTGTGCCTTATAGTGATTGATCACAAGCCGTGGTGACGGAATGAGTGAGCCTGACGAGAGGAATTCGATTATTAATTACACTTATGCCATAGCTCGTGTGGAAGATTTGGCTGATGTCGATGCAGAGGACGGAGAAGAGCAAAAGAGGCAGGCAGTCTGCTACTGTCGACACGCGCTAGAGCGGAAAATCCTCCTCCGTCGAGTTCGGTAGGAGAGGAAAGAGCGAGCGAACTGTATGTATTGCGCGAGGCCGTCAAAAAAATCGGAAAAAAAAGTAATAATAATACCTCAGAGCCCCCCCCCCCCCCCCCCCCCCCCCCGTCTACGACTTCTCATCGACTGTCCAACAACAACAACACCACAATAACAGTACAATCATCATCACT
This sequence comes from Nothopassalora personata, assembly GCA_033816765.1. NCBI lineage: Eukaryota > Fungi > Ascomycota > Dothideomycetes > Mycosphaerellales > Mycosphaerellaceae > Nothopassalora > Nothopassalora personata. The sequence goes on from CM066291.1 coordinate 618,075, forward strand.
ACCCGGCATCATCGTCGTCTATCCTCGTCAGATCCGCCGCAAGATCCTCCGCCTTCAGGCCCTTCTCCCATAGCTTCAATGCATGCTTCGCGGCGCTCCTCAGCTCTAGTTGCTTCTCCTACACCATCATCCGTCGCAAGCATCAGTAGCGACCTCCCTTTCAGCTCGCGCTTGCCAGTGTGTGCGGCAAAATTCGAGATCAAGTCGCCGCGAGTCGCGGGTTCCGTCCCCGTCAACAATCAGCGCAGATCCAAGCTTCTGCGCAGCCGGCTGCTTCAGCTCGTGGTCTCCCGGCGCTCGAGACATGTTGATAGGTCCCAGTTGGGGGGGGGGGGGGGGGGGGCTGGTCTGTGCCGTGATTTATCACGCCCCCAGCTCGTTGGATGCGCTGGCGTTCTTCTCGATCGTGCGCACGGCTTCTGCGGCTCGGAAAGGCGAGAGATTCTGTTGGTCGTATGTGACCCGTCGTGCTCAATTTGGCCAAGCAGGATATGTATGTGAGTCTCCTGGGAAACTCCGCTGTGGTGAAGGACGTTCTTCCTCGTATTCAACAGTGCCAGTGCCAGTGTCGAGCCAGTTTCCTAGACATCCCAGGTCTCTGAGGGCTTCGTCTTCGGTACGGATGGCGTCCTGAATCACTTCCCTCCGCATTCTTATCGAAAGAAGTGTCATTGAGCTGAATGTCTATATGTCTTGGCAAGTGCTGCGATACATGGTCGGAGGCTGTGGCGCCGCGTGGCCATCGGCTAAAACGAACAGAGTATATAGTCTGTGTGCGATAGTGCTCCAGGTTTGCAGACGATGTATCGATCCTCTTGGTGCGATCTGGCGCCGATTGCCGTTGAGATGGCAACGTCTGTGATCTTGATGGCCGCCATTATTTGTTCCATCTAGTCCGGAGTCTGGACTTCTTCGGATGGAAGACTTTTATTGCTCTATATGCCCTACAAAGAGGCGACGCCGCATCATGGCAAATGGTTGTGACTGACATCACCGTGGCCCAGACGCTCGGCTTGCCGAAGTCCTGCAGAGAAACTGCCGTATCAATATCCACACTTTACATCGTCCGAGAGTCTTAAACTTTGTGCACACCGCGACATCTTGTGTTTAAAACAAAGTCCTTGACGTGAACCACGTTGCCGAATCAAGCCTTGATGACTAACATGATACGTATCTATCCTCCAGCCGATCTTTTCGCTGAAGCCCGAGGTTCCGGGTCCCGCTGAAACAGCTTTACGCACGAAGGCGACGAACGAATCGTTATCCAAGCCTTCGACGAAGCCTTTGACGCCCGTAGTTACTGACCTGAGCGATTTCTGGGAGTGGAAGTCCGCTTTGGCAGCCAACCCATCCATCCTTCTCATGGAATATCTCTGCGCACTGTCGGCCACGCCTGGGAAAACCCTCTGGAGCGCGAAGAGGTACGTATCTTGAAATGGCAAGGTCCTCCTCTGCATTCGTCGGAGGCCCAGCCCGGAACAACGACCGATATTTGTGCATCACTTGCTGCTAGGCAACACTCTGGGTTTCAGATGTGGACCTGCTCTGACCATCATATCGAGTACAACTTCTGGCATTCGATGGATGTATCAGCGGCTGATTCGGATCTGCAAGGCGAGTGATAAGGTGAAAGTGTCCGACGAAGACTCCAAGTCGCTCGCGGCCAGGTTATCTGATGGTAGCGAAGGCTTGCAGCCGCAAATTGACTTATAGCTCTCACCGGGTCGATTGCGACGTCTCTCGTAACCATATCTTGCTGGTGAAAGACTTGTGCTTCTTCAAGTCTCTGTGAAGCCATACTGTCGATGTCGTGCGATAGCCGACCTTACCAATGGGTTGATATCGACATGAGAAGCTTGCGGAATAACAGTTGTCCTTGTGTTAGGAGCTTCGAGCCTCTTCTTCGACCTTCGTATTGGTACGCAGTGCATTGGAGCCCCTACGTACATGTCAATGTACGTATCCCTTTCGCGCAGGAAGGTTCATTCGCGTACCTTTGAGGAAATGCACGTTGCTGTATGGCGGTCCGGGATTACACTTTGGTCAACAAATGGGCGCATCCGGGTTCCGGCGACTCAGATGGTCCAAGCAGGCATCGTAATCATCGGCGTGGGCCCCGGGACTCGGATACTATGCTTCGAGGGAGCAACATCGTTGGGTACCCGTGCCGAGCTCTTCGTCCTCTTCCGCGATGAGCAACCACGCTTGAAAACTTCCAGGCTGTCCCTTTCGTCCAGCTCCAACGTGTCAGAGGCAGTCGTAGACGGCATCGGTCTCTGAGTAGACATTGATCTCTTGCCTGTTGACAATCTCTCGGACGAAGACATCAGACTCCGTGTGGATGCTATGTCGCTTGATCTGTTCGAGCAGGTTTAAGTCGACTTGTTGAAAGCACCGAGAGGTCCAGGCGCTGCGGCTGTTGCTACCGTTGGAAGCATGTTGCCAGATTGTCTTGAGGTCTGTCGATGTTGTGAGTGGTATGGATAGTGGTATGGGTATTGTTGAAGCTGTTCTGCTGCCCTTTTACTTATATGTGTCTTGCTCCACCGCTAGATGAATCATGACGTTGATTGAAAAGCAGGTGCCAGCTGTACATTAACAAGATCGCAATCCCACGACTGACTAGATAACATACTCCTTCTCACTATTCAGCGGATTCCAATGCCGTGGCGGCGAATCCGGTTGCCTCCTGCTCCTGACGCCACGGCTGAAATCCGGAAACCTGCTTGCGCCACACAGCATGGCATTGGTCCAATAGTGAACACATCCCGATACCGTCCGCACTCAAGAATTGCTGTGCGCACTAAGCAATTTGTTTGTATTGTGAACCAATGTTGCGCCGATCGAATCACGGGTATGGCAGTTTCCGTTAACGAGCTTCGAGACTTGCGGTAGCTGGCCACCGACGAGCTTCTTGACATGCTCCAGGCGCCTTTCTGTACGAGCGTGCCGGTCGCATGAGCGAAGAGATGACTCGGGAGGTTGCGATACATCTGTTCCTCCGAGCAGTCAATCTCGACCTGCGTTTGTTATTCGGACGTAAAGTGCGGTGGCATGCTATGCACTCGGTTACACATTACTACGGAACACATCAGTGCCAGCCATGCTCGTTCATACTGTTACGTGTCTCATGCAGTCTGTTGCGCCGCAGCGCCGGCCTTCTGCGTCTCCATGTCCGCTATGAAGCGCTCCCATATGTCAATGTTGTTCTTGAAGAAGTGGATGTTGGCATCTGCCAGGCCTCCAAGCGTGTCGCGGAACTCAACTGCCTTGATTCGCTCAAAGTCCGATACCTCCTTGACAACCTCCTCGTCGAATGCTTCAGACGTCTTCTTGGCCGCCTCAACTTCGGTTGTCAGTCGACTGATCTGCACTTCAAGCTTTCGTTGTCGTTCTCGTCTCGACTGCTCGTGATCGACTCCACGGACGTCTTCAATCTTCTGTCGTAGGAAGCCGCTAGCTCCCATCGATCCATGACTCGCAAGAGTGTCGCGTTCTTGAGCGGCCTTGGTAAGGTAATCCGTCAGGCCTTCAAAGTCCAGCTGCTTCTGCTCCCGTGTCTTCAGCAACGCTTTGATCGATGATATATATGCTTCCATATCTTTCAGGGAACCAAGATAGTCCTGATCGGTATGCTCTTTCAGTCCTCTCCAGCCCTCACTTGTCTCTCCAACACTCGCGGCGAATTTGGTGAGCTCGTCTTGGACCCAGGTTCAAGCGCTGCAAGTTTCTGGAATTGCGTTGCAAGATCTCCATAGTCCCCCTCGAGGTCTCCTTCCCGCTTCGCGACTCTTGCGACCGTCTTACTGACCGTCCCTAGATCATCGTCCAGCTTCGATGCCCGATCGTTGACGTCTTGAAAGCGCTTATCGTGTTTGTGTGGCTTGGTGAAGGCGTTCAGAAGCTGTCCGTCCAGCTCTCGAGTACTGAGGGATTACCCCCGTCGCTTCCGCTCAGACCTCGATTAGGCCTCGTCTTCATCACTCCGTGCCAGTCTGTGGCCTCGAGGAATAGCGTGAGGATCGTCGCTCGTCGAAGCACGGGATGCAATGCCAAACGCTTCAAGAAGCGGCCCAGCGAATACGCTCTCCGCGAGGTAAAGTCTGGTCCAAATCGATCGCCTCGCACGTACGACATGTTGTTCTTGTCCGGCAACGGCGGTACTGCACATGTGGATATTCCTTGGCCAGCGTCCTATACAGGAAGCCAAAGTCGGTAAAGCGGCGGCGTACTTGTGAATGCGAGTTCTGGAATGATTTGAAGTCGGTGTCGGTGGTGACCAGGTACGAGACGTATGGGTTCGGCGTGCCCTCGCCTCTTTCTGCGGCTTCGTCACAGAGCACATCAGTCGGCCGTGCTCGCCCGGCCCCGCAAGATCCTGAGGGTCTGCATGTTCACCTGCCTGCGGCCACTCCGGGCCGTCATAGTCGTGACTGCTGGCAGCTTCCATCGTGCGCGAGCCTGCAAGGCCAGTAGTGGAGCTCCTGGCTGCACTCAGCTTGCGCGCGACGCTTGCGCCAAGCGTGTGCAGTCGTTCCGCCCCCAGGTAGATTCGTTGTTTCCGTCGAGGAGCTGTGGAGCTTCGGCTTCACTGCCTTCGATGATCTCAAAGTCGTCGTCGTCGTCGTCGTCGTCACTATCGTCGTCTGCGCGGGAAGAGGCCAAGTCTACTACGCTGCTGTGGGCGGATAGCGAGTCGGAGTCATGGTGTATCGTGTGGCTGGTGGATGTGCAGGGTGGTGGTAGTGGCGGTCGAGGTTGTTGGGTGCTCCATATCGCTGCGTCGGCCTGAAGCTCAGTAGGAACTAATCCCTGTTCGGCGCCTGAGCCAAGTGGCTGGGAGTTCGACCAGTTGTCGGCCATGTCTTCTCTCTTCACCACATGTTCAATGCAACACCTCGCTCTAGTAATGCGATGGTCAATTTGCCATGTGAGGCTCGAGGTGTCTGGATATCACGAATGATTGATATTCACCTGCGTTGTTGTTGTTGCCTTAGTCGTTTGCAGACGGCACAACCGACGTCATCAAGCGATTCTCAGAGCAACAGGCGGAGCTGCATGTCCCAGATGACCATCTTCCCTCCCATATCTGCTCTTGGCGAAGGCTGCGGACAGTACGGCAGGCGGTGCACTCTGTCGCGCTTGGCAGGCCATTGAGAAAGCATTACAAGCCTCCATGGCGGCTGAGTGCAGGTGTCTAATGGGGGCCCCAAGCCAAGTTCACCTTGCTCTTGACCTCCTGTCACCGTCTTTCGTACGTATATCGCAGATCAGTCCTTTCTGAGACTCGCCGTCATACTCTTCCTATTATCCTTCTCCACGCTCTTGCAATGGACGTCTTCACCCCAACCAAGCTGAGCTGGGCCATTGGCCTGGTCGTCCTCACCCACCTTAGTCGGCCGTTTCCTGACAAGACTGCATGCGAAACGCATTCGCATGAGACGTCTTCCAGGTCCGCCTCACAACTACTTCTTGGGCCACCTCATGAACATGCCTCCAGTACTCGCGACCCAACCATCATCAAATGCTGCTCCTCAAACATACTTCCACTGCCTCAAAGAGTACTACGAACTTCCCGATGTCTTCTACTTCGACACATGGCCACTTGGACCTCAGCTCAATACATGCTTCATGAAGTTAGGCATGCCAGAGCTGACCTTTTCAGGTTCACGATTCATAATCCGGACACAGGAGAAGACATGATCGCAGATGATGTTATGATATGGCCAGTCAGTGAGTGTTGCCGTCTTGGGCAGCATAACATCGCAGAAGACCGCTGACACCCATTTTGCAGACGTTGGCGTGCATCGAATCCAAAGTACTGGCCAGATCGTGCAAGTTCGATCCGGATCGGTTTATACAGGGCTCGGCGAGTTATGCTGCGAGTAACAAAGATGCTTGGATCCCGTTCAGTAAGGGCAACAGAAACTGTAAGTCAACCTCTATCAAGTACAATCGACTCTCTCATTGTCGGGAGAAGATGCAAACGCACAGCTTCATATGTTTTTCAAGACCCGCACCCCGCAGCAAATCTCCTTTTTCGAGTGGTAGGGTAATGAAGTGCAAAACCTCGTACGACCTCATGGGCCCGGAATTTCGCCAGCACCTTACAATTTGCATCACACGAGGTCTACAATCGTGTCGTGCCATTGTTTCCGGAAGATGCCCCTCAACCAAGATAGTCTGCTTTTTGCATTGTCAAAGCACTTTGAAGGACGATTCTTGATCATCAATCGCTTTTTGCCACTAAAGCTCATCCCGCTGACCTCTTTACTCGCCATCTAGGCATTGGTCAAGAACTTGCTATCATTGAGACAAAAGCCATCCTCGCCATGACGATACGGACCTTCGACTTCCAGATCGCATACGATGAGGTCGGCAAGCTGAAAGCTGACGGCAGTGGCTACCCCAGCCTGACTGATGGCATTCTGAGCAGTTCGGAGAGAGGGCGTATCAGATTCAGCTGGGGACTGCGAAGCCCAGTGAAGGTCTGCCGTGTCGGGTGAGGTTGAGGAAGTAGAGTCTGCGAGTGCGATCCGCGGAGATGGTGTAGATAAAACGCTTCGTTTTGTGTTGCGCTGCGACTATCAAACGGTCAATCGCTTAGCAACTGCTCCAGAGCATCCAGCCTCTCCTCAGTGCCGTTCAACCGTGACTCCATCACTGCCAATCTTGCTCCAAGCCTCGCAATCTCTTCATCTTTGGCAACGCCCTCATCTCCTCGGCTAGGCATTGTGGTCGCCATCCGGCTCTTCGCTGCACTCGCTACCTTTTCTGCGGTCCTCTTCGTTCGTCGAAAAGTCCTAGTCCTCGAGGGCCTGAGATGCGTTCCTCTCGTGACGAGAGGACGAAGAAGAACGGCTTGCTCCAGGTGCGGGGTGGGGTCACTTCTTCGACTATGGAAGGATTTGCGGATTGGGCCATAACGATGTAGAATGGCCATTCCATTCCATTCCGCCCGCAGACCGCTAACCAAAAGCGTGTGCTTGGCGTAGGTGAAAGGTGTTGGAGGCCGACCCTAGTGAACATTGCCCGCGACTTTTAGTACCGAAGGGCATACAAAGATGATTTGGAATGCGCCAGACTTGATGCATAGGCGATGAGAATGTCGGGTCCACGGCCTAGGTCTATAAAGTTGAGAGGAGAGTACACATTTGCAGGGCCAACTTCCTCGCGCGCACCCCCACGACGGCTCAATCCTCCAAGCTCAGCGTCTTGCCCGACGCGAGCTTGACAGTTTTCGGTCGTGACGGAGTGAAGCTCGATTCGTATGCAGTGTGCTCGCTCACACTGCGATCGTGTTCATCATCTTTGCCAGTTGGTGCCCGGCGCTTCTTCCGCTGCTCGAAGACATGGAATGGACATTGCTCAGATTCTGCTTGCTGTCTCTCAGGCTTGGTCTTCTTATCTTCTTCTTTCCGTTCGCGCTCGATGCGCTCTTTATGCTTCATGTTCCGGATATACATAGAGATAGGCATGGCCAGGAGTAAGAAGATGTTGAAAAGTCGTTGAAGTCCCTTGTGACATGATTCGAAGATTCAAACCTTGCTGATGCGATTGACGACTGTTGTGGTAGATATGCTGGTGGAAGTCGTTGTTATATCTGAGTCTTTGTGGCATAGCAATGCAGGTGTCCGAGATACCATCATACCCGAATGCGAGTGCGAGGCTGACTGCGGCCGACAATTTGCCGCGTCCTTCCATCCTTCGCCATGCGGTAATATGTGCGAGCGGTGTGTAGTCATGGTCTGCATCCTTCCGTGAAGGAATCGTTCCCGGAGCCACGTTTTATCATCCATTCTGACGGGACCGCACCAGTCTGGCCCTCTCCTCGGGGTGCGGGTGTACCCCAAACATATCCCTCACAAGCGTCACCACGTTCCTCCCATTACAAAGTGACTCCGCTTGTTTGATCTCGTTGCCCCGGACATTGTACGATGAGTCCACGCTCAACACTGAGACGCGTCGCAGCGGAACAGCTCCAGCCTCGTACTGTTCGACCTCAACCTCACCGAAACCATCATCCACATACCGAGCACACAGCACTTTGTAGATACCAAACCTCTGGCTACCAGCGTGAACGACATCGCAGAATCGTGCTGCCTCCGGAATCTTGTCACTGGGTCCGCTCAGACGTGCTCCCCGATCTTTCTCGATCCGAGCAGTGACCAGGCATGTATCCCATC